>JARQOD010000001.1:410446849-410538974 GCA_033576555.1 Oophaga sylvatica
ATCCCATCCGGGCCCGGGGATTTGTCAATTTTAGTGATTTTTAGACGCCGCCGTACTTCCTGCTGGGTTAAGCAGGTGACATTTAATGGAGAATTTTTTTTAACACTGATCATGTTATCTGTCATGGGATTTTCTTGTGTAAATACAGTTGAAAAAAAGTCATTTAGCATATTGGCTTTTTCCTCATCCTCATCCACCATTTAACCCAGACTATTTTTAAGGGACCAACACTATCATTTTTTAGTTTCTTACTATTTATGTAGTTAAATAATATTTTGGGATTATTTTTACTTTCTCTTGCAATGAGTCTCTCTGCCTCAATCTTTGCTGTCTTCATTTGCTTTTTACAGAATTTATTCAGTCTTCTGTATTTATTTAATGCCTCATCACTACCTACTTGCTTTAATTCCCTAAACGCTTTCTTTTTGTTCCTTATTGCGCTCCTTATAGCTCTATTTAGCCATAGTGGTTTCCTCCTAATTCTAGCATGTTTATTCCCATAGGGTATATACTGTGCACAGGTCCTATTCAGGATACTAATAAACGTCTCCCATTTTCTTTGTGTATTTTTGTGTCTCAGGATATCGTCCCAGTTTATTGCACCAAGATCATCTCTCATCCGTTGGAAATTTGCCTTCCTGAAGTTTAGTGTCCTTGTAACCCCTCGACTACACATCTTATTAAAGGATACATGAAAGCTTATTATTTTGTGATCACTATTACCCAAGTGACCCCCAACCCTTATATTTGATATGCGGTCTGGCCTGTTGGATAATATTAGGTCTAGCAGTGCCCCCCCTCTTGTTGGGTCCTGAACTAGTTGTGAAAGGTAATTGTCTCTCATAGTTGCCAAAAACTTATTACCTTTGCTGGAACTACAGGTTTCTGTTCCCCAATGTATTTCAGGGTAGTTGAAGTCCCCCATAATAATGACTTCTCCTTGAGTTGCTGCTTCATCTATTTGCTTTACGAGGATATTCTCTGTTGCTTCCATTATTTTAGGAGACTTATAACAAACCCCTATCAGTAATTTATTATTTTTCCCCCCTCCCCTAATCTCCACCCACAGAGACTCTACATCTTCATTAGATTCACAGATATCACGCAAGATGGGTTTTAAGGATGATTTTACATATAAACACCCCCCCCACCTGGCTTATTTTTACTTATCTAAATCAAGATCAGTAAAGAAATTCTTGTTACTTGTCATATGAATCGTTGATCCTGAATCAATAAACCAACCAAGTGATGATTTCTTGTCTGTTATTTTGAATGTGCCATTCCAATTATTCTCACACGAATCGGAAATTGTGTTTTTCACTTTCTGTGTATGCTTTTTATGTTGTAATTTTTGTTGTTCTGCTTTCCATATGGTACAGTCTTTCTTTAAATGACCTTTTTTCTTACATCTGAAGCATTCCCTTGTCTCTTTATTATAGGGTTTTTTAAATTCTGTAGCTTTAAGAGCGTTTTCACTGTCCTTTTCAGTAGAAGAATCATTGCTTTGTTCTTTTCTTCTCTGATAATAACATATATACAATATCGAATGCAAGTCTGGGTCTGATCTTCTAGGTAACTATGCCTCTGATTCTTGCTTGCATTTGATATTGTATATATGTTATTGTAAAATGTAGGATTGCTATCCACATTGTTATTTGTTAGCTATGGTTATTTTTTAGCCTATCTCCTTATCTTTTGTATTGACCACGTTCCTTTAATGTTGCAACTTTGCCTTTATTATACTAGTGGTTGACACTATATCTATGCATGATAGTTCTACTCCAATCTTTGGCTTTTTTGTAAGCATATGTGTGAAGACTTTCCTTAGGTTACCCACCTATTGTCTTGTACTTTGTGGTATTGCTCCTTTTAATTTTTATTGTGTCCTTAATAAAGATTATGTAGTTTGTTATGATATGGCCTTGTGTGAAGCTCCCTTCTTTTTGGTGTTGATGTAACGCATCCGTTAACGCACCCATAGACTGCCATAACCTAGCGCATCGTTAACGCATGTCAAAATCGGCATGCATTAGCGATGTCCCGTTATGCTGTGAAGGACCCTCGGACGCGGTCTACCGCGTTCGAGGGTCCGTCACGGCTAGTGCCGAATGAACAGATGCACTAACGTGATCACACAAACACGATAAAAAAAGACTAGCGTTAGCACAGTCCATTTAACACATCCGTTAAACGGACTGCCGTAACGCGATGTGAACCTGGCCTAACAGCATGCTGATCTAAGTTTCAAATTTTTCTTATCTGGGAAGGTCTCTCTCAATAATAAAGGCTGGACTTGAGCTGTGTATATCCAAGGTGATGCTGTCTCCACTGCTTATATATCATCACAGACCCAGAACTGCACTTATTTCCTCTAAATGTGCTTTCCTCCTTTTCTATAGCTTTTTTTTTTTTGCTTACCATAACATTTTAAATACTTTCCTCTATCTCCACTCCAGATCTGTATATTACCCTATCACTCGTCCTCCTGCTATGTCTAATACTGAGAGAAGAGGAGGGAGCAAAGAGCCATCAGGAACAGAAGCTCAGACAGATGGGTCTTTTTTGCAGATCACTCAGATAAAGGACTTAAAAACACTCTAAAGCAGCAAAAATTGTAGAAACTTGTTAACAAAGACTATTTAGAAAATTGCCTAACCTAACTTTGCATTTAGGAAGCAAATGCACCAGTTAAACAAAATTATATGTGAAGGTGTACATAGCCTTTAAACCTAATATAAGATACAAGGGCACAGAGTTATAAATTCAGTGACATATGGTTCTCTAGATTAATGTGACGAGAAAGTAAACTAGGAGACAGTGAAAAAAATCAACAATCATATGAAAAACAGGACTTGGTCAACCATGGAACATTCATTTATTTCTAAATATTTCATCCATACCTTAAATCGATGCCAAGACTGTACTCTGCTGCAGAAATAGAAATCAGTTTTCCCTCTCCTAAAAGAGCTTGAGACCTAAGGAGTGTTTAATCAGAAGCTATGGGGAAGAAGGCCAATCCTGTCAGTATATTGGGTTTCAAAAGATTATATTTTGGCAAAGTGCATGAGGTTTGGGGAAGAAAAGGCATTTTGGTTTCTAGCATTCTTATGTAACCTGCTGACTGCTGGAAGGATAATATTAGACTGTGATTTCTCCTTGTTTCTCTAGAATTAGTAAAATAGAAGCAAACTGAAAATATTCTACAATATTAACACTCACCTGTCACATGACAATGTTTTCATGCTAACGTTCTTGTTACATTGTATCAGCCTGGAATCGCTTATGCACTAATGAAAAATCAGGAACCATGAAACAATTTTCCTATAAGACTAAAGTTGCCCATTTAGGTTAATGTGTGGGATCTGTCATCAATTATGTATGGGGACATCCAAATTGTTCCCCAATAGCAGATGTTATAGACATCAGACTCTCACCAACAACGGAACCTTCAAGAAGAACCTGAAGACCCACCTGTTCCGACAAGTCTACAGTCTGCAATGATCCTCAGTCTACTGAACCACCGCACGACCAGCTCTACCCTTTCCTAGTGTATCCTCACCCATCCCTGTAGACTGTGAGCCCTCGCGGGCAGGGTCCCCTCTCCTACTGTACTTGTGTGTCCCTTGTCTCGCACATGTTTATTGTACTTGTCTATATTTCCCCTTTGCACATGTAAAGCGCCATGGAATAAATGGCGCTATATAAATGTATAAAAATAATGATGATCATTTTTTCTAACTAGGAGTTCCAAAAATGCTCTTTACTTGCAGCCACCACTGAAAGTACACAACACTTACTCACAATGTACTTGCTGCACATTGCTTTTGAAAGGAACCTTTACGGATTGCGATTTATTATTTAGGCTGCATCATGCCGCGGCGGCCCCATTCTATGTCGTTCTTTTCCACTGTTTCCCTGCAGAATCACCTATTTTTGCTGGCTGCATCACCTAAACATGGCATAGCCATAATAATCGGCTGTTTGATGTAAGTGAAACAGTTCCCTAAAACATTAAATGATTATGCAGGGAATTAGTCGAAAGACTGCAGAGGCTCAGGACTGCCGCTCTTAAAAGCCGCAGCATGACAGCAGCTTGTGAAGGCAGCCTTAGGGCTCGTTCACACATCCATTCTTTCAATGATAGTTCTCCTACCCTAGTACAGTTTATGTGGCTGTTCACACGTCCGATTTATATTGCTGACCAAGTAGTTTTGCGCAGAATCTTGGAGACATGTCAGATGTTAATCTGAGTGTTGAATCAAAATCAGCAATGCAAGTCTATGGGTCCGTGAAGAAAATCAGACAGCACTTGAATGCTATCGGATTGGTAAAGGAGCACTCGCAGCAAAATTGTTATCCTCTTAATAAATTGCAATCATCATATTACATAGCACTGTGTGCCTACAATTGCTCATTTTGCCTTTCTACCCAGCTATTTTTTCTCTTTTCCATTTGGTCTATGACATCACATGATTAAAAAGTGACTAGCTGAATCCTTCTAAGCTCTATGTAGAAACAGGAGGTCTCTTTTCTCTTCATGAGTCATCACTGCAAAAGTCCCTGGCAGGGGGAGTAGGAAGCAGCTAGGTCAGGAGTTCAAGAGTGTGATGACTCATGCAGGGAAAAGAGACTTATTGTTTCTACTTAGAGCAGAGAAAAGAGAGATATATTAACTGGATAGAAAGGAAAAATGAGCAATTGTAAGTACACAGTGCTATATAATATGATGATTGCAATATACTAAGAGGATAAAAACTTTGATGGGAGTGCATCTTTAAATAGGAAAAGATAGAGAAACTTTTTTTTCTCATCTAATTGATAAAACTCGGAAGAAGCTCAGATAAAAATCTGATGAAAAAAAAACGGATGTCTGAATGAGGCCTTATACTGTGATAACTGGTTGATCAATCCGTGCAAAATTGTGCAAAACTGTACTAAACTAACTTACACATCCTAAATTTATTTCCAAATAATTAATATTGAGAAAAAAAAACAATTTATTGAAATCGGAAGTCAGCCATAACATATACACCACTCCTTTTTGTTCTCTTGATCTAGGTGACCAGTGTATTAATTCTGTTGTCTGGCATTTTTCTTTATTCTGCGCTTAGGTAAAGATGAGACTCTTGTGTTAGTCTTTTTTTCTCATAATAATAATAATCTTTATTTATATAGCACCTACATATTCAGCAGCGCTTTATAGTTTAACAGTTTCAAAGCACAAGTCATAAGTAACAACGTTTACAATACAATAATTAAAGCAAAATAAGCCGCCCCTGCTCGTGAGAGCTTACAATCTACAATGAGGTGGGGGAGATACAAAGTACAGGTGTGTATATACAATGGTGCATTTACAATGATGGTCCAGCCATCTTGAGGGAGTGAGGGATGGATGGAGATGGTAAATGGGCTACACACACACACTTACACCTAGAATGACTGATTAGTGAATGTGATAGGCCGCTCTGAACAAATGTGTTTTGAGGGAATTGTGGATAGACCTAATATTTTGGGGTAGAACATTTCAAAGAATGGGCACGGATTAGTGCAGAGGTTAGTCAAAAGTCGTTTGCAGAGTACAGCAGTCGGTTAGGCTGATAGATAGAAATGAGGGAGGAGATGTAGGGGGGTGCTGCACTGTGGAGAGCTTTGTGGGTGAGAACAAGTACTTTGAATTGGATCCTATAAAGAAAGAGCGGATACGTCCGAGTACCGATTAGCCAGATGGATGACCCTGGATGCAGCATTAAGTATGGACTGGAGAGGGGATAGTCCCACTCTGAACAAATGTGTTTTGAGGGAACGCCTGAAACTATGCATATTGTGTAATAGGGATGGTTGGCGTGCACACAAACCGTATATTGATTGAGGTGCTGGTAGAATGGACACATTAGTCCAATATCATGTAAGTAAATTTCACCGCACACTCATTGAAAATAGATTTGCAATGTGAAAATTTATTTTAACAATATCTGGGCAAAAACAGGAATACAAGGTCTGAAGCGATATCAATACAACGTTTCGGCTCTGCCAGAGCCTTACTCATGTATTCGCTGTAGGCAAAAAAGAAATATATAAGTATTGTACATAACATAACAAAATTGTATAAATGAACAAAGTCTGTACACAATAACCATAATAAATTAAAACATCTCCAAGTGTAATGTGAATACAAGACAAAAAATAGGTTAAATACGAATTAAATATATCCAGTCTAGATAACTGGTACCAATATGAGTTTTCATATAGGCATAGAAAAATAGAAAAGAAAGGAATAAAAAAGAAAAGGAAAACTATATGATAACAATAATTACCTCAGTCCAAGATATGAATAAAGATGAGTGCATATAGGAAAGAAAAATCCACAGTCTATATGGTGGCTGTAAAGAATAGTAACAATGTTATAGCTAGGACAAACATCAGGTATATGCAGAGTAGTAAAAGAGGAAGGTAATACCTTTATTTAGCAGCCTTAGTAGGGGAAATTAGCCCAGTGAAGCTGTGATTCAAATATATTGGAATAGTCAGTGGCCGCAATATTAAATGTTACCATGCTCAAGAAAAAGTTTTTTTTGAAAAAGTACCTGTAGTCCAGTTAGCTAATGAGCCAGAAGGCTTTGTCTTATACCTATAAGATACATTTAGTCCCCATAAATATAGCTGCAAAGTTGTAGTGCATTAATGAAAAAAGTACCATTGCTGCAAAGGTGCCGCTTGTTGGTACTGCTGGTAAAAAATAGCCGAGAGGCACTTTACCTGGTTGATTGCTAGTCCCAGTGTGAGGAAATACAGCGGCGCTCCCGTGCCTTGCTGTGGTGATGTTGTGTGCTCCTGAACTGAAAAGCGCTCTTTTTGTGAGCGCTAAACCGGAAGTAGAATGACAAAACCGGAAGTGACGTTACGTCACCTCAGCGCTGACTCTGGTCATGCGCAGTGGCTGTGTTCAAATGCTAGAGTGTAGCTGGCCAGGGTAGTGCTAAGTACTGATTTAGTAAACATATAATAATGTATAATTTGTGGATTTTCTGAGTGGAAATAGTTATGGCGGCTGGTAGTGGTATCTATGATGAAATATAAGATACAAAATCAAGAAATATAAAAAAAAAAATTTTAAAAAAATAATAAGGTATACTCTGGGGGCCAAAATGGTAAAATACATAGGGGGAATAAATTAATAGATAAATAGGAGGAAGGGCAGATACTAGAGGGTTAGGTAAACTCACCTAAGGCAATAAGGTATTAACGGGTCTGTAAGGGAACAAAAAGACATTAGTATATAATGATATTATGGTTTTAGTCATACAAGCCAATCAATTTCTCTGTTGAGGCCTTTTGGTGCCAACGTATCCAGTTTGTGTATCCAGAATGTTTCCCTCTGTTTAAGCATTTTGATTCGGTCACCACCTCTTCTTGGACGTGGTACACCTTCTATGACTTGGAATTTAAGTTGTGCCACTGAATGTCTAGCTCTAGAAAAATGGTCGGGTATTGGGAGCCAATTTTTTTGGCATCTAATTGTGGACTTATGGCTGGCAATGCGGTCCTTAATATGCTGGGTCGTTTCTCCAACATATAAAAGGCCGCACGGGCATTTCATAAGATAAACTACAAAATTTGAATTGCAAGTAAAAAAATCCTTGATAGGGAAAGATTTACCGGTTCTTGGATGGGTAATATTGTCAGAACGGATAATATTTTAACAAGCCGCACAATTGAGGCATGGGAATGTGCCATGTCGACGGGGGGCTAGGACCATAGTCAGCGCTGAGGTGACGTAACGTCACTTCCGGTTTTGTCATTCTACTTCCGGTTTAGCGCTCACAAAAAGAGCGCTTTTCAGTTCAGGAGCACACAACATCACCACAGCAAGGCACGGGAGCGCCGCTGTATTTCCTCACACTGGGACTAGCAATCAACCAGGTAAAGTGCCTTTCGGCTATTTTTTACCAGCAGTACCAACAAGCGGCACCTTTGCAGCAATGGTACTTTTTTCACTAATGCACTACAACTTTGCAGCTATATTTATGGGGACTAAATGTATCTTATAGGTATAAGACAAAGCCTTCTGGCTCATTAGCTAACTGGACTACAGGTACTTTTTCAAAAAAAACTTTTTCTTGAGCATGGTAACATTTAATATTGCGGCCACTGACTATTCCAATATATTTGAATCACAGCTTCACTGGGCTAATTTCCCCTACTAAGGCTGCTAAATAAAGGTATTACCTTCCTCTTTTACTACTCTGCATATACCTGATGTTTGTCCTAGCTATAACATTGTTACTATTCTTTACAGCCACCATATAGACTGTGGATTTTTCTTTCCTATATGCACTCATCTTTATTCATATCTTGGACTGAGGTAATTATTGTTATCATATAGTTTTCCTTTTCTTTTTTATTCCTTTCTTTTCTATTTTTCTATGCCTATATGAAAACTCATATTGGTACCAGTTATCTAGACTGGATATATTTAATTCGTATTTAACCTATTTTTTGTCTTGTATTCACATAACACTTGGAGATGTTTTAATTTATTATGGTTATTGTGTACAGACTTTGTTCATTTATACAATTTTGTTATGTTATGTACAATACTTATATATTTCTTTTTTGCCTACAGCGAATACATGAGTAAGGCTCTGGCAGAGCCGAAACGTTGTATTGATATCGCTTCAGACCTTGTATTCCTGTTTTTGCCCAGATATTGTTAAAATAAATTTTCACATTGCAAATCTATTTTCAATGAGTGTGCGGTGAAATTTACTTATATGCATATTGTGGGTAGTCCTAATTTCTTGGGGTAGAGCATTCCAAAGGATTGGCGCAGGGCGGGAGAAGTCTTGGAGTCGGGAGTGGGAGGTAAGGATTAGTGCAGAGGTTAGTCGAAAGTCGTTTGCAGAGGGCAGCAGTCAGGCCGATAGACAGAAATGAGGGAGGAGATGTAGGGGGGTGCTGCACTGTGGAGAGCTTTGTGGATAAGAACAAGTTGAATTGGATCCTATAATGAATGGGCAGCCAATGTTAGGACTGGCAAAGAGCGGACACGTCCGAGTACCGATTAGCCAGATGGATGACCTTGGCTGCTGCAATAAGTATGGACTGGAGGGGGGATAGTCGAGTAACAACTCTTCTCTTTTTTCTTTAAAAAGATAGTATATATATATATAGTATACTAGCTGTAGTACCCGGCTTCACCCGGGTTAATGTACTTAACTGTGCCCTCATCAGGATAGCAACATAGAAGGACAAAGCTGTGGCTGCTACTAATATATATATCCTCCCACATACAGGTGATGTGACTTACATCAGTCATTACACCAACATTGGCCAAGCATAGTAACTGAAATCCTATTACCTCACACAAGCTTTCTTATACTGACAATGTCCTCTGTTGCCTATAGTAACCAAACAGAGCTCATATTAATAACCTATGGCAAAATAGAAGCTGAGCTGTGATTGGTTGCTATAGGCAGCCTGATAAATCCCCAGCCAACAAAAAGCATTCCCCTCTGGCAGTATATATTACCTCACACATACAAATAATATACAGCTCATGTGACTGACATCTGTCTTATTTCCCTATATGGTCATATTAATGTCCTGTCGCAAAATAGAAGCTGAGCTGTGATTGGTTGCTATAGGCAGCCTGATAAATCCCCAGCCAACAAAAAGCATTCCCCTCTGGCAGTATATATTACCTCACACATACAAATAATATACAGCTCATGTGACTGACATGTGGCTTATTTCCCTATATGGCATATTAAATGTCCTGTCGCAAATAGAAGCTGAGCTGTGATTGGTTGCTATAGGCAGCCTGATAATTCTCCAGCCAACAGAAAACATTCCCCTCTGGCAGTATATATTACCTCACACATACAAATAATATACAGCTCATGTGACTGACATGTGGCTTATTTCCCTATATGGCAAATTTATAACAAATTGGTCTTGTAGTTTGGCTGGTTATTATCAATATTTATTTTTAAAGATAAAATCCAGACGTGTGTGTGTTTTAATGCGCGCAATTGAACACGTGGGTTAAAATGTCGACTCAAAACACAGCCTATGATGCTCCCGGGGTCGAGACGTGCGGGTGTGCAAAATTTCATGCCCGTAAATGCAGATTCCTATGCCGGACATACACACAAGCATTCAGCTTTCTCCCCATTATGTAGATAGGGCCAAAATTGTTTGGCGATTTGGAACGTGCGGGGTTAAAATTTCCATTCAACACATAGCCTATGATGCTCCTGGGGTTGAGATGTGCGGGCATGCAAAATTTCATGCCCGTAAGTACAACGGTGCAGATTCCTATCCCGGGCCAAAATTATTTGCCGATTTGGAATGCGCGGGGTTAAAATTTCGACTCAAAACCTAGCCTATGACGCTCCCGGGGTCGAGACGTGGGGTGTGCAAAATTTCATGCCCGTAAATGCAGATTCCTATGCCGGACATACACACAAGCATTCAGCTTTCTCCCCATTATGTAGATAGGGCCAAAATTGTTTGGCGATTTGGAACGTGCGGGGGTTAAAATTTCCATTCAACACATAGCCTATGATGCTCCTGGGGTTGAGATGTGCGGGCATGCAAAATGTCATGCCCGTAAGTACAACGGTGCAGATTCCTATCCCGGGCCAAAATTATTTGCCGATTTGGAATGCGCGGGGTTAAAATTTCGACTCAAAACCTAGCCTATGACGCTCCCGGGGTCGAGACGTGCGGGTGTGCAAAATTTCATGCCCGTAAATGCAGATTCCTATGCCGGACATACACACAAGCATTCAGCTTTCTCCCCATTATGTAGATAGGGCCAAAATTGTTTGGCGATTTGGAACGTGCGGGGGTTTAATAATTTCCATTTCAAAATCATAAACCTGAGACGCTTTCCGGGGTCGAGACGTGCGGGCGTGAAAAATTTCATGCCCGTAAAGTGCGACACAGTGCGGATTCCAATCCCGGACAAAACAATACCCACATAAATTCACCATACATACATTCAAGCTTTAATATATTAGATATGATACAGTACAGACAACAAAGTTTGGACACACATTCTCATTCAAAGATTTTTCTGTATTTTCATGACTATGAAAATTGTACAGTACATTCACACTGAAGGCATCAAAACTATGAATTAACACATGTGGAATTATATACTTAACAAAAAACTGTGAAACAACTGAAAATATGTCTTATAATCTAGGTTCTTCAAAGTAGCCACCTTTTGCTTTGATTACTGCTTTGCACACTCTTGGCATTGTCTTGATGAGCTTCAAGAGGTAGTCACCAGAAATGGTTTTCACTTCACAGGTGTGCCGTGTTAGGTTTAATAAGTGTGATTTCTTGCCTTATAAATGGGGTTGGGACCATCAGTTGTGTTGTGCAGAAGTCTGGTGGATACACAGCTGATAGTCCTACTGAATAGACTGTTAGAATGTGTATTATGGCAAGAAAAAAGCAGCTAAGTAAAGAAAAACAAGTGGCCATCATTACTTTAAGAAATGAAGGCCAGTCAGTCCGAAAAATTGGGAAAACTTTGAAAGTGTCCCCAAGTGCAGTTGCAAAAACCATCAAGAGCTACAAAGAAACTGGCTCACATGAAGACCGCCCCAGGAAAGGAATACCAAGAGTCACCTCTGCTTCTGAGGATAAGTTTATCCGAGTCACCAGCCTCAGTAATCGCAGGTTAACAGCAGCTCACATTAGAGACCAGGTCATTGTCACACAGAGTTGTAGCAGCAGACACATCTCTACAACAACTGTTAAGAGGAGACTTTGTGCAGCAGGCCTTCATGGTAAAATAACTGCTAGGAAACCACTGCTAAGGACAGGCAACAAGCAGAAGAGACTTGTTTTGGCTAAAGAACACAAGGAATGGACATTAGACCAGTGGAAATCTGTGCTTTGGTCTGATGAGTCCAAATTTGAGAACTTTGGTTCCAACCACCGTGTCTTTGTGCGACGCAGAAAAGGTGAACGGATGGACTCTACATACCTGGTTCCCACAGTGGAGCATGGAGGAGGAGGTGTAATGGCGTGGGGGTGCTTTGCCGGTGACACTGTTGGGGATTTATTCAAAATTGAAGGCATACTGAACCAGCACGGCTACCACAACATCTTACACCGGCATGCTATTCCATCCGGTTTGCGTTTGGTTGAACCATCATTTATTTTTCAACAGGACAATGACCCCAAACACACCTCCAGGCTGTGTAAGGGCTATTTGACCAAGACGGAGAGCGATCGGGTGCTGCGCCAGATGACTTGGCCTCCACAGTCACGAGATCTGAACCCAATCGAGATGGTTTGGGGTGAGCTGGACCGCAGAGTGAAGGCAAAAGGGCCAACAAGTGCTAAGCATCTCTGGGAACTCCTTCAAGACTGTTGGAAGACCATTTCCAGTGACTACCTCTTGAAGCTCATCAAGAGAATGCCAAGAGTGTGCAAAGCAGTCATCAAAGCAAAAGGTGGCTACTTTGAAGAACCTAGAATATAAGACATATTTTCAGTTGTTTCACAGTTTTTTGTTAAGTATATAATTCCACATGTGTTAATTCATAGTTTTGATGCCTTCAGTGTGAATGTACAATTTTCATAGTCATGAAAATACAGAAAAATCTTTGAATGGGAAGGTGTGTCCAAACTTTTGGTCTGTACTGTATATACAACATAACATTGAGATCCAGTCAAACTAGCTTGGTGATATCATAGTTGTTCAGATACTTGTCCACATGGTTTTCACATTATCGGGATTAGCAACCCACAACTGTCCACAATTGCAAAGGCCAAAGGAAATAAAGTTCTTTCATGATTATTACAGCTGTTTGGAAGGATACACTCGGAGGAGCATTACTGCCTCGATTTACAATTTAAGACTTATAGTAAATTTAAAACTCTTAGGGTACGGACAAACATAGCGACTGTCGCATTGGATGCAATGTTGGTCAAAATCCTGACAAATTGATATTGCGGCTATATAGAAATTGATGGTTTTTTGCTGTCTGAATTTGCAGATAAGAAGCAGTGTACCCAAACACTAGACAACCTTTCTGTCTATCGGTGACTTGTCTCTCACTGTTGAAATTGTAATGTCGAATTGCAACATTGCATTTAATGATTTCCTAAGGTTTCACATTGCGACATTCTTCGACAGAATTGCAAATGTTTGGGATTTTGTGTTTCTGCTGACAAGTTGTTACTATAGACTTCAATGCAAAGTCAAATGCGATTATGGCTTCCGAGAGACGTAACTGGGAGTTGGCCATTTTGCTTATAGCAAAATCACAGCTCTAAAATAGTTGTATGACATCAAGTTGCACAGATATTCACGCAACTTGTCTAAGAATTGCTGACGTGCACCACATGTCACCGTCTAACACCAGCCTTAAAGCACCACTCCAGCGTCTTTATTTTTTTATTGCAGTGCTGGAGTGGCGCTTCTAGTATAAGGTCCCTGGCACTGGTCTTATATGTACCCGCCGCTGTCTTCACCATCTATCACTTCCTCTCCCGCAGGTCTCCAGCAGTTTTTGACCAGATGGTTTGCTCCAGTGTTTGCTGGGTGAGCCGGAGGTCACTTTTTTACTGCAAGTCTAAAGGACTTTCCTTCTAGCTCTCATAGACTTGCATTGAGCGCTTGTGATGTAACTTCTGACTTTCAGTCAGTCAGAAGTTCTGGTCATGCGGCTTCGAAAATAGATGAAGATGGTGGTGGGTGAGTATGAGACCAGGGGAAGGGACCTTACATTAGAAGCACCACTCTAGTGCTGAAAAAAAAACCCTGGAGTGGTGCTTCAATCATAGAGATGCATCCTCTACATGTATCTGTACCCAAAGTTGAAAACAAGTTTCACAATTTCAAAGAATTCAAATCTATAAAGACAAGATAAAATCTAAAGACTTTTACGGATGTGGCAAGAGAAAATTAGATTTTTTAATTTTTTTTATTTTTGGATGGGAAAAAGGGGGTGATTCAATTATTTTTTTTCTTTTTTAAATTAAAATACAGGTTAAAAAAATATGGTTCTGTCTGGGGTGTACCTGTAGATGTACAAAGCTTTCAGTCACATGTCACACCATGTGGGCCTCCCCAGGCAGCACTGTCTCTTAAGCAGTTTAACAAAAATTTTCAGAACCCTGGTCCGGCATCCATATTGGTACTCTGTGACAACTGGACAAAAGCAGTGTGGACTTCCTTGGCTGGCACTCGAATGCCAGCAATATGGGTGCCTCTTGTGATTACTAGATGCCTGTCGGGGAACTAGTAATCACAAAAGGTGCCCAATATGCCATGCGAGTGTCGCCCAAGATTATTGTTTGTGCTGCTATGGTGTGGCTGCCACGGAGTGCCAATGTGGATGCTGGATCTTTTTTACTCATCTCCAGATGTCAGCACAGTACAGATTTTGTAATGATTCTAGAGACATCAAGTTATGTCTCCGTGAACTGATATGAACATTAAATGGGTCCGTGTGAATAAGAACTCAAAAGTGTATTCTCAATTTAGGATAACTTTCCAATTGCTGGGACTCCGACCACTGGGACATCCACGATTCCAAGAACTGGAGCTCTGGAGAGTTCCATGTGATGGTGGTGGTGGTCAATCATGCACACCTTGCTCCATTCATTCTTAATGGGACCGCCAGAGATAGCTGAGTGCAGATGATTTTTGGCACTCCCACAAGAATGAATGGAGTGAAGGTGTGCATAATTGACCACCGCTACCATCACATGGAGCTCATCACAGCCCTTGGTCTTTAGATTGGTTGAATGTTAGCGATTGAGAAGTTTGCCCCTACCCCATTGATAGGGGATAACTTGCAGACTTAAGAATACCCCATTAATGTCTGGCACGCACTTCAGTGCTGATAGGGTTAAGTGGATTCCTCTGCCAAAGCAACACAGAACATCTGCTTTGCATTAGCCCTGATGGAAGGACTACTTATAAATGCATGACTTAACCAGCCTTTGCCGAGGTAAATGTCACATAGCTGAGACCGGTCCAGCATCAGATTCTAAACTCCGCTTTCTTTTAAAGCAAATAAAAGGGCCCATTTTACATCTGAGGTATTTTTTATGGGCTACCATTAGCGAATAAAATGACAAATGAAAGAGCTCTGATGACTTTTCCCCCTAAAACTCAAAGTAAATCATATTTCTCTCCAAATAATATTACCTCAGAAAATCCAAGTCTCCAAGATGAGGTGTTATTTCTTAAACGGGAGAGGTACGTCTCTGAATAAAGACATCTCCCCAAACCTATATTGAGATTCTACTTGTAGAATTATAAAAATCGGATGTCGGAAGAGACTTTAAGCCTCAGCTGAGGAGATACTGACTAGACTGTGCTTCCTGTTTGAAGCGGTGAATATATCAGCGAGAAAAAATGCTTCTCTGGAGACCTTGTATTTCAGACATGAATAGTAAAACAAAAATGCTTGTTGTATCAGGCCAGGATCCAATTTCATTGCTAGGTATACACAAATTTATTCAGACTCGTGGAAAATTAAGTGAAAATTAAATATAGATCTGTGGATAGTAATTTTTTGCAGAGTATGGGTGTACATGCCTCATGTTTCAGGCAATGTATGGATTCATCTAATTGTGTGTGATTGTTAAATGTCTTTGGAAATGTCAGATAAGGCCAATTTTCATCCATTTCTGTTTTTTACTTCTGTATGACATCCGTTTTATACATCAATATATTAAAATATAACAATAGTCCAATTACAGTTTCTCATCTTATATTGCAATGGATCGCTGAAAAACGCATGGCATATTGATAGTAACCCATATTGATGTGTTTTTTACACCATCATGGACTTATAATAGGACAGCTTGATCTGAAAAATGGTTTTGCATGAAGACAGGACACAGACATTTTTTGTGCACATCTGAACGAGCCCTAAGTCTCAGATTTCCATAGTCGTTTTTTCAATGTGTTTCTTCTATGCAATACCGCTGTTTTCTGTGGTATGACATAGAAGTGTAGTCAGTAGCTGTGCGCAAATATGGCAAAAAAATTTGTTACATGTTTAGATATTTGCAAAATTTGCTCTGCTTCCTTCAGCATGGTTCACTGAGCTCTGTTGTACTCCATGTCTGGTTTTTCAGGTTGCCCAGTGTGGCTCAGTGACCTCGTCTTCCAAATCCTATTTTAGCCCCATTAGGACTCACATCTGTCTCTTAGGGTTGAGATGTACGATTTCTGCTTGGTGTACTCCACCTTCTGTGCATACAGTGCTTTAACTTGTTTCCATCCCTGTTGGGTACCATTTCATTAGTCCTGCTGCTCCCAAGATTCTTGAGTGTGCCAAGTCCTTCCCATGTGCATTCCTGCTTGCCACACCAACATCTGGGGTCTTGTGCCCACCCAGCTGAACCTATTTTTCTGTCTCTGGTTTGGTTGGTGTGTAGATCCTTTCAGGATAGTGGTTT
Source organism: Oophaga sylvatica (assembly GCA_033576555.1). Classification (NCBI taxonomy): domain Eukaryota; kingdom Metazoa; phylum Chordata; class Amphibia; order Anura; family Dendrobatidae; genus Oophaga; species Oophaga sylvatica. The sequence goes on from JARQOD010000001.1 coordinate 410,463,296, forward strand.
CCATGGGCCACTGCAATCTGAGATTGTGGTTTCTGTTGCACAGCTTCTGAATCCACACCTTTGCAGTAGAAAACTTCACAGAGCAGGCTGCATGGGATAACAAGCTTTTACTTCTAACAACATGAGGTAAAAGATAAATGCACAGTCATTTCAGCATTGCATCAGGAAACAGGAAAAACAAAAGTGAAACTACAAGTGAGACTATTTCTTATACATTAAGCAAGGAAACATTACACATCGCCATCTATTGTCAGGTCAGCATAAAGTCCTCCTTTTACTTATAATAAGTCCTAATCTGTTGCATATGCCAACACTCTTTCTCAACAGTAAGGACTAATTCAATGAAACACAACTTTTTTTATTGTCTCAGATGTTTATCAGCATTCAACACCTTTGTGAAAATGTCTGCTGTCATTTCTTCAGTAGGGCAATACTCCAACTTCAAGACTCCTTGGTCCTGATGATCTCTCAAGAAATGATATTTCACATCAATATGCTTGGTTCTTGGATTGACTCTTTCCATCTAAACAAGAACAAGACATCCTTGATTGTCCTCTTTTAGTTTTGTTGGTTCCAACTGTGGTTGTCCTAGGTCTGTTAACAATTGTCTTAACCACAGTACTTCTTGACTCGCATGTGCTGCTGCAACATATTCTGCTTCTGTTGAGGATAGTGTCACAATTGACTGTTTCTTACTTGTCCAACTTATTGGTCCACCTGAGAGAAAAAAAAGTATGTCCACTGGTAGATCTTCTGTCAGTTGGATCTCCAGCCCAATCTGCATCAACATATCCTGTTAAAATGCAATTATCACCTGTGGGTAATTTCAGCTTAACATTGCTAGTTCCTTTCAAATAACGTATTACTCTCTTCATGGCATTCCAATCAGCTTTATTTGGTTTTGATACCTTTCTACTCAGGATTCCTACTGCTGCTGCGATGTCTGGTCTTGTAACGGTCGCTATATACAGTAGTTTTCCTATTGCTGTTCTGTATTCTTCATTGTTTGGTAGCATATTTTCTTCACTGTTCATCTCTTTGAGATAATTAGCTTCCATTGGAGACTTTACTGTTTTTGCATCCTTTAATCCAAATTTTTCTGTTATGTCTTGAATCATGCGATTTTGATTCAGTAGGAAACTTCCGTTTTCTTCTCTTTCTATCTGTATTCCTAGGTACTGTTTTACATTTCCCAAGGCTTTGATTTCAAAAATGTAGTTTCAGGATTTTTAGAATGTTTTCTTTATCCCTTTCTTGTTTAAAACAAATCAAAATGTCGTCTACATATATGAGTACATAAATCCATCTATTACTCAGTCTTTTTGTGTATAAGCATGGATCAGCTTTGCTTCTTTGAAATTTTTCATTTGTTAGTACTTCTGTGATTTGTCATTCCACGCTTTAGCTGCTTGCTTTAAACCATATATGCTTTTCTGTAGTCTACCAACTTTGTTTGGATTTCTTTCATCTTTGAATCCTGGAGGTTGTTCCATGTAAATGTCTTCTGTTAAATCTCCATTCAAAAAAGCGGTCTTTACATCCAGATGTTTTAGTTCCATCTTTTCCATTGCTACAACTGTAAGTAAAGTTCTTATTGTAGTGTGTTTGACAACTGGAGCAAATGTTTCATCATAGTCTTCTTCTTCTGGAAGTCGAGCTATGTCTTCCCAAGAGATAGATTCATACATTTTACTTGTACTTGCCTTGTATGAGAGGCGTTTTGGTGGTTTTCCTTTGTTCTCTCTTATTGAACGTCTTGGTTCTGTGTCTGTAGTTGTGATTCCTCACTTTCAGTATTTTGTTCTTCATTCATTTCTACTTCTTTCCCATCAGATATTTCTTCAGTTATGTCACTATTGTTTTTCTCATGTTTTGTTTCTACTGAAATCATAATGTCTTCATTTAAATCTTCAATAAATGTCACACTGTTACTCACCGTAACTCTGTCTGTTTTGGGATCTAAGATTCTATATCATTTGCAATTTTCACTATATCCAACGAATGTTCCTTCCATGGATCTGTTTTGAAGTTTGGAACGTTTTTCTGTTGGAATGAATATAAAAACTTACATCCAAAAACTTGTAAATGATTGCCTCACAGTTCATATGGAGTTTTCATCAGTTTTCTGGAAAAAAGTCGGTTCTGTAGATATGTAGCTGTCATTGCTGCCTCACCCCAATATTTCTCTGGTAGTTTAGAATCTGTCAGCATACATCTCATCATTTCTGTTAGAGCTCTGTTTTTCCTTTCTGCTACTCCATTTTGTTCAGGTGTGTATGGAACAGTTTTCTGATGTTCTATTCCATTTTGTCTTAAGTAGTCTTGCATTCTGTGACCTGTAAATTCACCTCCATTATCACTTCTGATGACAATTGGCTTCCTTTGAAATTTGTTACTTGATCTTGTTACATAGTCTACAAGTTTATCAAAAACTTCACTTTTGTTCTTAATTAAGTATGTGACTGTGAATCTTGAGTAGTCTTCTATAAAAGTCAACATGTATCTATTGCCTCCTGATGTAGTCACTTTCATGGGTCCACATACGTCAGTATGCACCAAATCAAGTGGTTTTTCGCTTTTCATCTCACTTTCTTTTGGAATAGATATCTTTGTGGCTTTGGATTTTATACAACATTCACATCTTATGGTAATTGAGCAATCTGATATCTTTAAATCTTTTGTCAATTCTTTTCTCTGTAATTCCCTTATACTGTCCGGGTGTCTATGTCCTAGACGTCTATGCCACATGTGAATACAGTTTTTGTGATCATGTGTACATACCTTCATCTGTTCTTTTGGTTTGTCAAAATGATATAATTGTTCATCTGCCTTGACTTTGGTTATCATCTTGTTTCCTGCAATAATTGCTCACTCATTGTCTTTGAATTTTACTGTAAGTCCTTTTGCTTTTAAACATTTCACAGATAATAATCCGCCTTCCAATTTTGGAACATACAACACATCCTGTACAAGTATCTTTGAATCTTGTCTGAACTTGTTTGAACAATTTAGTATACCTTGTCCGATACCTTCTGCAGTTATTTTGCTTCCATCTGCAAGATAAATGTCTTCTTTCTTATCTAAATCAAGATCAGTAAAGAAATTCTTGTCACTTGTCATATGACTCGCTGCTCCTGAATCAATAAACCAACCAAGTGATTTCTTGTCTGTTATTTTGAACGTGCCATTCCAATTATTCTCACACGAATCGGAAATTGTGTTTTTCACTTTCTGTGTATGCTTTTTATGTTGTAATTTTTGTTGTTCTGCTTTCCATATGGTACAGTCTTTCTTTAAATGTCCCTTTTTCTTACATCTGAAGCATTCTCTTGTCTCTTTATTATAGGGTTTTTTAAATTCTGTAACTTTAAGAGCGTTTTCACTGTCCTATTCTGTAGAAGAATCATTGCTTTGTTCTTTTCTTCTCTGATATTCATCTATGATACTGGTCTTCACAAACTCTAATGTAATGTCTGTTTCAGGTCTTGTCTCTAATGCATTTATTAAAACTGTATACGAATCTGGTAAACTGCACAACAATATAGCTGCTATATGGCTTTCTTTAATATCTTCACCAATAGATCTTAGCTGTGATATCACTTCCATAATAGAGAATATATGCTTCTGCATGTCACTGTCTGCACTTAGTGTCATACTGTAAAGCTTTCTTAATAAAAATAATTTGTGATTTAAGCTGGGTGTCTCATATAGCTTTCTTAATTCTTCCCACATACCTTTAGCTGTTAATTTATTTCTTATATGTATTAATTGAGCATCATCCACTAATAAGCTAATGGTGGCTCTCGCTTGTCTATTTTTCTTATCCCATGTCTGATTATCTTGATCAGGTCTATCTGTAGTGATTACTTCCCATAAATCATCTTTAGACAATAACATCTCTACTTTGAACTTCCATAGCTGATAGTTCTCATCATTCAGTTTAGCTACTGTGAGTTTTAGCTCTGTGCTACTTGTCATTTTTAACTTATCTTACTTGTTTGGAGAGACTTGCACTGAAGAATTCTTCTGCATTCACCAGGGTCTTGCTCAGCGTTCCAGTGTCATGGGTATCCGGTATTCTTGGTGCTTGGGATCTGTGGTGTCTGGATTCTCTGGTTGTCTGGATGTCTGGGTACGCTGTATCTGGGGTGACTGGGTGTCTGGGTGTCTGGGCCCATAACCTGTTGCACTGCTTCTGAATCCACACCTTTGCAGTAGAAAACTTCACAGAGCAGGCTGCATGGGATAACAAGCTTTTACTTATAACAACATGAGGTAAAAGATAAATGCACCGTCATTTCAGCATTGCATCAGGAAACAGGAAAAACAAAAGTGAAACTACAAGTGAGACTATTTCTTATACATTAAGCAAGGAAACGTTACACAACATCGCCATCTAGTGTCAGGTCAGCATAAAGTCCTCCTTTTACTTATAATAAGTCCTAATCTGTTGCATATGCCAACAGTTTTAAATGGAAGGGGCAATATGTTAGGCATAATTGACAACTTTTGGTGATGCTTGTCAAGGAGATGTTTGAGTATGGCGTGCACAACAGAAAACTGAACCAGGATGTAGATGCACGTTTAGTAAACCACATGTTGTGAATGGGTTTGAGATGAGTTCTGAGCAGAGGCTCCCTCTGGTGGTTACAAGCGGTACTAGTGAGGATTGTGAGGACTGGGAATCAGGTGTTACTGATTGGTCTTATTTAAGGGAATCATTTTCCCATCAGGGTTGCCGGTGATCAATTGTTCTGGTCTGAATCCTTCTTTCCAGTTTCCCTTGTAGCCTGCTGTGTCGTGTCTGCGTCTCCTGCTATCAGATAAGACAATTTCTTATTTTGTGTTTTTGCTATATTTTTGCGTTTGGTCCTGCACTTCTGTGGGGGCCTTCTGGGTCCCCTCCGGGGGCTTTTGCCCTCTCAGTTTAGTTCAGCCACTGTGTTTTGTACTTTTGCTTTTTCCAGTTTTTTCAGTGGCTGCTGTTTTTGTTACACCAGAGAACTAATTTAGGTGGTAGAGGTCGTGTGATCTCAGGTGATTTTGAAATTAGTAGAGTTGGTGTTTTTCAGGGTTTTCTGGGATTGCAGTAAGTACCCTTCCTGTCCTTTTCTATTTAGATAGTTTGGGCCCCAGCGTTTGCTCATACTATTTTCTTTCTGTGTCAGTATTTCCTCTTGTCTAACCGCCATTACATGTTTGGGGGCTTTCTATTATCTTTGGGGTTCTGCTACGGGGCAGATAGCTTTCCTATTTCTATCTTTAGGTGTAGTTAGTTTCTCAGGCTGTGACGAGGCGTCTAGGACCAACGTAGGAACGCTCCACGGCTGCCTCTAGTTGCGGTGGTTAGTCAGGGTACTGCAATCTCATAGATTCCAACTGCTCTGGTGTATTGCCTTTTTTGCTTGCACTCCTCAGCTACCGTAACATAACAGTATCACCGGCCATAAAAATTGTATGGTACTCACAGAAGGGAAAAAATTTTGAAGGAAGAAAAGTTGTCAGAGATATTTTTCTGTTTGTTTCATTTTTTTTTTTTTTTTTTTCCCTCTGTATCTCTGGGTGCTGGGGAGGATCTTTTCTCCCAATGGAGTTTGCACAGTTGTCTGGCCGTGTGGATCAGCTTGCCACTGAGGTTCGGAGTATTGCTATCTATCTTGCTGGGTTGCCTGTTGTGGAACCTAGGATCCCATGCCAGATTTGTTTTTAGGGGATCGAGCTAAGTTTCAGAATTTCAAAAATAATTGTAAATTGTTTCTTGCCTTAAAATCTAAGTCCTCAGGAAACGCAGCGCAGCAGGTTCAAATTATCATCTCTCTCCTGCGCGGCGATCCTCAGGATTGGGCTTTTTCCCTGACACCTGGGGATCCTGTTTTGAGTGATGTTGATGCATTTTTTCAGGCTTTGGGGTTATTGTACGATGAGCCTAATGTCACTGATCAAGCTGAAAAAACCTTGTTGGCATTAAATCAGGGGCTTGATGACGCTGAGTTATACTGTCAGAGATTCCGTAGGTGGGCAGTCCTGACCAAATGGAATGACGACGCTTTGGCGGCCCTTTTCCGGAAGGGTCTGTCGGATAATGTAAAGGATGTTATGGTGGGATTCCCTGTCCCCTCTGGTCTCAATGATTCTATGTCATTGGCGATTCAAATTGACAGACGTTTGCGTGAGCGGAGAAGTATGCGTGGAGTGGTGTTGCCTTGTGAGCCAGCTGCTGAGCCCATGCAGTGTGATGGAGTGGTGTCTGGGGCACAGCGTCATGAGTTTCGAAAGCGCAATGGGTTATGTTTCTACTGTGGTGATGCCTCTCATGCTATTTCAGTCTGCCCTAAGCGGGGAAGACATTTTGCACGCTCAGTTGTCTTGGGTAGTGTTCAGACTAAGTTTTTATTAACTGTCACTCTGATATGCTCTCTGTCCTCATTTTCTGCTCAGGCTTTCGTTGATTCTGGAGCAGCTATTAACCTGATGGATTATGATTTTGCTAAACGTTGTGGATTTCCCTTGATACCCCTACAGAAGTCTATTCCCCTACTGGGGATCGATTCTACCCCTTTGGCTGAGAATAAACCCCAGTTTTCTACTCAGGTGATAATGAGGGTTGAACCTGATCACCAGGAGTGCTGCAAATTTTTGGTTCTATATAATCTGCATGACATTATAGTGCTGGGTTTCCCTTGGTTACAGTCTCATAATCCTGTTTTGGATTGGAAATCTGTGTCTGTAACCAGTTGGGGCTGCCAATGTGTTAGTGCCAACACTCCTGTTTTTTCTGCCTCCCCCCAGGCTGAGGATGTTCCTGACTTTTTGTTTGATTTTTCTGATGTGTTTAGCGAAAGTAAATCTGCATCCTTACCTCCCCATAGGAGCTATGACTGCGCTATTGAATTAGTGCCAGGTAGTAAATTCCCTAAGGGTCGCCTTTTTAACTTGTCTGTACCTGAACATGACGCTATGCGGTCTTATATCAAGGAATCATTGGAGAAGGGTCATATCAGACCATCCTCTTCACCCTTAGGTGCCGGTTTTTTCTTTGTGGCTAAAAAAGATGGTTCATTAAGGCCGTGTATTGATTATCGTCTCTTGAACAATATTACTGTGAAATATCAATACCCGTTACCCTTGATTTCTGACCTGTTTTCCAGGGTGAAAAACGCTACTTGGTTTACCAAGCTTGACCTCAGGGGGGCGTATAACCTTATTCGCATTAAGCACGGGGATGAATGGAAGACGGCATTTAACAACCCTGAAGGGCATTTTGAGTACCTTGTGATGCCCTTTGGGCTCACTAATGCTCCTTCCGTCTTCCAGTCCTTCATGAATGACATTTTCAGGGATTTTGTGGACAAGTTTCTGATTGTTTATTTGGATGATATCTTGATTTTTTCTAATGACTGGGACTCTCATGTGAAACATGTTCGAACTGTATTCCAGATTTTGAGAGAGAATGCTCTGTATGTGAAGGGATCAAAGTGTCTTTTTGGCGTACAGAAGATCTCATTTCTGGGATTTATTTTGTCCCCATCTGTTATTGAAATGGACCCGGTCAAGGTTCAGGCCATCTGTGATTGGGTCCAACCTACTTCATTAAAGGCTCTTCAGAGATTTTTGGGTTTTGCCAATTTTTATCGTAAATTTATTGGTAATTTCTCTGTTATTGTTAAACCATTAACTGATTTGACCAGAAAGGGTTCTGATGTGGTGAATTGGCCTCCTGAGGCAGTCTCTGCGTTTCAGGAACTTAAGCAGAGATTCACTTCTGCTCCTGTTCTACGGCAGCCTGATGTTTCTCTGCCATTTCAGGTGGAGGTTGATGCCTCTGAAATTGGGGCAGGTGCCGTTTTGTCCCAAAAAGATCCAGAGACCTCTAAAAGTAACCCTTGTGCCTTTTTCTCTCGAAAATTTTCTCCTACTGAACGTAATTATGACGTGGGTAATCGGGAGTTATTGGCCATGAAGTGGGCTTTTGAAGAGTGGAGACATTGGCTGGAGGGAGCCAAACATCAGGTGATGGTCCTTACGGACCATAAGAATCTGGTCTATCTGGAATCTGCCAAGCGACTCAATCCTAGACAGGCCAGGTGGGCCTTGTTTTTCACACGTTTTAATTTTGTGGTTTCCTTTCTTCCTGGCACTAAGAATGTTAAGGCGGATGCCCTCTCGAGGAGTTTCCTTGCGGACTCTCCTGACCTATCTGATCCCTCTGTTATTTTAAAGGAGGGTGTAGTTCTTTCCGCCATCTCGCCCAATTTGAGACTTGCTCTGGAGGGGTGTCAGGAGGATAGGCCCGAGCGCTGCCCTGTTGGAAAATTGTTTGTCCCGGACCAATGGAAAAAGAGTGTGATGTCTGAGATTCATTGTTCCGCATTGGCTGGGCATCCCGGAATTTTTGGTACCAGAGACTTGGTTAGTCAGTCCTTTTGGTGGCCTACCTTGTCTCGCGATGTCAGGGAATTTGTGCAGTCCTGCGGGACTTGCTCTCGCTCCAAGTCTTGCTCTCGCTCTAGTGGTTTGTTGATGCCATTGCCTGTGCCCAAGAGACCATGGACCCATATCTCTATGGATTTCATTTCCGATCTTCCTGTTTCTCAGAGAATGACCACCATCTGGGTGATTTGTGATAGGTTTTCCAAAATGATACATCTTGTGCCATTACCTAAGTTGCCTTCCTCCTCTGAATTGGTGCCGTTGTTCCTTCAGCACGTGGTTCGTTTACACGGCATTCCTGAGAACATTGTGTCTGACAGAGGAGTCCAGTTTGTTTCCAGATTTTGGAGGACTTTTTGTTCTAAACTGGGTGTTCAATTGTCTTTCTCCTCGGCATTTCATCCTCAGACCAATGGTCAAACTGAGAGAACAAACCAGACATTGGAGACTTATCTAAGATGCTTTGTGTCTGCTGATCAGGATGACTGGGTCTCTTTTTTGCCTTTGGCTGAGTTTGCTCTTAATAATAGGGCTAGCTCTGCCACTTTGATGTCTCCGTTTTTCTGTAATTCTGGGTTTCACCCTCGATTTTCTTCAGGACAGACGGAGGCTTCTGTCTGTCCAGGTGTTGACTCTGTTGTTGAGCGTATGCAGCAGATTTGGGACCAGGTAGTGGAGAGGTTGTCCCTCTCTCAGGAGAGGGCCCAGCGGTTTGCTAACCGGCATAGGACTGATGGTCCTCGGTTTAAAGTGGGGGACTTGGTCTGGTTGTCCTCAAAGAATATTCCTATGAGAGTAGCATCTCCTAAATTTAAGCCTAGGTTCATTGGACCTTATAAGATCATGGAGATTATTAATCCTGTTTCTTTTCGTTTGCTTCTTCCAGGGACATTTAAGATCCATAACTGTTTCCACAAGTCCTTGTTGAAGAGGTTTGTTGAGCCAGTGGTTCCTGCTGCTGTGCCTCCTGACCCTGTTTTGGTTGAGGGCAATCTGGAGTATGTGGTTGAGAAAATATTGGATTCTCGTTTTTCTAGACGAAGACTCCAGTATTTGGTTAAATGGAGAGGTTATGGTCAGGAAGATAATTCTTGGGTGTTTGCTTCGGACATCCATGCTAGGAGACTTATCCGTGCGTATCATAGAACTCATCCTGACCGACCTGGTTGCTCAAATGAGGGTTCGGTGACCCCTCCTCAAGGGGGGGGTACTGTTGTGAATGGGTTTGAGATGAGTTCTGAGCAGAGGCTCCCTCTGGTGGTTACAAGCGGTACTAGTGAGGATTGTGAGGACTGGGAATCAGGTGTTACTGATTGGTCTTATTTAAGGGAATCATTTTCCCATCAGGGTTGCCGGTGATCAATTGTTCTGGTCTGAATCCTTCTTTCCAGTTTCCCTTGTAGCCTGCTGTGTCGTGTCTGCGTCTCCTGCTATCAGATAAGACAATTTCTTATTTTGTGTTTTTGCTATATTTTTGCGTTTGGTCCTGCACTTCTGTGGGGCCTTCTGGGTCCCCTCCGGGGGCTTTTGCCCTCTCAGTTTAGTTCAGCCACTGTGTTTTGTACTTTTGCTTTTTCAGTTTTTTCAGTGGCTGCTGTTTTTGTTACACCAGAGAACTAATTTAGGTGGTAGAGGTCGTGTGATCTCAGGTGATTTTGAAATTAGTAGAGTTGGTGTTTTTCAGGGTTTTCTGGGATTGCAGTAAGTACCCTTCCTGTCCTTTTCTATTTAGATAGTTTGGGCCCCAGCGTTTGCTCATACTATTTTCTTTCTGTGTCAGTATTTCCTCTTGTCTAACCGCCATTACATGTTTGGGGGCTTTCTATTATCTTTGGGGTTCTGCTACGGGGCAGATAGCTTTCCTATTTCTATCTTTAGGTGTAGTTAGTTTCTCAGGCTGTGACGAGGCGTCTAGGACCAACGTAGGAACGCTCCACGGCTGCCTCTAGTTGCGGTGGTTAGTCAGGGTACTGCAATCTCATAGATTCCAACTGCTCTGGTGTATTGCCTTTTTTGCTTGCACTCCTCAGCTACCGTAACATAACACCACATGAGTTAACAGAGATGATAGCAGCTTAATGTGAACAATCTCTAAATAACAGCTCAAAATGCTTACAGCAGATGAAGAGTTAATGAGCAGGTCTGAGATGCATTTTGTAGAAAGCACAGAAGTTTGCAGAGATGGTTGCAGCTGAAAGAAATGGATTGTGGCAAGCTCCAAGACACAGCAAATACATGCAACACTGACTGAATACTCAGACACCGGATGTGTATATAAGTGAACCTTAAAATGCCTTGGATGATGATGTCAATGAGATATGTTGAGCAACTTGTTAAACCCAACGTGGAGAATAGCAAAGGATGGTGGCCAAAAGGGATAGTAGCAGAGCCCGGCTCTGGAGTTAAGACAGGTGTGTAACATCCTCACTCCTTCACCACATTTCTCATCTCCTGGCATTTGATGGGAGAGCATTCCAGAATTATCCAGAGGACACCTTCCAGAAGTGCTGTTTTCGTAGATGTTTCAGGATGTTCTGTCATGCATCTAGGAGATGTGCCAACTCTTCCAAGAATCTAGACAGTCCCCCTTTTTTTTCCAGGCATTTTCCGCACATTTTGGGAGTGTTGGAAAGTAGTATGATGTTTAATTACCTCTGCAAAAAACACAGATATGTGAACAGCCCAATAGATTATAAGGGGGATGTGTTTTATCTGTGGGAAATATGGATAGAACACAAATGTGATTCACAGATGTATGATTGAGGCCTAAGGGGGAAAGAGACATGGTGGTGTTATTAGGTTATTGATCCTTGAAAGTTATTAAGTCTTTAATACTTGAAGGGTACATTGGAAATTCAGTTTGACTTTATTTAATGGAGGACCTTCACATAATAGATATATGAAGGCCTTCACATACATCTCCATATAATAGATTAATTAAATACCATATAAAAAATACATTATTCCTTAATTTTGATTCTAGTCCCATATAATTACTCTCCTAAAGTTAGAGTTTTCCGTATCTATAATTACGCTATGTCCTCCAAATTGTGTTCCATGACCAGTCGACATCATTATATAGGAAGGTCAATGTCCTCCATAAGATCTAGAAAGACTAAGGTAAGATCTGTTAGAAGTGTCCTTACCATAGAGATGACAGTCACATAGGTCTTTGTCCTTGACAGGTCCAGAGCCCCTAGAGAAAATTGAAAGAAACCAATATTATTAATTGCGCATGGTGGGTAGGTGCCCCGTTTCATATTTTGCATTGGGCTCAAGAGAGAGTTTCTAACATTAGTTTTCTTAGTGTGGCGTTCAAGTTGGTTGCTGTTTGCTAAGTATTCCCATAGATCAGTGCAGGAACAGCTGTATTTTCACCTGCTAAACATTTGATAGGATACAGTGACCATTTATTAAGGGTATTGTATCACATACTATAGGCATTAGGCAACATAATGAGAGTCACTGGTGGTCACCAAGACTTGATGAGGAGCCTAGCTGTAGTGTTGTGCTCATTGTTCCATTGAACTAAAGCCAAGTCATCCATTATTTAGCCATGTAACGTGATACATATATAGAAATATTAAACAGCTCTTGAAAACAATGACTTAAGGTGTTCCTGGCCTTTTGTGAGCTTAAACAAATTGCACTTTTTAAATCCACCCAGGTGCAGAATGACAATCAACGAGGGAACACATCTAAATAGGAAAAAAACGCTTAGATACTTGTCCTCACTTAATAAGGATAAGAATATATATGATGCAAGAAAACTGACTGCTTCTGTGTAATGATGTGTTAGTCTCAGCTGCATGACAGCTCTAGTTATGGGAAGAAAATGAAGAATATTCGCTCTTGGTTTTCTCAGCATAAACTCCATGGCAGGAATGTCACCATCTTATTTTCACTACACTGAAGGGAGATCCTTATTGCCAAGTTCAAATGGATGGGCAAATCGGTTATCTATAATTCACCTTAGATGTAAAGGTTAAGACGTCTGCACCTCACACACCTGGCAATTGTGATAAGATGGAATAATCAACATCTGGTTGATTGCATGATCCCAGTGGAAAACAGTTACAGATGTCTGCCTATCTACTTTGAGAATGGGACTACATGGTGACATGTGAGGCATTTCTCTAGCAAGTCAAGTGACCAGACACATTTGTGCAACTTGCACTGAAATCTATGCATAGTGTGTCACATGTGACAGAAAATCCAACACATTTCGAAAACATGCAACTCTGTGGCGTGGCCACAGTTTTCATAAACTGAACCATAGGAAATCATTACATCCAACGTTGCAGCGCGTTGCAGCGATCTCGGTGTTGCCCTCAACCAAATGACACATCCTGCACCCGCTTTGGATAATGAGGTATCAGGTTTGATTTTTAGGGAGGGAGTCTGGGAAATAACAACTTACCAGGAAGGCAGCAGGCGCACAAATTACCCACTTCCAGCTCGAGGAAAAACGAAAACTAACAGGTCAGGACCTAGATATTTAACATCCATATCCAAAAATTATTTAGAAACAATATACATCTTTGTATTTGTCACAAAGGAGCTTAAAATCAAATTGTTCCCACTGCTTTTAAATTAATGTATTGAAAATGTTCACAAATTGTGGCAGAGATCTTTAAAACTACCTAGCTTGTCCTGTATTTCGCTGTGAATTTCCTGCATGTAAATCTGCATGGAAAATCCACACTGATTTCCCACCACATGCATTTGCTCTCCAAGATAAATGCAAACATTGCAGATTTAATTTTTTGCCTTTACTACTGATTTTAAATTTTGAAATGTAATTTCTTTGTGAAAAATTCATTGCAGATTGCACTCAACATAAGGTGCTCTGTAAGCTAGGAAAATTTTGATTATAATGTCTAGGACCTCCCTACATTTTAACAATAGGAATCCTAAAAAAATATTTTTAAATGATTAAATAACGGTGCAATCTTACAGATCTACGCAACCTTACGGTAACATATTGGTTATCTGTGTAGAGAAGGTGATTTTTAGGTGTAAGGACCTAATTGTAAGATTGAAGGGTCCCCAGAATTTTGATGGAACTCACAATCTAAGGCCGGGGTCACACTTGTGAGTGCAATGCGAGAAACTCGTGCGAGTCTCTTGCATCAATACCCGGCACTCAGGACCGGAGTGTGTGGCTGCATGTATTTCTGTGCAGCCGCACACTCCTTTCCGAGTGCCGGCGGCAGTACCGGGTATTGATGCGAGAGACTTGCGTGAGTTTCTCGCATCACACTCGCAAGTGTGACCCCGGCCTAAGGCTGGTATCACATGTCCGGCATTTACTATCCAACTACTGACTGAGATGTCTGTTGGAACGGCTACGGGTCTCCTGCTCCAAACTCAACAGTCCTATGTATTCCTATGAGGCTGTTGTGTTCCGATCAAGATATTCGTGTCCGTTCCAGACCTAGGGGGCCAGTATTTGGACCGTGAATGTCTCATGTGGGAAAATTAACTTGAGGACATATTTGAGACCCAAGCTTTATAGCTCCTCTACAATGTCTTTGCACCTACTCTCGGGAAGGCGTTTTCTAAGTGGCATTTACTATCGTCATGTACAGTGGGTGCGGAAAGTATTCAGACCCCTTTAAATTTTTCACTCAATAGTCTCACTTGTAGTTTCACTTTTGTTTTTCCTTTTTCCTGATGCAATGCTGAAATGACTGTGCATTTATCTTTTACCTCATGTTGTTAGAAGTAAAAGCTTGTTATCCCATGCAGCCTGCTCTGTGAAGTTTTCTACTGCAAAGGTGTGGATTCAGAAGCAGTGCAACAAGTTATGGGCCCAGACACCCAGTCACCCCAGTACAGCATACCAGACATACCAGACAACCAGAGAATCCAGACACCACAGATCCCAAGCACCAAGAATACCAGATACCCAGGACACTGGAACGCTGAGCAAGACCCTGGTGAATGCAGAAGAATTCTTCAGTGCAAGTCTATCCAAACAAGTAAGATAAGTTAAAAATGACAAGTAGCACAAGAGTAAAATACAACCAGGCTACATACACTGGTGGCAGTACTGATGTCTAAATACTACTGGTATTAATCAGCAAACTAATTATCTCCAACCCACGGCTCTTGAATATTTTCAAAAGTATAACTCCCAGGATTCATCTGGACCACTATTGGGTTGAGGGTTCAGCCTCCGTATTTATGCAGTTACTATGCCCAGTCAGGGCACATAGTGTAGTATTTTGAATTAAAGATGGCTTGTCACTTGCTATGTACATGTAATAGTTTACCTCGTGTAAACGCCACTGTTCTCCTGTATCCTGTGCTTTATTCATTTTGTTCCTGCGCCACTTCATTCCTGAGATATGTCCTCTTCTTCCCTGTGTATAAATCTAGTCTTGTTAGCCAAGAGGGCGTGGTCCATAACCCTTTGCTGTGTGCATCTTTGTGAGCTTCACGCCTCCTTGGCTAATATTAGATTTATATACAGCGAAGAGGGGGTCATATCTCAGTAATGGAGAAGCGTACAGACAAAAAAAAGAACAATGCTGGATGGAGGAGACCAGTGACATGTATACCAGATAAAACAACTACATATTTATGCCAAGTCACAGGATCTCTATCACAAAAAGCAAATATTTTTCATATTATATTCAGTATTTTATAAAATTCTGGAAAAGTTCATCACCCATTAGAAAAAAAATGCTAGACTTTCCATGTAGACTGACTACAAACTTGTTTTATTGGACGTAAACCCACAGAAGCTGCTTCTGTTACTCTTGTTAATGTAAAGTATCATTTGAAGAGTTCCTCCAGTTTAGCGTCTGGTTTTAAAAGGAATTGGGCTGTCTAATTACTGTTCTGCTTCTTTTCTCTTTAATTGCCTGCCAATAGACTGGAAAGCTAGTTGCACATAGCCACTGTGCAAGGAGCTATAAGATTCCAAAGAGTCAGGTAATCCTCTGAATAAACTCAGGACCTATGCCCAAAAGTCAACAGCTCTCAAACTACCTCAATATGGTGTTCACAGGATGGAATATTTAACTCTGCAAATAAGTGTAGGGGTTTTATGTTTGCAAGATTATATATTTTCATAGTGTTATTTCATCAGATATCAATGCATTATCCATGGCAAACCTAAACTATACAATTTGGCTACGTCTTGCATGATAGCAAAATAAGGTAATTTCTTTAATTTATTTGTAAAAATGTCAATGCCTTCAAAATGTTTTCAGGTAAACAGTAACTGTTAAAGAGGTATTCTCAAGTTCCGCCTTTATCCCCTATCTCGTATGATAGGGGCATAAAATCAAAATCGCTGAGGATCTGACGGCTGTTATCCCACCAATCAAAGGAAATGGGGCTTTAAAGAGGATTGGATCATAAGTTGGATCATGCGCACCTCATCTCCAAACACAGTGCTAGGCTATCTCCAGTGGTCCCATTAAGAATGAATGGACACTGTGAAGGACGGCCCCTGTCCTTCCACGTCACCTATGTGACGTAACTCCACAGGCACAGCTCTCCGGCGCCCCCTTTGTCTCTCAGGTCAGTGAGAGAACTGCACCTAGAGCAAATGGCCGCCGGGGAGGGTGTCTGTTATGTTTGGTAGCTGAGGAGAGCAGGCAAAACCGGCAATACACCAGAGAGGTTGGAATCTACTGGATTGCAGTACCCTGACTAACCACCACAACTAAAGGCAGCCGTGGAGCGTTCCTACGTTGGTCCTAGACACCTCGTCACAGCCTGAGAGGTTAACTACACCTAAAGATAGAAAGAGGAAAGCTATCTGCCCCGGAGCAGATCCCCAAAGAACATAGGAAGCCCCCAAACATGTAATGGTGGTTAGACAAGAGGAAATACAGACACAGACAGAAAATAGTATGAGCAAACGCTGGGGCCCAATCTGCCTAGACAGAAAAGGATAGGAAGGATACTTACTGCAATCCAAAAAAACCCTAAAAAAAAAACAATGCTACTAATTGCAAAAACACCTGAGATCACACGACCTCTAACACCTAAACTAGTTCTCTGGCGTAACAAAACTAAGCCGCAGCCACTGAAAAAACTGGAAAAGGCAAATGAACAAACAACAGTGGCTCCAGAGGAACCGAGAGGAGCCCAAGCCCCCCGGGGAGGGTTACCTGGCCAACCTCACAGAAATGCAGAGAAATATGCAAAAGGCAAGCACAAAAACAAAAAACAGAAAATATCTTATCTGAGAGCAGGAGAAGAGGCAACACTCAGCAAGCTTCCAAGTGAACCAGGAAACAACGTTGAGACAAGAACAATTGATCACCGGCAACAATGATGGGGGAAACCTCCCTTATATCCAGCCAGTCTGTGATTCCTGATTGCCAATCCTCAATGAATGGTTCAGTACTGTTTGTAACCACCAGAGGGAGCTTCTGCTCAGAATTCATTTCTAAAACATTCACAACAGTACCACCCCTTGAGGTGGGGTCAACGAACCCTCATTTGTGCAACCAGGTCGGTCAGGATGAGCTCTGTGATAAGCACGGATCAGTCTCCTAGCATGGATGTCGAAGCAAACACCCAAGAATTGTCCTCCTGACCATAACCTCTCCACTTAACCAAATACTGGAGTTTCCGTCTAGAAAAACGAGAATCCAATATTTTCTCAACCACATACTCCAGATTGCCCTCAACCAAAACAGGGTCAGGAGGCGCAGCCATAGGAACCACTGGCTCGACAAACCTCTTCAATAAGGACTTGTGGAACACTTTATGGATCTTAAATGTCCCTGGAAGAAGTAAACGAAAGGAAACAGGATTAAGAATCTCCATAATCTTATAAGGTCCAATGAACCTAGGCTTAAACTTAGGAGATGCAACTCTCATAGGGATATATCTTGAGGACAACCAGACCAAGTCCCCCACTTTAAACCGAGGACCATCAGTCCTATGCCGGTTGGCAAACCGCTGGGCCTTCTCCTGAGAGAGGGACAACCTCTCCACTACCTGGTCCCAAATCTGCTCCACAACAGAGTCAACACCCGGACAGACAGAAGCCTCCGTCTGTCCCGAAGAAACTCGAGGGTGAAACCCAAAATTGCAGAAAAATGGAGACATCAAAGTGGCAGAGCTTGCCCTATTATTAAGAGCAAACTCAGCCAAAGGCAAAAAAGAGACCCAGTCATCTTGATCAGCAGACACAAAGCATCTCAGATAAGTCTCCAATGTCTGGTTTGTTCTCTCAGTTTGTCCATTGGTCTGAGGATGAAAAGCAGAGGAGAAAGACAATTGAACACCAAGTTTAGAACAAAAAGTCCTCCAAAATCTGGAAACAAACTGGACTCCTCTGTCAGACACAATGTTCTCAGGAATGCCGTGTAACCGAACCACGTGCTGAAGGAACAAAGGCACCAATTCGGAGGAGGAAGGCAACTTAGGTAATGGCACAAGATGTATCATCTTGGAAAACCTATCACAAATCACCCAGATAACGGTCATTCTCTGAGAAACAGGGAGGTCGGAAATAAAATCCATAGAGATATGGGTCCATGGTCTCTTGGGCACAGGCAATGGCATCAACAAACCACTAGAGCGAGAGCAAGGCTTGGAGCGAGAGCAAGTCCCACAGGACTGCACAAACTCCCTGACGTCACGAGACAAAGTAGGCCACCAAAAGGACCGACTCACCAAGTCTCTGGTACCAAAAATTCCGGGATGACCGGCCAACGCGGAACAAAGAATCTCAGACATCACACTCTTCTTCCACTGGTCTGGGACAAACAATTTCCCAATAGGCCAGCGCTCGGGTTTATCCTCCTGACACCCCTCCAGAGCCAGTCTCAAATTGGGCGAGATGGCGGAAAGAACTACACCCTCTTTCAAAATAACAGTAGGATCAGATAACTCAGGAGAGTCCGTAAGGAAACTCCTCGAGAGGGCATCTGCCTTAACATTCTTAGTGCCAGGAAGAAAGGAAACAACAAAATTAAAACGTGTGAAAAACAAGGCCCACCTGGCCTGTCTAGGATTAAGTCGCTTGGCTGATTCCAGATAAACCAGATTCTTATGGTCCGTGAGGACCACCACCTGATGTTTGGCTCCCTCTAGCCAATGTCTCCACTCTTCAAAAGCCCACTTCATGGCCAATTACTCCTGATTACCCACGTCATAATTACGTTCAGTTGGAGAAAATTTTCGAGAGAAAAAAGCACAAGGGTTACTTTTAGAGGTCTCAGGATCTCTTTGGGACAAAACGGCACCTGCCCCAATTTCAGAGGCATCAACCTCCACCTGAAATGGCAGCGAAACATCAGGCTGCCATAGAACAGGAGCAGAAGTGAATCTCTGTTTAAGTTCCTGAAACGCAGAGACTGCCTCAGGAGGCCAATTCACCACATCAGAACCCTTTTTGGTCAAATCAGTCAATGGTTTAACAATAACAGAGAAATTTCCAATAAATTTACGATAAAAATTGGCAAAACCCAAGAATCTCTGAAGAGCCTTTAATGAAGTAGGTTGGACCCAATCACAGATGGCCTGAACCTTGACCGGGTCCATTTCAATAACAGATGGAGATAAAATGAATCCAAGAAATGAGATCCTCTGTACACCAAAAAGACACTTTTATCCCTTCACATACAGAGCATTCTCTCTCAAAATCTGGAACACAGTCCGAACATGTTTCACATGAGAGTCCCAGTCATTGGAAAAAATCAAGATATCATCCAAATAAACAATCAGAAATTTATCCACAAAATCCCTGAAAATGTCATTCATGAAGGACTGGAAGACGGAAGGAGCATTAGTGAGCCCAAAGGGCATCACTAGGTACTCAAAATGCCCCTCTGGGGTATTAAACGCCGTCTTCATTCATGCCAGTGCTTAATGCGAATAAGGTTAAACGCCCTCCTGAGGTCAAGCTTGGTAAACCAAGTAGCACTTTTCACCCTGGGAAACAGGTCAGAAATCAAGGGTAACGGATATTGGTATTTCACAGTGATATTGTTCAAGAGACGATAATCAATACACGGCCTTAATGAACCATCCTTTTTGGCCCCAAAAAAAAAACGGCACCCAAAGGTGAAGAGGATGGTCTGATATGACCCTTCTCCAATGACTCCTTGATATAAGACCGCATAGCGTCATGTTCAGGTACAGACAAGTTAAAAAGGCGACCTTTAGGGAATTTACTGCCAGGCACTAATTCAATAGCACAGTCATAGCTCCTATGGGGGGGCAAGGATGCAGATTTACTTTCGCTAAACACATCAGAAAAATCAGTCAAAAAGTCAGGAACATCTTGAGCCTGGGGAGAGGCAGAAAAAACAGGAGTGTTGGCATTAACACATTGGCAGCCCCAACTGGTTACAGACACAGATTTTCAATCCAAAACAGGATTATGAGACTGCAACCAAGGGAAACCTAGTACAATAATGTCATGCAGATTATACAGCACCAAAAATTTGCAACTCTCCTGATGATCAGGTTCAACCCTCATTATCACCTGAGTAGAGAACTGGGGTTTATTCTCAGCCAAAGGGGTAGAATCAATCCCCAGTAGGGGAATAGACTTCCATAGGGGTATCAAGGGAAACCCACAACGTTTAGCAAAATCAAAATCCATCAGGTTAATAGCTGCTCCCGAATCAACAAAAGCCTGAGCAGAAAATGTGGACAGGGAGCAAATCAGGGTAACAGTCAACAGAAATTTAGTCTGAACACTACCCAAGACAACTGAGCGTGCAAAACGTCTTCCCCGCTTAGGGCAGACTGAAATAGCATGAGAGGCATCACCACAGTAGAAACATAACCCATTGCGTTTTCGAAACTCATGACGCTGTGCCCCAGAAGCCACTCTATCACACTGCATGGGTTCAGAAGCTGGTTCACAAGGCAACACTATTCCACGCATACTTCTACGCTCACGCAATCGTCTGTCAATTTGAATCGCTAATGACATAGAATCATTGAGACAAGAGGGAACAGGGAAACCCACCATAACATCTTTTACATTCTCTGACAGACCCTTCCGAAAAAGGGCTGCCAAAGCATCATCATTCCATTTGGTCAGGACTGCCCACTTTCGGAATTTCTGACAGTGCAACTCAGCATCCTCAAGCCCCTGACTTAATGCCAACAAGGTTTTTTCAGCTTGATCAGTGACATTAGGTTCATCGTACAATAATCCCAGAGCCAGAAAAAATGCATCAACATTACTCAAAACAGGGTCCCCAGGTGTCAGGGAAAAAGCCCAATCCTGAGGATCGCCGCACAGGAGAGAGATGACAATTTGAACCTGCTGTGCTGCGTTCCCTGAGGACTTAGGTTTTAAGGCAAAAAACAACTTACAGTTATTTTTGAAATTCAGAAATTTAGCTCGATCCCCCAAAAACAAATCTGGCATGGGGATCCTGGGCTCCAGAACTGGCAACCTAGCAAGATAGGTAGCAATACTCCGAACCTCAGTGGCAAGCTGATCTACACGGCCAGACAACTGTGCAAACTCCATTGAGAGAAAAAAAATCCTCCTCAGCACCCAGAGAAAAAGAGGGAAAAAATGCAACAAACAGAAAAAAAAAAAATCTCTGACAACTCTGACAACCTTTTTTGTTTTCACACTATTTTTCCCTTCTGTGAGTACCATATAATTTTCAGTTGGGCCGGTGATACTGTTATATTTGGTAGCTGAGGAGAGCAGGCAAAACCGGCTATACACCAGAGAGGTTGGAATCTACTGGATTGCAGTACCCTAACTAACCACCACAACTAAAGGCAGCCGTGGAGCGTTCCTACGTTGGTCCTAAACGCCTCGTCACAGCCTGAGAGTTTAACTACACCTAAAGATAGAAAGAGGAAAGCTATCTGCCCCGGAGCAGATCCCCAAAGAACATAGGAAGCCCCCAAACATGTAATGGCGGTTAGACAAGAGGAAATACAGACACAGACAGAAAATAGTATGAGCAAACGCTGGGGCCCAATCTGCCTAGACAGAAAAGGATAGGAAGGATACTTACTGCAATCCAAAAAAAACCTAAAAAAAACCAACGCTACTAATTGCAAAAACACCTGAGATCACACGACCTCTACCACCTAAATTAGTTCTCTGGCATAACAAAACTAAGCCGCAGCCACTGAAAAAACTGGAAAAGGCAAATGAACAAACAACAGTGGCTCCAGAGGAACCGAGAGGAGCCCAAGCCCCCCAGGGAGGGGAACCTGGCCAACCTCACAGAAATGCAGAGAAATATGCAAAAGGCAAGCACAAAAACAAAAAACAGAAAATATCTTATCTGAGAGCAGGAGAAGAGGCAAGACTCAGCAAGCTTCCAAGTGAACCAGGAAACAACGTTGAGACAAGAACAATTGATCACCGACAACCATGATGGGGGGAAACCTCCCTTATATCCAGCCAGTCTGTGATTCCTGATTGCCAATCCTCATTGAATGGTTCAGTACTGTTTGTAACCACCAGAGGGAGCTTCTGCTCAGAATTCATTTCTAAAACATTCACAACAGGTGTCCTGTTACCCACTGGGTATTCTAAGATTCGTGATCAGAGTAAAAGCATCAACCCAAGATTAATTTTATGGTTTAATTGCCTTAAGGGTGCACTAGATAATTACAGAAATATACAGTAAGCTATACAACGGAATTACAATGGATTTGCAGTCAGAATAAAATACAACAATAATGTACAAAGCTTAGAGGTATTAACTAGAAGTCAATATTACCAGGTTGTAGGGACATGTGGAGGCAGGGAGCTCTGCGATCCACAGGTGAAAGTCTTAGTTGCTGGACAGTCCCCCAAAACGTGTGCCGCTGCTCCCTTTGCAGTTCTGTCCCTGGTTGCTTCTTGACTTCTGTGAGAATGGATCTGGTCTGCCCTTAGCTCACAGTTCTTAAACCTGCTAGGTCCCTCCCCTCGGTGTCCAAGGGTGGGATGATAATCTCCACCCTTAGCCCCCAGCAGAATTTATTCCCAATACCTAATAAAGGGGTTAACTTTCTCCAGTACGATCGGATCAGGACACAAGAGGTACCAGCGGATTCAGTATATTTTTCCCGTCGCATGGATATCAAACCTGGCCCGATTGGGTCATTGTGGATGGCCAATCTCTATATCTCAGCCCCCAAACTATCACCGACTCGGGAGATGCACCATCAAATGCCCGAGGTACGCCGGGTCACACAGAAATTTTTATGAGAATGTACCTACAAAGATGTGCTCATAATTCATAATCCTAGAACGGAGCCTTCGTGTCTGGGATGTACAATAGATGTGTTTTCATGGTCTTGCTGAAAGGTATAGTCTAATTGAAGCCCCCAGGCATCTCATTACCATGCTAACAAACCTTACTATTCACCATGCTGGCTTGGCTCTGTTTTGGGGTCTTAACTCGTTACCATACTAAAGACCTTGCCATTCAAACATGGGTCTGAATTACTTAGCATACTAAAAGCCCTTTTTATTCACAGTGGACATCAAACCCTGTCGTATTGAATATGCCAGCAGGCCCTGGGGCCAGATGCAGTTAGCAGCCTGTGGCTCTGTGAACAGACAAAATGGTGGCTGGTATAGGCCCTATCCAAGATGGTGGCTGTCCCTACCTCACAGACACTATTGATATTTTCCAGTGTCTCAGTTCTCTGGATCGGTGGGGGTCCAAGTGGTTAGACCTCCAGCAATGAGGAGCTTATCTCCTACCCAATGGATACTTTGAAACTTGAGACCCCTTTATGGTAACACTTGGACTTAAAAAGGTTGGCTGGTATAGAAAACCCACTTGTATACACCAAACAGAAGAAGTTTGAGTTAAAGAGGGTTCATCTTCCATTTAGGACCTTCATCTTTTGATCAGAGCATAGGGCATCTACATAGAGCGTCTCTCACTCCGAAGAACCTGACATGTCTGTACACTTTGCTGACAGAGCAATGATTTTTATAAGAGCAGAGCTAAATTTCCCCTCTATTATTCTACAGGATACTCTCTCATCAGGAATAGATGGTCGTTACTTTTAAACATATTGTCACGCTGTTACTGCATACAGGAGGTCTGGGGTCTATGCTGACCCTAAGCTGGGGTCCTGACTAATCCCTCTACCTGGAGGTACTGTTAATGGTACAGAGGTCCAGGCCACCAGCGTAATCCCTACCTCCTGAGGATCCCTGAACCTCAGTGATCCAGTCCTGAGAAGGACCCTGATCACACACCGGGGACTGGTAGGTATATGCCTAAACACAGTAATAAACGAACGAGACAGTACAAGGGGTAAACTAAAATCCACCTTGCATACAAAAATCACACCACAGGAAACAGAGGGGACACCAACGGGTACGGAGATAAATGATAAAGCGAGGAGGGGGAAAAAGACCACACAGGTACTCTTAACTTCAGCCTTCACCATACAACGATCCGCTCTGCTGGTCTGCATGAATGCTTTCACTGACACTTCCCCAGCAGACAGGCAGGTATTTGAAGGAAACCAATTATCACAACATTAATTGCAGCTGAGCGAAGCTGGTCTAGTCCAGCACAGAGAGAGGAAGAATTAACTCCCTCTCTGCCGAAAAACACCCAGCACCAGAAACTCAGCTGTGAGAAGTCAGGGTGTGCAATCGCGACGATCTTCGCAGCGACACACCCGTGACAGTACCCCCCTTCTACGAGGGGCCTCCGGACCCTCAGGGCCGGGTTTATCTGAGTGAGTAGTATGGAAGGCCCGAACCAATCGGTCTGCGTTAATATCCGACGCAGAAACCCACGTCCTCTCCTCAGGACCATACCCCCTCCAATGAACAAGGTACTGAAGGGACCGGCGATTAAGACGTGAATCGATGACTCTCGACACCTGGAACTCCAAGTTACCATTGACCACCACAGGAGGAGGCGGTAAAGGTGAAGGTATCACCGGCGCCACATACCTCTTAAGCAACGATCTGTGGAACACATTATGAATTTTAAATGTAGGAGGGAGGTCAAGACGGAATGCAACCGGATTAATTATAGCACTGATCTTGTATGGCCCGATGAACCTGGGACCCAGTTTCCAGGAGGGAACCTTAAGTTTTATATTTTTGGTAGACAACCATACCAGATCGTTCACACTTAGGTCCGGACCAGACACTCTCCTCCTATCAGCCATACGTTTGTATCGGTTCCCCATAGTACTCAGATTATTCAGCACTCCTCTCCACACTGAAGCAAGTGACGACGAAAATCGTTCCTCCTCAGGAACCCCAGAAGAGCCCCCCCTATTGAAAGTACAAAACTGGGGGTGAAAACCATATGCCCCAAAAAACGGGACTTACCAGTGGACTCGCTCCGCCTATTATTTAGAGCAAATTCCGCCAGAGGCAAGAAAGAAGCCCAGTCCTCCTGGTTCTCTGACACAAAACACCGGAGATATGTCTCCAAGCTCTGGTTCAGACGCTCTGTCTGACCATTGGTCTGCGGGTGAAAAGCCGATGAAAATGACAACTGCATCCCCCGCCATGTACAAAATGCTTTCCAGAATTTGGACACAAACTGAGACCCCCGATCCGACACCACATCGGAGGGTACCCCGTGAAGCCTTACAATCTCCCCAATAAACACCTGCGCAAGAGTTTTAGCATTAGGAAGAGCAGGAAGAGCGATAAAATGTGCCATCTTGCTGAACCTGTCCACTACAACGAGTATGACTGTTTTACCCGAAGATGGCGGGAGGTCCGTAATGAAGTCCATACACAGATGAGTCCACGGACGCTCCGGAATCTTCAAAGGTAAGAGGGTCCCCGACGGACAGGTATGTGGGGTCTTAGAGCGCGCACAAACCTCACAGGACGCGACAAAAGTTACCACCTCCCTATGTAAGTTAGGCCACCAAAACCGGCGCGAGAGGAGATCCTCAGTTGCTTTACTCCCTGGGTGTCCTGCCAAAGCAGAATTATGGTGTGCCTCGATCACCTTTTGTCGCAACTGATTTGGAACAAACAGTCTCCCTGGAGGTCCTACAGGGGCGTCCCCCTGAGCTTCCAATACCTCCTCCTCAAGCTCAGAGCATACTGCCGACACCACCACCCCCTCCTGAAGGACCGGAACCGGGTCCTCCGTATTCCCAGCCCCTGGGAAACAGCGAGATAAGGCATCCGCCTTAACATTTTTTGACCCAGGACGATATGTGACGACAAAATTAAACCTGGTAAAAAACAACGACCACCTAGCTTGTCTGGGATTCAAACGTTTAGCGGACTCTAAATATAGCAGGTTTTTGTGATCGGTAATGACGGTGACCGGGTGGACTGCCCCCTCCAAAAAATGACGCCACTCCTCAAAAGCCAACTTAATGGCCAAGAGTTCCCTATTGCCGACATCATAATTCCTCTCAGCGGACGACAATTCTTTAGAGAAGAAGGCGCACGGATGCCATTTACCAGGGGATGAACCTTGTGACAATACTGCTCCCACTCCTACCTCGGAAGCGTCCACCTCAACAATGAACGGCTGTGGCGCATCAGGTTGAATAAGTATGGGTGCTGAAGCAAAACATTTTTTCAAAGAGGAAAACTCTTGACAAGCCTTGTCAGACCACTTTGAAAAATCCGTCCCTTTTTTAGTCATGTCTGTGAGAGGTTTAACTATGGACGAAAAATTACGAATGAACTTCCGGTAGTAGTTAGCAAACCCCAGGAAACGTTGTAATGCCTTAAGATCCTCTGGCAGATCCCACTCACGAACTGCCCGCACTTTCCCAGGGTCCATACGAAAACCGGATGCTGACACCAGGAACCCTAAAAACTGAAGTTCCTGTACGGCGAACACACACTTCTCCAATTTGGCGTACAGTTTATTATCCCGCAAGATCTGTAACACCTGCCTAACATGCTCCTGATGAGACACAAGATCCGGCGAGTAAATTAAGATATCATCCAGATATATGACCACAAACTGTCCCATTAGGTGGCGAAAGATGTCATTTACAAAGTGTTGAAACACCGCCGGGGCAATACTCAGACCAAATGGCATGACAAGGTTCTCATAATGCCCCTCCGGAGTGTTAAACGCCGTCTTCCACTCATCCCCCTCCTTCATCCTAATCAGATTGTACCGCCCCCTGAGATCCAACTTAGAGAACCATTTGGCACCCACGATCTGATTGAAGAGATCGGGAATAAGTGGGAGCGGATACGGATCTCGGACCGTAATCCGATTAAGCTCACGGAAATCCAGGCAAGGGCGTAGGCCTCCATCTTTTTTTTTCACAAAGAAGAACCCCGCGGCCAACGGGGAAGATGAAGGTCTAATATGCCCCTTAGCCAGACTCTCTGAAATATAATCCTTCATGGCCTGTCTCTCAGGACCAGAAAGGTTATACAACCTAGATTTCGGTAACTTGGCCTCAGGGAGCAGGTTAACAGAACAGTCATACTCGCGATGAGGAGGTAGTTCTTGACACCCTTTCTCCGAGAATACATCCTCAAAGTCCACCAGAAATGGAGGTAAGGCCCTAGGAGCGACCGCCCCAATGACCGTATTCATGCAGTTTTTATTACAGAATTCACTCCATTGGCTTATCTCTCTGGATTGCCAATCAATAACCAGGTTATGCTTAGTTAACCAAGGAAGGCCCAGCACTATAGGAGTGGGAAGACCCTCCAACACATAACAAGACAACAGTTCTTTATGTAACGCCCCCACTTGAAGATCTATGTTATGCACTGCTTGCAAAAAACTTCCCTGACCGAGAGGTCTGGCGTCGATCGAGAATATGGGACGGGTTTAGTCAACACACTCAATCGCATACCTTGAACCCGGGCAAAGCGAGCATCCACCAGGTTAGCCCCGGAACCACTATCCAGAAGAACAGATATCCTCTCAGTTCTCGCACCCACCACCACCTCCGCCGGTACGAGAAACTGAGACGAACTTAGGGACGAAATACTTACTCCCAGATTGCCGTCCACTACACAATCTGGGATCAATAGTTTTCCGGCGACTTCTCACTCTGCAAAGGACGGGATGGACACCCCCTAATAAAATGTCCCTTTTTTTCCACAGAAGAAACAACCTCCTGTTTTGTGGCGCCCCACCGATCCCCTCCCCCGGAATGATGTCCCTCCTAATTGCATAGGCTCCTCTGGACTGACCAGGGAAGCTCCATATAAGGGACCCTTGAGGAAGGTGGAGTCATCACAGGGGGCGAAGTTACCCCACACCTCTCCCGAAGACGTCTGTCAATACGAATAGCAAGGGCCATAGCGGCTTCCAGTGACGTGGGAGGGTCATACTGTGCCAGCACATCCTTTAATTTGTCAGATAAACCTTGACAAAACTGGCTCCTAAGAGCCGGGTCATTCCACTGGGTGTCCGTGGCCCATCTACGGAACTCCGAACAGAATTCCTCTGCCGGACGATCTCCCTGCTGGATCCTACGTAACTTAGATTCAGCAAGGGAGACCCGATCCGGGTCATCATACACAAGACCCAGAGCCGTAAAAAACCCATCCACTGACTGGAGAGCTGGGGAGCCCGGGGGGAGAGCGAACGCCCAGGATTGGGGGTCTCCTTGTAGGAGCGAGATGACAATCCCCACCCTTTGTTCCTCCTTCCCAGATGACCGGGGTCCAGCCGGAAGTACAATTTACATGCCTCCCGGAAAGCAAAAAACTTGTCCCGCCCCCCAGTGAATCTGTCAGGGAGAGCTACTTTAGGTTCAGGTCCGGCCTGCTCCGGGGGGTACAAAACCTTGGACTTAACGTCCGCCAGCTCCATGGACAGACTCTGCAACTGCCGAGCTAGACTGACTACTGGATCCATGGTGACTGGAGAAAATCTTTAGGTGGTCGGTGAAAATGTCACGCTGTTACTGCATACAGGAGGTCTGGGGTCTATGCTGACCCTAAGCTGGGGTCCTGACTAATCCCTCTACCTGGAGGTACTGTTAATGGTACAGAGGTCCAGGCCACCAGCGTAATCCCTACCTCCTGAGGATCCCTGAACCTCAGTGATCCAGTCCTGAGAAGGACCCTGATCACACACCGGGGACTGGTAGGTATATGCCTAAACACAGTAATAAACGAACGAGACAGTACAAGGGGTAAACTAAAATCCACCTTGCATACAAAAATCACACCACAGGAAACAAGGGGACACCAACGGGTACGGAGATAAATGATAAAGCGAGGAGGGGGAAAAGACCACACAGGTACTCTTAACTTCAGCCTTCACCATACAACGATCCGCTCTGCTGGTCTGCATGAATGCTTTCACGACACTTCCCCAGCAGACAGGCAGGTATTTGAAGGAAACCAATTATCACAACATTAATTGCAGCTGAGCGAGGCTGGTCTAGTCCAGCACAGAGAGAGGAAGAATTAACTTCCTCTCTGCCGAAAAACACCCAGCACCAGAAACTCAGCTGTGAGAAGTCAGGGTGTGCAATCGCGACATTCTTCGCAGCGACACACCCGTGACACATATAAGAGCTAAGAGCTGTAAGAAGGAAGGTGTACGAGGAGAGACAGACTTAACAGAGAAGTGGCCAACAAAAGAACAAGACGATTGCAAGGTGATCCGAGGATTCAACACAATAAAGACCACAAAAGTCCAACTGAATACAACCCTATTTCCCATCACTTGGCTCTTTTTTTCTTTGTGGATTGATTCACAAATAGGGATGAGAGAACCCAAACTGTGAAGTCCATGAGAAGTCCGTGTTACTATTTGGAGTTTGGGTGCTTAACAAAGCTTGTTGAAAGGCTGCAGCACATTTTTAATATCTAGCAAAGAAAAAGCAGACAGCTGGGGGCTGATATTAATAGGCTGAGAATGTCCATAGATATTGTCCCCTTCCCAGCATAAGACTAGCTCACACCTGTCTGCTTTCCCTTGGCTGGTTATTAAAAATAGAGGGGTCCCGACATTATTTACTTTGTTAATTTTGTTGTACAGTAACCTAAACATGCAAACCACTGCTCTGCTCCTCCACTTTGACCTCCCCCTCCTGGTTCAAGATTATTATTATTTCTTTTATTCTGTTATTTTGTTATTCCCCTGTTTAATTTGTTTGCATGGCAATTGTCCTGCTCTTACCCCGATTTGCTTCCTTTTGCAACCCCCTAGCCCTTACTATGACCATTTTACAGCAACTATACAGCAACAAAATTCGGGTCCCCATTGACTTATATGGGGTTTGGATCCAGGTCACGTTCAAGTCAAGTTCTGCTACCCGAACCAAACTTTGAAATAAGTCGGCGAACCTGAACTTCCATGGGTCCGCTCAACCCTATTCACAAACAACTATTAGAACCTTACTGATTATAATTTGTATCTGTTCAGTTATAAAAATAAAGAATATGATGCAATTAAAAATGGTGATGCTCATGATCTGTGTGGATGGAGATAAACTGGTAAAATAATTTATACTGGTATGTCAAAAAACTCCAAGTCCAAAATGGAAAAAGATAGGCTGGACAATCGTAAAGTTAAACAAGGTACAGCAGAGTATCTAAACCTAAAACATTGTCACCGTGGCTAATCGGGACATA
This sequence comes from Oophaga sylvatica, assembly GCA_033576555.1. Taxonomy (NCBI): domain Eukaryota; kingdom Metazoa; phylum Chordata; class Amphibia; order Anura; family Dendrobatidae; genus Oophaga; species Oophaga sylvatica. Next base: position 410,493,216 of record JARQOD010000001.1, read on the forward strand.
CCTCTAGCCGAATAAACAACCAAACCAGAAAGGATAATGAGTCAAGTATCTACCCCTATATAGTTATTAGGGCCTCATTTACAAATAGATATGTGGATAAAATATCACAATAAGAGGTATTTTAAACAAAATATATATTAATTTTATTGAAGCAATATAAATATACAGCATGTGAGACTTATGGACAAAGATACAGTGAGAACAAGATGTAAAACACAGCTAATCAACTGTCAAGAGGATAAAGGTAGACAGGAATGAGAAAGAAAACAATAAACTATACCCTCCGCACCGGCAATTATGCAAACATGGTACTAGATCAAATATAAATTATATCATATGATTGCCCCAATAAAATATATAGCAAAAAGATCACATATTAGAAAGCAAAGATGACCTCAGTAACATATAGACATGTGTACGTCAACAGTATATGCCATGCTTATTATTATGTCTACAGTATGTTTTTATTATGGTGAAATCACCAATAAATATCACTAAAGACAAGGTTCACTGAACTATATGCAGGCAAAGGTTATTGACCGTACAGTGCTTGAATGAAATGAAGTCACTTTGTCAGATGTATTTAGTTAAATATAAGTGTGCATATGTTAATAATAATAATGTCAAGCCAGTATTATGTCTATGTCTATTACAGCGAGAGCACCAGTAGGTGACACTGCAGAGTAGAAGATCGCTGTACTACATGTAAGCAGTAACCTGCAATATACGACAATGAATGGTGTGCAGGCATGAACAATCAATCACATATATAGGCTCAAATGTCAGATCATATATGGCCATGTGTTGCCCCGTCATGGATAGTTTCCACAGTGGAAGTATAGCTAAATGCAATGCCGGAGCAAACCATAACCATGAAACATAATGAAACACATATATTTAGCCATTACCTTGTGCCATATTGATCGGGGAGCATATAATACCGGCAGGGAAGGAAGTGTGAGACAGCAGAGTCCCTTAAAGAGCCAGTGTACATCTGCCCCCGGATAGGCAACTGTAAGGGCTCATGCACGCTTGAGGTGCTGCAGCCAGTCTATTCATTACGGTCAGTGTTCAAACTGATTTGTGTACAAGAAAAATGGACTGATTTTTCTGATCAGAGTTTGATCAGAGCGTGGTCTGAGTATCATCAGTTCTTCTCGTACGTGAAGAAATAAAAAGTTTCTCCACCTTCTCTTTGTCACTGTTTCATCTCTGACTGTGTCCTAGGGACGCTTTGAGTGACAGTTCAGCCACCCTATGGGATCTGGAGTGTGCTGGACTGTCAGTGTTGTGAGTGACAGTCAAGTTATCCAGTCTGATGCTAGGGCGTGGTATGATGTCAGCATTTTGATTGACAGCCCTACTGCTCAATTTGGTCTAATCTGCGGGTGTTTTCCCAGATGCCTCCCGTCTTTTATTTGCAAGCTATTTAGCTGGGTTGCTGTCTACAGTCCTGTGTGAGATGCAGCTTTGCTTAGGTGTGTGACTGCTCTGTGTCTGACTTCTTGATCTTGTTGTTGACCTAGGATTTGTTGTGACTATTCATGTGGATTATCCCTGCTGCTCCTGGACGCTCTCTGACTTCAGGTATCTGAACTCGCACTTGGCCTCTGATTATCCATTTGTAGTACTCCCTGGTCTTGACTTACCATCCTGGCATTTGACCACGGACTGTTATCTGACCACGCCTTTGTCTTACCTCTCTGTACTACAAGCCCTCCTGGTATCTGACCTCGGACCTCCTGACTACCCTGTCTCATGGCTTGCACGTGAGTAGTGACTCAGTGTCACACTCTTATGTGACAGTCCAAGAAAACACTTGCATTGCCAATTTTGAGCCACCTCTTGGATCAAAACTGGACATGTCTCCCCGATTTTCCGCAGACTGTTCGGTCAGCGAAAAATCACGAACATGTGAATGGCCTCAAAGACTAACACAGGTACGAGTGCTATCCGTAAAAACCACGGTTAGTACTCATACTATCATTGAATTGCTGATAATTCTATTGTAAATGTCTTTGGTCCCACACAGAATATGGCAGATAATGTTACTTACTTCACAGGTCTTACATTTAGAATTACCTTTTATCCTTGAATAATATCCATTTTTGTATTTTTAGTGGCAGTATGTTAAGGTTTTGTTCACGCAGGTCAGATATGCTACAGATTTTCCATTTGGATTAGCATGCTGTAAAATATGTAGCATATCCAGCACCAAAGGAAAGTACCATAGTTAAAACTTAGCCTTTAATCCTATAGGATAAAAAAAAGTGGCAGAATGTGCACATGTTAAAAAACCTATAATGCATACACGTTTTGTGTAGAAAAAACCCCAATCATATACAGAAAAATCTATTGTGGGTTGTGTAGCAGATTTTCAGCCACTAAATCCCAATGTAGGCATGGTTGTGGGTTTGCTGAGGTCTTCATACTATACATTGCAAAGCAAGAAATCAACTGTGAAAAACATCAGAATGAATTCACTTGCTGCAGATTTACAAAATCAGTAAAACTGCAGGTCGATTTCCGCATGGAAAAATTAATCACAGCATGCAAATGAATTTTTTTTTTTTAGATATCCTTCACTTTGTTGCTACTGTAATCCCCTGCCATTTTTTTTAAATGCGCAGTAAATCCGCAAAGTATGAACAAGCGTTTAAATGGGAATTTAAAGGGTTGTTCCCTACATTGAAAGTAATTAACTATCCACAGAATAAGTTATAACTTTATGGATAGTAGGGGAACCCCATGAATCCCGAGAATAAGTCTCTGGATTGTCTGGTAAGAATGGAGTGATCGGCCATTCATTCATGCCATTCTCTTAAGCATTGCCAGAAAAAGATGAGTACTGTACTTGTCCATCTTTTTCAATTCCAAAGAGAATGATTTTCAGCACCTCGTTCTTGAGATTGATCCCAGCATTAAGGCCAAACAAGCTTCAACAAACTGTGACACTGGTCACTACTCACGGACTAGCCATGAGGCAGAGTGGTCTAGAGGTGCAACTTTAAAAGCCAGGAAGGTATGTCAAAGACAGAGGGATAAAACACACGGATAGTCACAGGTAAAGTGACACCATGATTAAGTCTTGTCGCTGAATCGCATTGGTGTGATATTGCTGGACACTCATTTATTGTCACCCACTCTGGTTTATGCTAGTTTTTAAAGGATTTATTAAACTACTGTTTTTATTCACTCCATAAGTGGATTTTTCGTTGCTGGAGCACATCTCTTTTTTCTTTGCAGATCTACTACGCCCGAGACTTGGGCGACTCCGTGCAGAGGACTTCCACTAACAAGGTGCACAGAATACTGGTGAGCTGACTTTCCCTTTTTCCCTCTTTACCGTGTTTTGTAGTTAAGACAATGGCATTAAATAGATAGGGATGAAGGATGAAAATTAATTTGTGTTTCGGACTACCATTTTAAGCTCGTCAGCGTCTTCTCTTTCGCATTCCCAGTCAGTGTAGGCAGGGAAATAATATAAATATGTTCATTTGTTCTTAGACATAGATTTTCCATACTTAACTGATTTAAATACTAAGGATTTAAATGTCAAATTAGTAGTAATGCCCTTTCGGCGTAGCCTCATAAAAGTCCTCCACATGGAGAACGTTTCAAAGCGGTGTCGTTTTCAGGCAAGCGTTTTATTGACAGTTTTACCTGGAAAAATGTTAATGTACAGAAGAGAAAATATGTAAATGGTTTCCAAATCTTGAGGGCCGATCTCTTAAGAATGCTTTCTTTGGACTCCGCAGTGTTTTTTCTTTGACGTCCATGCTGTGGTCAGTATGGATCATCAGAATATTCAGCAGAGGCAGCGAGACTGGCGCATTTCCTATAGATTTCCCGGAGGAACGCCTCCACACCCTCTGCTCCGTCTTCTAGGTTCTGCATGTTAAACACTGAGGACTTTTCTGCTGACTTGAAATGTGCAGATACTTTGTTTCAAAGAGACTTCCAATCCGCCCACATGTTTCCGATCAATCCCAGTTCTCCATAAGCAAAATATCTGCTGAAATGTCTGCTTCTCCTGCTGACTCAGATGATAAGTGATAACATGAAGGTGTGCGCGTTTACGGCAAATTATTCAATTACCAAAACAAATAGGGTCAGGTCTAAGATGTTGTACATGGAAAGCTCAAGAACGAAAGTAATTTGGGCTATAAAACTTAGAGTATAATTCTTAATATCATCCTACCACCTATCTGTATAGCAAAAAATGAGGTTAAGTCCACCCAAATCTTTGCTCTAGCCTCTGTCATGTCTTAACGGGATCCTTGCTCATTCTGGGCTTAGGAGTCCAGTGGGTGGTTCTAATCAATGCATGGCAGGCTACTTTGTATGAATGTGCATGTAGATATGTTGTGTCCCACCTGGAAAGTTGGATCCTCTAAGCCCTTGGTCTCGATTTGCAGTCATAACACTGTGTGGACAGATGACGTTGATGCATCGAGGTGAACTGGTTGGAGCAATGGAGGCTGTAGAGGCTGGATGGCCGATGCAGTAATGGAATCAGCATAGAAGAATGATAATGCAGAGTTAGGACATTGGCACAGTAGTCTTATTGAAGTAGCAGACCTGAGTAGGCCAGGAGACTCATGGTAGGGATGGAGAAGAGGTGTGTGTAGTAGCAGAGCCCAGCGGAACAGCAGTGCTGGGTATGTCAGATGACTGATTAGTAGTGAGTCCAGTGGTAGGAGACTCACTTAAAATAATTTAGTAGAGCCTAGGAATATAGTAGAGCTGAGTATTTCAGGAGCACACTTGTGGCAATGTAGTAGAACGTAATGCTATAGCAGAACCTAATGATGTAGCAGAGCTGGGTATGTCAGGAGGCGCATTTTCGATAATGTAGTAGAGCCTAGTAATGTAGCAAAGCTGGATATGTCAGGAGACATACTTGTGGCAATTAAGCAGAGCCTTAATGATGCAGCAGAGCTGGGTATGTCAGGAGGCACACTTGTGATTATGGAGCAGAGCCCAGTGATATTGTGAACCTGGATATGTCAGGAAGCACACTTGTGGCAATGTAGCAGACCTGAGCGATGTAACAGAGCTGGATATGTCAGGAGGCACACTTGTGGCAATTTAGCAGAACATAATGATGCAGCAGAGCTGGGTATGTAAGGAGGCACACTTGTGGAAATGTAGCAGAGTCCAGCAATGTTACAAAGATGGGTTTGTCAGGAGGCATGATGTAGGGAAGTAGATCACAGAAGAGACATGGCCACCAACTACCTGAATACTCAGGCAGCGATCCGCCTCTTGAGATGACCTATAAGGCCTGACAATATTCTAAAGGTGTGTGGCAGCGAGAGTCGGTGGAAGGAGGAGGAAGTAGCGCCCCTCCTTGTCAAGGCCCAGAATAAGCAGGGATTATAAATTTAAAAATAGCACATTATACAAAGAATAGTCAGCAGGCACAAGAAGTCTCAACCCGCAGAACCTGGCATCCATTAATTTATTTAAACGAGACCTGTTTAATACTTAATTTCCGGTGTGGTGGTGCTGTAGGGCAATTGAGCACTTACTGCTACATTGTCCCCAGATTACAGCTGATTTCTTGTCATTCAGGCAAAAGACATTAACATTTTTTAGAAACTTCTACCTCAAAATGGACAGGTCTCAGATGATACAAGGATGGTACCTGTGTGCTGTTGCCTTTTTTTCACGGATCCATCTGTGTGGCCCAGCTGCGCTTGGTACACATGTTTCCTGGAGAGTGCACAGGAAGGTAACATCTCACACTTCCCAACATTACCACTAGAGGGAACCTTAGAATATTTAAGGTCAGTGAGACATGTAGCAGTGGGCCAGTGCAGACCAGTTCGGTCTAGTTAGTTCAAGTTCTGGTCTTGGAGGGAGAGGAGAGAAGACTGATTCCTGACAGAGCTCAGGTAGTTCATCTTGAGCCGAATGGAGGCTAGTACGAGTGGAGGAAATCACTCTAGCCTAGTCAGAGCTACATCTGAAGCCGTTATCTCAGAACAAGCTGCCTGTGTTCCCTAAGAACGTGGAAAGTGACTCTCGGAGCTACAGCGTGTATACAGTCTGACGGAACGTCCTGTGAGCTGCTCTGGACAGAGTTTAGAAAGGAAAGAAGGAAGGGGACTACAGCAGTTATAACATCGAGTCAACTGAGAGCAGGTCAGTGAGCATTGGAAGGAAAGCTGACAACTATACCTACTGCTACCCGTGCTTATGTTAAGGGTAAGAGCAGGGCGACAGGCGAGTGGTGAAAGAAGGACAAGTGACTCAGGTGACAGATCACCTTCACTAAATTGACCGGACACCGGGTCCGAAGCATTGCTAGTACTTCACGGCTAGTGATAGAAAATCCGGAGGCCCTGCTGGACTTCAAGTCGCAGAGGGTAGCCCTAAGTGTTGATACGTAACTGGAGTCAGGGAGAACAAGGACTTTTAGCAAGTGCACTGCTTAGAAAGACTTCGTTCTTGCCAACATCTGATTATCAGAGACAGAGAAGGCTCTACCACAATGTCAGCCGGGCGTAGCTGCTACAGTAAGAGTTAAACTTGACTTTATGCAAGTTAAGACTCACATACACATTAAGGGGAAAGGAGGCCTTAAACCTGCTCAGCGATTACCTGAATGTGCATTCTCCAACCTGACCAGCTTCCCGGGACATACCTGCCAACAACATCAGTAAAGGTATGGAAAGAGACTGAATTGTGTGTGACTGACTTATTATCTGCAACACCATTGACTTTGAGGGAACAGTCCCACCTGTGGGGGACTTAACATCTAGCTGCCTAATAACATCCCCTCAGAAGATTAACCCTGCAGCGCTGGTCTATCTGATCAGAAACCACAGGTGGCGTCACGAACAACTATTACTACAATCCCCTGTAAATATATCCCCCATTGTATGAGCGCCCAGGGCCACGGACCGAGCTCTGCTGCCAGTGACATTCCCCATAGACTTCCATGGGCTCGGTGCCGAGTACCCCATAGCCCTGGTACCATGTGCGACTCACATCGATTTGAATGGGCGACTTTGATCCTTGACCTAGATCAAAAATGGACATGTCTCCTTCTTTGTGACTGATGAACATCTTCGCAGACTGTAATGAGTCGGTTTTCTCTAGAAGTGCCCGGATGATCCTTCATCACACACATCTTCATCTTTCTAGCACGCAGATTCAAGGGGTGGGAAATAGGGTGCATGGGAGTGTTGGAAGGAGTTTGGGGGGGGGACATGACCTGCACTTGGGGCAAGGTTAGAGGAAAAATTTGTCTTAGGGATCTCCCACAAAGTACACAATAGTAAGCATTATTATTATCAGTGTGCCCCTTACCTGCATTATTATTATCAGTGTGCCCCTTAACTGCAGAGCCCCTATGCAGCTGCACACGTTGCCCATATAGATGACCTTTGTATAGATAGAGATAACTGATCACTGGGCACAAATATGGTTTTATCACTGTTACATGATCTACTGTGCATTTTCTAAGTCTCCATTACTGCCCATAAGGAATGGCATTTGATTTTGCACTGAGAATCTGTGCTATTCTCATGTGTAGATAGATTACACTTTAATTCACACGTCTTAAATCTATGTCATGCTAATTCACGAGGGGCGACATCTAAACCTCTTGTTCTAATTCCTCTGGTCTAGTATCAGAAGAAAAAAAATGACTTATGTGTAGTCAAATGGTGCAATAATAGCCAATATGTAAAATCTAGACGATCTACCAGGCCTGTGTCTAGGGGCCCGCAAGTGCGAACGGGCTCCATATTGCATGCTCAGATTTCAATGAAATCCCAGCAGACTGGCAATATTGAAGCCTGAGAGATTGATACTGGGAAAGGAAGCAGTATTTTTTGGAACCAGGCGCTGGGCCGTGTTGTGACTCGTGAGCCCAATAAACTTTTATAATACTTCAATCATTTCCACGCTGATCCACGAGAAGCCACAATGCCGGGTAGTTTATAAGAATAATAGTTGGTTTATTAATTTATCGCAGGTAACTAGATTCATGTTTTATTAATAAATCCTCTTTTCCCTACAGCGTAACTCGTGTAATTCTTCAGGTACAGAGACCTCGCAATTACTGACTCGCACGTAGTACCGGGGATTGGTTGTACCGGATCTTTCGCTGTATTTGTTTTGGCTCACGTTCTTTTCTTTAGGAAGAGAAATCATCAAAATAAGTACTTCCTCTGCGACTTGTCAAAGGAAACATGACTTCTGTGCTTTTTCAAATACCATAATATTTTTTTTTTTAACCTATAGAGCCTCAACATTAAGTGCCAGATCCCCGATCATCACTACCATCACCACCGCTGCCTCCTATAAACCAGCTCCTGCACCCACTGATTTTTTTTTTTTTTTTATAAATAATAGATAGTTGCATTTTATAAAGATGTAATTTAGGGAATTGGGGGTCTTGTGAAAAATAAAATGCATTTATTTAAAACAGCTGTAAAAGCTTGAACGGAGCGCCGGTCAGGTCAGGGGTCGGCTTTAACTCCGCTCTCTGTGGATCTTTGAAGCTGACATTTTGCAGATTATATGTGTCTCAGTACACACTGGCATGGCATATAAATTTGACTAGGAGGCCCCTTATTTGTTCTCTGTTTTTTTATGGGCCAACAGAGATCGTCTTTGAAGCCACATAGGCAAAAAAAAAAAGTGAATTTAACATTCTGGGGCCATTCATAGTAAATCATGTTAACATAGTAATTTTCATTCCATAGGGGTGTGTGTTGAAGACTTGTGAGTTATGTAAGCATAACATTTTCCTAGGACTTAAAAAAATAATAAAAAAAATATATATTTTATATAAATGATATAAAAATATATGAAAGTTAATCATATAATAAATAATAATAAAAAAATATATTTAGATAAATATATAAAAAATATATTAAAAGTAATGATATAATAAATAATAATAAAAACATTATATAAATGATAAAAATATATATTAAAAGTAATGATATAACAAATACTAATAACAAAAAATGTATATAAATGATATAAAAATGTATTAAAAGTAATGATATAATAAATAATAATACAAAAAATATTAATTTAGCAGAGCAAATTATGAGCTAGAGATTTGGCCGTATTATTAAACGTTCCTGTACAGACGCGGGGCTGATAAGCGTGGAGCGTACGTTTATGTCACAGCTGCACAATTTGCAGAGCGGAATATGTAAGTGGGTAATATTAATGGCAGTAAAAGAGGCTTAGAGGTAATCTTTCATTAAAAACATATTACCTTATAAATCTTAAGAAAACGCCATAAGCGTAAAACTTTATTTTGCTGACTGTTCTGTTCCAGGAATCGGGTTCCATATATAAACTGGAGTTGTTCTCCATATCAACATCTAGCACCTAGAAATTCTCCAAGAGCAATACCATAAAACTAGGAAAGGGGAGTGATGAGGATTGTCGTTGCCTGTCCCCTAACAAAAGGTCCATGTGGTGGATATATTATGTGGAAATGGGTATTTTTTGACTATATATTGGAGGGGAATAATATCTAGTTACGATCCAGTAAACAGATGAAGTGGATGGAGCCATAATAATATAGACCGAATTTGAACTTCTATAAGGAAGGACATTTATTGCCCCTTTGGTGCTCTCTTTACCTTTAAGAATATGTCCAATAAGTGTTTTTTTCTGTTGTGTAGGTAAAGATGAGTTTCCATTCATTGATAGTGTGTAGCCCTGGTGGTAGGCACACGCAGTACCCTGGAGAGTGTATGGAGAGGCAGCGGCTTAATGCTCAATATGCATTCACTCTACACATGTTGGACACACCCTTGGGGTAGTGGAGTATACTCTAGGGAGTGGTCAAGAAGGTATGTGTAGGAGTGATTTTAGTGAGTCTGGTTCCTGTCTTCGGACAGTGAGGGAGTGTTAGTTCCTGTTCCTGTCTTCGGGCAGTAAGGACGTGGAGAGTCTGCGTCTGGACTACAGTGGAGGAGTCTAGATTGCTATCTCATCAGCTTGGAAAGTGGAGTCTGGTATAGGTGTTGGAATACGCCTTAGTCTGGTCAGAGCTGTGTCATCTCCTCAGCATACATTGAAGGAAGGAACAAGTTGTAACCCAGAAAGTCTTCAGCATTCCTGTCTAGAGGACAGTATCAGGTACAGTGACGTGCTCCTGCCTGTGATAACTGAGCATCTGTGGTGAACTTGAAGTGGAAGGATAAGGAAAGAAGTGACTGCTCGACCCTTTGCTAATAAGAGTGCTTATGTTACCAGCGTGGACAAGGCGAAAGGCAAGTGGATTTATAAGATTGTGCTTAACGGATTGCAGAAGTCCAGCACGTTTCTACCGGTCACTGGGGACCGAAGAGTCACTGTTGCTTCAGGCACAGTGACAGGACAACCAGGAATCTACCGGACCCTAGGTCGCGGCAGACAAGCCCCTTATAGTCGGTACGTAGCTGGGGTCAGGGGGAGTGAAGACTTTAGCGTTCTGCAGGACCACATAAGGATTCAGCTCCTTCACAGGAAGGCCCCTAACACTAAGCTGACTGGGCAGGTACAGCAAGCATTGCTGAAGATTAGAGGGAACTACGCTTCATGCTAGTTGCACTCGTTATATTGGAGATAAAGGAGGCCCCTAACTTGTCCAGCCGCTGCCTCAAAATACACTCTCCGTGGATCAGCCTCCCTGGCACCTGCCTTGACATCTTGCCAGTAAAGGTATGGAAAGACGCTGACCGTGTGAGACTGTGTTCTTTAACCGCACTCGACTTCACTACTCACATAGACTTTGAGGGACCAGTCCCACCTGTAGGGGACCCGACATCTAGCTGCATCACCATCCCCTCAGAGATCTACAGCAGCGCTGGTACCTGTTACCAGAACACTACAGGTGGCGTCACGAACTGTATATAGTTATCCCCTGTAAATATTCCCAACAACAACTTACGCCAGACCGCCAGGGCCACAGACCGAGCCACAGCTACCTGTGACAAAATCCCATAGACTTCTACGGGCTCGGCTCTGAGTACCCCATTGCCCTGGTAACCCACAATTGTGGTGGCGGGTCGACACAAACTTTGGCGTCACGAACAGGATACGAAACTCGCGAAATTGCGAGCCCTGCGTGCCTAAGAACTTGTTTTTGTGAAAAGGACTGTTTGCACTTTTGGCGCCAAAATCGCCATTTTTGTCGCCATATTCGCGCCCTCAGGCGCTGGAGAAGAAGGTGGGCGTACCTTCGTGGGCGTCTACCCCCCTGTGGCGCGAAGAAAATGCCTGCCCTCTCAAAGTGCTACTACAACATGCGGTCCTGCCCTACAGCAAAGGAGGTCCGCCTCCTCTTCACCTTCCCTGCGAGGAGGAGGAGACGCAAACCCCACCTCCACGGAAGAGACCGGATGTCTCCGCAGAAAAAGAGAATCTTCTGGAGCGTGATGGAGGCAGGACGTGTGGAGCCGAGCGGGGCAGCGGAGGAAGGCAGGCCCCGTGCCCCCGCCAAGCTGCCATCGGCATCCGAGGCCTATGCGATCCTGCACCTGCAACAGGCGTTGTTGGAGGTTCGGGAGGAGAACTCACGCCTAAAGAAGTTGTTCCAACCTGGACTAGAGGAGATTGAGAGGCGCCGCTGTAACCTGCTGAAGTGGCAAATGACGAACACGGCGTCCTCTCCCCTCAACGAACCCCCACGATTCAAAGTACCGAAAAGTCTGCTGCCCAAGGCGAAGGAGCAACCGGAGGCTGCCCCGAAAGTACCGTTCCCGATCCCACTGGTGAAGCGGTGGATGCGGAGGAGGTTGAGGAGGTACAGCCAATCCCGGAACGCCCGCCCGGCCAAGAGGCCGCAGCAGATTATCGGTCCCCGGCAGGGACACCGGAGGGGTCCTGTCCGTCACTACCAGATGTGGACTGGGACGAGATGGCGCGCCTGGATGACGTCGCCTACACCGCCCAGTGGGAGCAAGAATGGCGGAGTCGTGAGGAGACGAAGAGGCGCCAGCAGGAGGAAGCGCGGGAAATCGAGAAGAACCGCCAGCGACAGTTTGCCGAGCTGATTGCTGACAAGGAGACTGTCCGACGCGACAAAGGTACCTTACGGGAACCGCGGCGGCAGGGGTGTGTGACTGAGTTCCAGCTCCGGAAGGGCTGGGGCTTTATTCGTGAACCGGGCCTCTACCCAGCGGTCTTCGTCAGCAGGCGTGACGTGGAATCTCACCTGCCACAAGGCCATCCCGGGAGGGACTTAGTAAACGGCGACATAGTCACCTATACGCGGCATTGGGGAATGAAGGGGTGGTATGCCCTGAACGTCGCCATCGTCCGCGACCCCGTCCCAGACGCCGGTACCGTCACCATTACCGCAGCGTCCCCGTACTCAGCTTCAGCAGTATCCGGCCGTGCCCCCGCATCGCCCCCGTCAAAATCATCGCAACATGCGACCCAAAGTTCATCGCAAGTGAAAGCTACTTCCATATCGCCAAATGCGACCCAGTCTAAATCGCAAACCCTGACGCGGTCTATATCATTGACTGTAATGGAGACGCAATCGGTGTCATGCGAAGAAAGTGTAACCGTTGCGCCCCTGGAGGTTCAAACCAGAACTGTCGCAACCCAGACCCTGATCGCAGCACATGATTTGCTGGTCCTGGGATCAAGGGCCCATTGCGTTGTTCCAGCCCCCGGGGTGGAAGATGTGGTGGAAAATGTCTTAGTAGCTGATGAATAAATAAGAAAAAATTGGTGAGATCCCTATCGGATCTACCACAAGTAGAAAGCGGAAAGTTTGAAGTGTTTTTGAAAAAGTTTGCACAGATCTTATATATAGTAAATATATATTCCTAATTATAGAATGCCCGGCTGGGTAATTGGAAATTGATAGATGATAATTGGAAATTGATAGATAAAAAGTTTGCACTTTTGATAATGTGATTTATTATGTCTTCTTTTATAAATGGACTTTTTGAGGTAAAGGACTATGCTTACCCAGAACATTCTTGTATATAGTTGCACTCAGTGCCCTATCTTGGTTTTACAAAAACCATCCATATCTACCTCTGAAAAACAAAACCCGTGTGGTGTGGCACTGAGTGAGGTCTGCACTTGGATGTCCTGCAGCCCACCCAGGACCTACGTTGAAGGTTTGGTGCGGGTCCTTCACAAGTATCTTGTATATCTATTTATTGAAAATGCTATTTGATACTATTTGTATTAAAGTTTGTAACGTTCAAAGTATTCTTACCTCCCGGATGGGAAGATGTTATTGTTCCAAATGTTATTGCATAAACAAAATTTTTCTGTCTTTTGTATTTCACAGCCCGGAGTGCTGTCGTTTACCATGGGGGAATGTGTAGCCCTGGTGGTAGGCACACGCAGTACCCTGGAGAGTGTATGGAGAGGCAGCGGCTTAATGCTCAATATGCATTCACTCTACACATGTTGGACACACCCTTGGGGTAGTGGAGTATACTCTAGGGAGTGGTCAAGAAGGTATGTGTAGGAGTGATTTTAGTGAGTCTGGTTCCTGTCTTCGGACAGTGAGGGAGTGTTAGTTCCTGTTCCTGTCTTCGGGCAGTAAGGACGTGGAGAGTCTGCGTCTGGACTACAGTGGAGGAGTCTAGATTGCTATCTCATCAGCTTGGAAAGTGGAGTCTGGTATAGGTGTTGGAATACGCCTTAGTCTGGTCAGAGCTGTGTCATCTCCTCAGCATACATTGAAGGAAGGAACAAGTTGTAACCCAGAAAGTCTTCAGCATTCCTGTCTAGAGGACAGTATCAGGTACAGTGACGTGCTCCTGCCTGTGATAACTGAGCATCTGTGGTGAACTTGAAGTGGAAGGATAAGGAAAGAAGTGACTGCTCGACCCTTTGCTAATAAGAGTGCTTATGTTACCAGCGTGGACAAGGCGAAAGGCAAGTGGATTTATAAGATTGTGCTTAACGGATTGCAGAAGTCCAGCACGTTTCTACCGGTCACTGGGGACCGAAGAGTCACTGTTGCTTCAGGCACAGTGACAGGACAACCAGGAATCTACCGGACCCTAGGTCGCGGCAGACAAGCCCCTTATAGTCGGTACGTAGCTGGGGTCAGGGGGAGTGAAGACTTTAGCGTTCTGCAGGACCACATAAGGATTCAGCTCCTTCACAGGAAGGCCCCTAACACTAAGCTGACTGGGCAGGTACAGCAAGCATTGCTGAAGATTAGAGGGAACTACGCTTCATGCTAGTTGCACTCGTTATATTGGAGATAAAGGAGGCCCCTAACTTGTCCAGCCGCTGCCTCAAAATACACTCTCCGTGGATCAGCCTCCCTGGCACCTGCCTTGACATCTTGCCAGTAAAGGTATGGAAAGACGCTGACCGTGTGAGACTGTGTTCTTTAACCGCACTCGACTTCACTACTCACATAGACTTTGAGGGACCAGTCCCACCTGTAGGGGACCCGACATCTAGCTGCATCACCATCCCCTCAGAGATCTACAGCAGCGCTGGTACCTGTTACCAGAACACTACAGGTGGCGTCACGAACTGTATATAGTTATCCCCTGTAAATATTCCCAACAACAACTTACGCCAGACCGCCAGGGCCACAGACCGAGCCACAGCTACCTGTGACAAAATCCCCATAGACTTCTACGGGCTCGGCTCTGAGTACCCCATTGCCCTGGTAACCCACAATTGTGGTGGCGGGTCGACACAATAGCAAGCTGACATCTTCAAAAAAGCAGTCACAGCCTTCTCATACAGCCAAATCAGATTTCCTGCTTTGCACTGAGGAGGGGTAAGATGCTGAAACACGTCTTCAAATTGAGATTCTGGTTTGGCTTTTATCCTAAATCATGTTACAAGGCTCCTTAAATGGTCAATATCGACTTTTAGGATTGCTACTTCCAATAGGAGGCAATAAAGTTCAGGTCCTCTTCTTCTCTGAAGAGACAATTTGCATATTTAGGGGCATTGCCTGGCCTAGAATCCTAGTGGATTCTGCAGCACTAAAACATCAAAAGAACGAACAAATCCACAGCAATATCTAAACCACTTGTTGTCCATATGTTCCGTCTTTTGTCACTACTTTTAACCGCTTCAAAGTATAAAAGACATGAAACTGTTAAAAGTGACCTGTCCATTCTGGTGGCTTCTGCTTGGAAATGCTTGGAAACCATTACTACGTAAAAAATAAAGAACGTGGATAGTCAATAGTGATGAGCGAACGTGCTGGGATAAGGTGAGCGTGCTGAGCATACTCGGGTGCTAGCCGAGTGACTTCGGTGTGCTCGAAAAATATGTTTGAGTCCCCGAAGCTGCATGGCTCATAGCTGTTCGACAGCTGCAGCACATGCAGGGATTGCCTAACAAACAGGTAACCCCTGCAAGTGTTGCGCCTGTTGAACAGCAGAGAGACATGCAACTACGGGGACGCGAACATATTTTTCGAGCACGCCGAAGACACTCGGTTAGCACACGAGCATGCTTAGATAACACCTTATCCCAGCATGTTCGCTCACGAGCACACGAGCATGCTTCTCAAAAGATGTCCAAAATGACATCAGAAAAGACACTTCTTGTTGTCCTAGTAGAATTGATGAGGGTCCCCGGAGTCTAAAACACGCCACTTGCACATACCCTTAAAACTCGCTCAGATGTGGTTCACCATTCTGAAACTCTTTCTTTTTGTACCAACTGGCGTACTTCATCATTAGATTTGCATATTGTACCCTGAGCCGAATTTTATGAAACACCCCTGCAGACGGTTCCTTGAGCAGTTCCATGCATTTAATAATATTGTAAAATTATCTCAATATATTATATATTTGGAATAATTGTTTTAGTGCAGTGAAAAGGCTTTAAATACACAGACTTCTGCCCTGGGGGGATTGGATTTCACTCCAGGACTGGTTCTATTATTTGTTTTATTGAATGATTATACTGATTATACTTTTTATGTTACTAGGTGTTTTGAATTGAGAATGCTGGGGACCTACAAGGAACAGGCGGCCAGGGAACGTTGCTGCGGGCTCTATAGCCACCTAATTAATTTCCAAACAAAGCTTTCAGTGGTTAATTTACATTAAGCGAAATGTAAATCACGACCAGACAAACAGGGCTGAACTGCAATTGTGGGATGTGGGATATGGTTTATGGGCAGTGTAAGAACAAGCTGTGGAAATCCCACACTGAAGAGGATGGTCCATTAGACCACACTGTTATTCTTCCAATAAAGTCAATTTAATTAAAAGGAGCTGGCACATACTGAGTCCTGTATAGATAAGGGAAATAAGGAAAAATTTACAAGGTTTTAAAGACTCTAACTCAATTACCAGTAAATAAAAATTCTCTTATGGCCATTATAGGAGCTCTCTTAGAGGTTGGTATTCTGCTTTCTTAAATTCCAGAATGGCCACCCTTGTCCGGCCTCATTCTCATGTCAGTATTTTCCACGTACAAGACAAAAGGATCAGTTTTGATAAGACTTTGATCAGAGTTTGATAAGAGCATCAGTTTTTGGCATATGTGGAGTAAAAAAAAGTTTCTCCTCCAATGTGACAATGCGTGACCCCAATCGGATATCATCCAAGTGCGGTGTAATTTTTTCATTGACACATACACTTGCATTGCCAATTTTGATCCAACGCTCAGATCAAAATCGGACCTGTCTGTACGATTTCCCACAAAAAATCATGGACATGTGAATGGCCCCATAGACTATCACAGGTATGAGTGTGATCCCTGAAAACCACATTTGGTCGTGTGAATGAGACCTCGCTTAGAGCCTTCTATTGACACCCTTCTTATGGTGTGCCTCATAGCGTCCAACTAATAAAATAAGTGGCCACATCCCCTTTACCTTGAGGATGCTCTTCGCCAGCTGGGGGACAGCAGATTTTATCGCAAATTGCCATCAGATCCGACAGGCCTCTTTTCCATTAAATTGGATAGACTTTTGGAAAGAGCTATGGACCTTGGTGTTGTTAACATCAGGAATTGAAATTCATGAAGGTGAAGTCACCAGTCATTTCAACCTTTTATACGTTGCCCAAGGTCCACAAAGATCTTAACAAACCCCTTGGCCGGCCAATTGTGGCCAGTATTGGCATTTATGTGGATTATTTTTTGCAGCCAATGGTCAGGGATTTACCATCTTTCATACAGGATACGTCGCATTTCATTGGCCAATGCCATAATATGACAATACCGCAGGAGGCATTTCTTGTCACTTGTGATATGAGTCCTTGTACTCAAACATCAGACATGCAGATGGGATTGCAGCGGTCATGTATTTTTTCGATCTCCTTTCTGGTTCGGACAGAATGCATGACTCATTTATTGTGGATCTGTTGGAATTTATTTTAAAACATAATTATTTTTTATTTGACAGATCCTTTTATCTGCAGATCTCAGGAGTGGCAATGGGTTTTATGATTTGGTAGCTGAGGAGAGCAGGCAAAAACGGCAATACACCAGAGAGGTTAGAATTTACTGGATTGCAGTACCCTGACTAACCACCACAACTAAAGGCAGCCGTTGAGCGTTCCTACGTTGGTCCTAGACGCCTCGTCACAGCCTGAGAGGTTAACTACACCTAAAGATAGAAAGAGGAAAGCTATCTGCCCCGGAGCAGATCCCCAAAGAACATAGGAAGCCCCCAAACATGTAATGGCGGTTAGACAAGAGGAAATACAGACACAGACAGAAAATAGTATGAGCAAACGTTGGGGCCCAATCTACCTGGACAGAAAAGGATAGGAAGGACACTTAATGCAATCCAAAAAACCCTAAAAAATACCAACTCTACTAATTGCAAAAACATCTGAGATCACACGACCTCTACCACCTAAATTAGTTCTCTGGTGTCACAAAACTAAGGCGCAGCCACTGAAAAAACTGGAAAAGGCAAATGAACAAATAACAGTGGCTCAGATAAACTGAGAGGAGCACAAGCCCCCGGAGGGGACCTGGCTGACCTCCACAGAAGTGCAGGGAACAATGCAAAAAGCAAGCACAAAAAGAAAAGCAGAAAATATCTTATCTGATAGCAGAAGATGCAGGTAAGACTCAGCAAGCTTCCAAGTGAACCAGGAACCACAGTTGAGACAAGAACAATTGATCACTGGCAACCATGATGGGAGGGAACCTCCCTTATATAAGACCAGTCTGTAACTCCTGATTGCCAATCCTCATTGAATGGTTCAGTACTGTTTGTAGCCACCAGAGGGAGCTTCTGCTCAGAATTCATTTCTAACACATTCACAACAGTACCCCCCCTTGAGGAGGGGTCACCGAACCCTCATTTGGGCAACCAGGTCGGTCAGGATGAGCTCTGTGATACGCACGGATCAGTCTCCTAGCATGGATGTCTGAAGCAAACACCCAAGAATTGTCCTCCTGACCATAACCTCTCCACTTAACCAAATACTGGAGTTTCCGTCTAGAAAAACGAGAATCCAATATTTTCTCAACCACATACTCCAGATTGCCCTCAAGCAAAACAGGGTCAGGAGGCGCAGCCATAGGAACCACTGGCTCGACAAACCTCTTCAATAAGGACTTGTGGAACACGTTATGGATCTTAAATGTCCCTGGAAGAAGTAAACGAAAGGAATCCATGCAGTGTGATAGAGTGGTGTCTGGGGCACAGCGTCATGAGTTTCGAAAGCGCAATGGGTTATGTTTCTACTGTGGTGATGCCTCTCATGCTATTTCAGTCTGCCCTAAGCGGGGAAGACGTTTTGCACGCTCAGTTGTCTTGGGTAGTGTTCAGACTAAGTTTTTATTAACTGTCACTCTGATATGCTCTCTGTCCTCATTTTCTGCTCAGGCTTTCGTTGATTCTGGAGCAGCTATTAACCTGATGGATTATGATTTTGCTAAACGTTGTGGGTTCCCTTGATACCCCTACAGAAGTCTATTCCCCTACTGGGGATCGATTCTACCCCTTTGGCTGAGAATAAACCTCAGTTCTCTACTCAGGTGATAATGAGAGTTGAACCTGATCATCAAGAGTGCTGCAAATTTTTGGTTCTGTATAATCTGCATGATATTATCGTACTGGGTTTCCCTTGGTTACAGTCTCATAATCCTGTTTTGGATTGGAAATCTGTGTCTGTAACCAGTTGGGGCTGCCAATGTGTTAATACCAACACTCCTGTTTTTTCTGCCTCCCCCAGGCTCAGGATGTTCCTGACTTTTTGATTGATTTTTCTGATGTATTTAGCGAAAGTAAATCTGCATCCTTGCCTCCCCATAGGAGCTATGACTGCGCTATCGAATTAGTGCCTGGTAGTAAATTCCCTAAAGGTCGCCTTTTTAACTTGTCTGTACCTGAACATGACGCTATGCGGTCTTATATCAAGGAGTCATTGGAGAAGGGTCATATCAGACCATCCTCTTCACCCTTAGGTGCCGGTTTTTTCTTTGTGGCCAAAAAGGATGGTTCATTAAGGCCGTGTATTGATTATCGTCTTTTGAACAATAATACTGTGAAATATCAATACCCGTTACCCTTGATTTCTGACCTGTTTTCCAGGGTGAAAAACGCTACTTGGTTTACCAAGCTTGACCTCAGGGGGCATATAACCTTATTCGCATTAAGCACGGGGATGAATGGAAGACGGCATTCAATACCCCGGAGGGGCATTTTGAGTACCTTGTGATGCCCTTTGGGCTCACTAATGCTCCTTCTGTCTTCCAGTCCTTCATGAATGACATTTTCAGGGATTTTGTGGATACATTTCTGATTGTTTATTTGGATGATATCTTGATTTTTTCCAATGACTGGGACTCTCATGTGAAACATGTTCGAACTGTATTCCAGATTTTGAGAGAGAATGCTCTGTATGTGAAGGGATCAAAGTGTCTTTTTGGCGTACAGAGGATCTCATTTCTGGGATTCATTTTGTCCCCATCTGTTATTGAAATGGACCCGGTCAAGGTTCAGGCCATCTGTGATTGGGTCCAACCTACTTCATTAAAGGCTCTTCAAAGATTTTTGGGTTTTGCCAATTTTTATTTGTAAATTTATTGGTAATTTCTCGGTTATTGTTAAACCATTAACTGATTTGACCAAAAAGGGTTCTGATGTGGTGAATTGGCCTCCTGAGGCAGTCTCTGCATTTCAGGAACTTAAGCAGAGATTCACTTCTGCTCCTGTTCTACGGCAGCCTGATGTTTCTCTGCCATTTCAGGTGGAGGTTGATGCCTCTGAAATTGGGGCAGGTGCCGTTTTGTCCCAAAAATATCCAGAGACCTCTAAAAGTAACCCTTGTGCCTTTTTCTCTTGAAAATTTTCTCCTACTGAACGTAATTATGACGTGGGTAATCGGGAGTTATTGGCCATGAAGTGGGCTTTTGAAGAGTGGAGACATTGGCTGGAGGGAGCCAAACATCAGGTGGTGGTCCTTACTGACCATAAGAATCTGGTTTATCTGGAATCTGCCAAGCGACTCAATCCTAGACAGGCCAGGTGGGCCTTGTTTTTCACACGTTTTAATTTTGTGGTTTCCTTTCTTCCTGGCACTAAGAATGTTAAGGCGGATGCCCTCTCGAGTAGCTTCCTTGCGGACTCTCCTGAGTTATCTGATCCTTCTGTTATTTTGAAAGAGGGTGTAGTTCTTTCCGCCATCTCACCTAATTTGAGACTTGCTCTGGAGGGGTGTCAGGAGGATAGGCCCGAGCGCTGCCCTGTTGGAAAATTGTTTGTCCCGGACCAGTGGAAAAAGAGTGTGATGTCTGAGATTCATTGTTCCGCGTTGGCTGGGCATCCCGGAATTTTTGGTACCAGAGACTTGGTTAGTCGGTCCTTTTGGTGGCCTACCTTGTCTCGTGATGTCAGGGAATTTGTGCCAGTCCTGCGGGACTTGCTCTCGCTCCAAGCCTTGCTCTCGTCTCTAGTGGTTTGTTGATGCCATTTGCCTGTGCCCAAGAGACCATGGACCCATATCTCTATGGATTTCATTTCCGACTTCCTGTTTCTCAGAGAATGACCCCATCTGGGTGATTTGTGATAGGTTTTTCCAAGATTGATACATCTTGTGCATTACCTAAGTTGCCATCCTCCTCTGAATTGATGCCGTTGTTCCTTCAGCACGGGTTCGTTTACACTGTATTTCCTGAGAACATAGTGTCTGACAGAGGAGTCCAGTTTGTTTCCAGATTTTTGGAGGACTTTTTTATTCTAAACTGGGTATTCAATTGTCTTCTTCCTCGGATTTCATCCTCAGACCAATGGTCAAACTGAGAGAAACAAACCAGACATTGGAGACTTATCTAAGATGCTTTGTGTCTGCTGATCAGGATGACTGGGTCTCTTTTTTGCCTTTGGCTGAGTTTGCTCTTAATAAAGGGCTAGCTCTGCCACTTTGATGTCTCCGTTTTTCTGTAATTCTGGGTTTCACACCTCGATTTTCTTCAGGACAGACGGAGGCTTCTGTCTGTCCAGGTGTTGACTCTGTTGTGGAGCGTATGCAACAGATTTGGGCCAGGTAGTGGAGAGGTTGTCCCTCTCGCAGGAGAGGGCCCAGCGGTTTGCTAACCGGCATAGGTCTGATGGTCCTCGGTTTGAAGTGGGGGACTTGGTCGGGTTGTCCTCAAAAAAATATTCCTATGAGAGTGCATCTCCTAAATTTAAGCCTAGGTTCATTGGACCTTATAAGATCATGGAGATTCTTAATCCTGTTTCTTTTCGTTTGCTTCTTCCAGGGACATTTAAGATCCATAACGGTTTCCACAAGTCCTTGTTTGAAGAGGTTTGTTGAGCCAGTGGTTCCTGCTGCTGTGCCTCCTGACCCTGTTTTGGTTGGGGGCAATTCTGGAGTATGTGGTTGAGAAAAATATTGGATTCTCGTTTTTCTAGACGGAAACTCCAGTATTTGGTTAAGTGGAGAGGTTATGGTCAGGAAGACAATTCTTGGGTGTTTGCTTCGGACATCCATGCTAGGAGACTCATCCGTGCGTACCATAGGGCTCATCCTGACCGACCTGGTTGCTCAAATGAGGGTTCGGTGACCCTCCTCAAGGGGGGGTACTGTTGTGAATGGGCTTGAGATGAGTTTCTGAGCAGAGGCTCCCTCTGGTGGTTACAAGCGGTATTGGTTGTCAGTGAAGATTGTGAAGATTGTGAGGATTGGGGAATCAGGTGTTACTGACTGGTCTTATATAAAGGGAGTCCACCTTCCCATCGGGTTTGCCGGTGATCAATTGTTCTGGTCTCTATCCTAGATTCCTGTTTTCCTTTAGCCTGCTGTGTCGTGTCTGCATCTCCTGCTAACAGATAAGACATTTTCTTCTTTTTGTGTTTTTGTGCTTGATTTTTGCATTTTGTCCTGCACTTCTGTGGGGGCCTTCGGGGTCCCCCCTGGGGCTTTTGCCCTCTCAATTTAGTTTTCAGCCACTGAGTTTTTTACTTTTGCTTTTTCCAGTTTTTTCAGTGGCTGCTGTTTTGATTTTGTTACACCAGAGAACTAATTTAGGGGGGTAGAGGTCGTGTGATTCAGGTGTTTTTGAAATTAGTAGAGTTGGTGCTTTTCAGGGTTTTCTGGGATTGCAGTAAGTACCCTTCCTATCCCTTTTCTTTTTTAGTTAGTTTGGGCCCCAACGTTTGCTCATACTATTTTCTGTTTTGTGTCAGTATTTCTTCTTGTCTAACCCCCATTACATGTTTTGGGGGGCTTTTCTATTATCTTTTTGGGGTTCTGTCCGGGGCAGATAGCTTTCCTATATCTACTTTAGGTGTAGTTAGTTTCTCAGGCTGTGACGAGGCGTCTAGGACCAACTAGAACGCTCCACGGTGCCTCTATTGTTGTGGTTAGTCAGGGGACTGCAATCTCATGTTCCAACTGCTCTGGTGTATTGCCTTTTTTGCCTGCGCCCCCTCAGCTACCGAAACATAACAGCTAGCCCTATTATTAAGGCAAACTCAGCCAAAGGCAAAAAGAAGAACCCAGTCATCTTGATCAGCAGACACAAAGCATCTCAGATAAGTTCCAATGTCTGGTTTGTTCCTTTAGTTTGTCCATTGGTCTGAGGATAAAACCGAGGAGAAAGACAATGGGGGGAAAACCAAGTTTTGAACAAAAAAGTCCCCAAAATCTGGAAACAAACTGGACTCCCCTGTCAGACACAATGTTCTTTAGGAATGCCGTGTAACCGAAAACCCCGTGCTGAAGGAACAAAGGCACCAATTCGGAGGAAGAGGCAACTTGGGGAATGGCACAAGATGTATCATTTTGGAAAACCTTCACAAATCACCAGAAACGGTCATTCTCTAGAAACAGGGAGGGCGGAAATGAAATCCATAGGGACAGGGGTGTTTCTAGGGGGGGGGCAGCCGGGGCAGGTGCCCCGGGGCCCAGCCAGCGGGGGGCGCAGTCGGGCCGCCTAATGCGGGGTCCGCAGTGTCTCCCCCGCGGCTGCGTTCTGCCGCCTCCGGCCGAAGTGGCGGCTCCCCCGTGCCCCGGGGGGCAAGTGGGTGCGTGCGGCTCCCAGGGGTCAATTTTTTCCCCGGGGTCTTTACAGACGCCAGTTCAATTTTTGGGGGTGCCCGGGTCGGGTGGGGGGCAGCTTTTCAGGTCATGTGATCCGCTGCTTTTTGGCACTCGTCGGCGGGGGCCCCCAAGGGGTGAAGATTTTGGGGGGAGTTTGTCCACTATGGAAAAAGAAGGGGAAAACCCCCGGGGATTTTAAAAAGGGGGGATAATTTTTTAAGTGTGTGTGTTGGGGGGGAATTTAAGTGGGGGGGGGGGTTATTTTGTGTTTTGGGGATTTGGGGGTTGGGGGTGGGGGGTATTTTTGGAGGGGGGAAAATTTTGGGAGTGGGGATGGGGGGGGACTTTTGTGTGGGGGGTTTTTGGGGAATGTGGGAAAGGGGGGGATTTTTTGTAGGGGGGAAAATTTTGGGGGGGGGATGGGGGGTTCTTTTTTGGGGGGGGAGTTTGGAGGGGGGGGTGGGAGGCTATTTTATGTGGGGGTTTGGAGGGGTGGGGGGGGGGGGTTCTTTTATGGTGGGGGGGGGGTTGGGGGGGGGGGGGGGGGTTTTTTTTTGAGTGGGGGGGTTTTGGGGGGGGGGTGGGGGGCTATTTTATGTGGGGGGGGTTTGGAGTGAGGTGGGGGGCCCCCCTTTTTTGTGGGGGGGGTTTTGGGTGGGGATGGGGGGGGGTTTTTTTTGGGGTGGGGGGGGTTTGGCGTGGGGGGGGGGGGGGGTTTTTTTATATGGGGGGTTTGGGGGGGATGGGGGGTTTTTTTAATTTGGGGGGGGGTTTTATTGGGGGGGTGGGGGGGGTTTTTTTGGGGGGGGTTTTGGGGGGAAAGGGGGGGTTTTTTTTTTTGGGGGGTTTTTTTTTGGGGGGGGGGGGTTTTTTTGGGGGGGGTTTAATGGGGGGGGGGATTTTTTTGGGGGGGGTTTAAGGGGGGGGGGGTTTTTTTTATGGGGGGGGTTTTTTTTTGGGGGGGGGGGGTTAAAATTTTGGGGGGTTGGAGGGGGGAAAGGGGGGGGGGTTTTTTTTGGGGGGTTTTGGGGGGGATTTCTTTTTTTTGGGGGGGGGGGTTTTTTGGGGGGGGGGGGTTATTTATTGGGGGGGGTTTGAGTGGGGGGGGGGGTTTTTTTTTGGGGGGGGGGTTTGGGGTTGGGTTTTTTTTTTTTTTGGGGGGGGGTTGGGTTTTGGGGGGGGGGGTTTTTTTTTGTGGGGGGGGGTTTGGGGGTTTTTTTTTATTTTTTTAAATTTGGAAAAAATTTATTTTTTTGGGGGTTTGGGTGGGGATGGGGGGTTTTTTGTTTGGGGGGGGGGAGGGGGAGGAGGGTAAATTTTGGGGGAAGGGGGGAAAAGGGGGGGGGGGCTTTAATTGTTGGGGGGTTTGGGGGGGCTAAATTTATGAGAGGGAGTAAGGGGGGGGAGATAAAGATGGGGGGGGGAACGGGGGAATGGGTTTTGGGCAAGAGGGATGAGGGGGGGATGTTTGGGCAAAGGGGGCGGGGGGTTTTTAACAGAAAAAATTAGGGATAAAATAAACTTTTAAAAAATTAAAGGGGAAAAAAAAATTAAAAAAAGTGGGGGCAAAATTTTGCGAATTTTTTTTTCAAAAGCCCTTTTTTCTTTTGGGCCGTGGGGAAAAAAGGGGGAAAGGGGAAAAAAAGGGGGGGAAAGGGGGTTTCCCGGGTTGGGCAAAAAGAAAAAAAAGACCCAGAAGGAAATTTTTTCTGGGTGAAAAAAGTAAATTACAATTTCTGGGAGTTGGACAAAAAGGGGGCCCGGCTGTTTAAAGAAAAACTTAAAACCCCCCAAAATTCCCCTTTTTTGTCCCAAAAAAAAAAATTTGCAAAGAAATTTCCAGGGGGACGTTTTTAATTCCCCCTTTTAAAAGGGTTTGGATGGCAGGGGTTTAAGAAAAAGAACGACGAGGCCCCTTTGCGGAAAGTGGGGGAACCAAAGGGGGCTTTGGGGGGGAAAAATTTTTCCTTCAATGGGTTTGGGGGGATTTTTCCCCTTTTTTCAAACCCGGGGGGGTCAAGACGGGGTTTTGGCGGGTTTTACCCCCTGGGGTTGGGCACCTAAATAAAAAGGGGGGTTTTGGTTTTAGCCCTGGAAAAATAAGGAAAAATGGAGGGGTAAAAAGGTTGGTTTTTGAACAAGTAATTTGAAACCCCCCGGGGGTTTTAAGGGGGTGATTTTTTTCTCAGTTTCCGTTTAAGGAGAGTGTATTTGGGTTCAGTTTGGGGGGGGGGTCGGGGTTAATTACCCTTTTTTTTTTGATTGCCCCCTTTAAAAAATGCTACTTTTTGATCCCCAAAAAAAGGAAAATTTTTTAAAAGTGGGGGGGCTTAAAAGTCCTCCATTGTAAAACCTTTGGAGAAAATACTATTTCAAGGGAAAAAAAACCCCAGATTTCCATTTTTGGGGAAACCCCCCCTTTAATTTTCCTAAAATGGGGGTTTTGGGGGGGGGGAAGCTTTATCTTGGGGAAAAAAGGTTTTTTCTTCTGAAAAGGTTAAACAAACCCCGTTTTTTTTTTGGGGGGGAAAAAGGGGGGGTTTTTTGGGTTTTTTTTGGAAAATAAAAAGGCCCCCCCCCGGGGGGCCGTTCCCAAAACCTTAAAAAACCCCCCCCTTTACCTGCTTAATTTTGAAAAAAAGGGGGAAAAAAGGGTTTTGGGATGGTTTTTTTCCCTGCCCCAAACCCAACTCCCCGGGGGAAAGTACCTTAAAGGGGGGGCCGAAATTAGTCCCCCACCACCCCTTTTAGGATTTTTCAGCACGTTTTTTCAAATTTAAAACCCGGGTCTACAGGTGGCGTCACGAATGTATATAAATCTACCCCCTGTAAATATTCCCCCATCAAAAGCCGGGGCCGCCAGGGCCACGGGCCCCACCCCCAGTCCCCGTGAAAAACCCCCTTTTGACTTTAGGGGGGTCGGTTTTTGAGTACCCTTTGGGCCGGGTTTTAAACCCCCAAAAATTTTGGGGGCCGGGGGGCGACCAAAAATTTTTTGGGGTCACGAACGGAAACCCCCGGGAAAATTGCAGCATTGGACCCCCGTGTGCCCGTGGGGGGGTTTTGGGGGGGAAAAAAAATGTTGCTGTTTTTTGGGGGGCCCCCAAAAAACCCCGGGCCAAAAATTTTTCCGCCGATTCGGGGCCCTAAGGGTTGGAAAAAAAGGGGGGGCGTCCCGGGCAAAAAGGCGCGAGTTTTGGGCCCCCCCCGGCTTGATAAAACGGGGGGCCCGGGAAAAGGAAGTGAACGCTCTGACTTTAGAGCCCCCTGCGACGAAGGCCCCGTTCCACTGCGGTGCCTGGTGGAAATAGCAGATAAAAAAAACCGGTGGGCCCCTTTTTTTAAAAACCAAGGGGGGCTAAGATGTCAAACAACCGGCTGCAGTGCGGCCCCAGCCGGAGGCCCCAATCCAGCCGTCTGGTATTGTAGCGCCAGGGGGGGGGGGGGGGGGCCCCCCTCCCCCCCGTCCGGTAGTCCCGATCATGACTAACCCCCCCAATAGGGCTGGGGCGAAATTTTTTCCCCCCAAATACAGTGGGTCCCCCAGGCTTTTTTGCAGGCTTCAAGGGGGGAAAAGTTTTGCGCATCTAGAAATGTCCCCCATGCCTGGGGGGAAAAAAAAGCTGCTGTGCTAATAGGGCAGCTAACTGGCGTTTGAAAAAAGGGGAAAAAGGGGGTTTTTTGGGGGATACCGTTGATCAGGAGTCGGTACCTGCTTTTTCCCAAAAAGCTGCTTGCCTATTTGAAGACCGCCCAAAAAAGGTCTCCGGATGGTTTTTCCCTTTTTCACAACAGCCATGGGGGCAGCATCCGGGACTTTTTTTCCGACAAAGGGGCCTAAAAAGCACTCAAGCAAAAAAAAAATTTTAAAAAGCTATCCGAGAGAATAAAATGTTGAAGAAAAAATTTATACGGGTTTTTTAGATCCCCGAGGAACGGCAAAAAATTTTTAATTTTGGGGTCCTTAGATCACCCCGATGCCCCCTTTTATCCCCCAAAGGACTGGGAATTTTTAAAAGGGGGGGGGGGCCCTGGGCAAACCTGAGGTGGCCCCCCAAAAACATTCAGGTGAAGTTACTCCGGAAACCCGGGCAGTAACCCCCTTTTTTTCCCCCCGGGGCTGAAGCCAAAAAAGGAGGTGACACCCCCCAGTGATTTTTGGTTTTTTGGCTCGAGGGGGGCCCCGCTTTCCCAAAAAATTTGGGGGGGTGTAAAAAAATGCCCCGCAGCTGCGGAAAAAGGGGGAAGGGAAGGGGGTTGTTTGATGCCCAGAGGACGTTCCCTGGATGCACCGGGGGGGAAAAAAGAAAGAAAAAAAGGGGGGCCCCCCCGGGGGAGGACCAAAACCCCCCCCCCCGGAGCAACTCTTTTCAACACCCCCTTTTTGTCAGAGATCATCGTTATCGCTGAACAAAGGGAAAAAGGGGGGTCTGTTACACAGTGTCCTTTTAAAGGGGGAGAAAACCCGGGGGCCCAAAGGGCCCAAAAACCCGGGGAATTCCCCTCAGGCCCCCAGACGGGGAAAGCAGGTAGTGGGGGGCGAAAACCCCCCCCGTTTTATTATTCTAGATGGTATTGCTGTTCCAGCTTTTTTTGACAGGGTCCCGGTGCCCTAAACCCCGTGCTCTTTTTTTTAAACCCAAAAATGGTCAAGGGGGGCAGTCTTAAACCCCCGGGGCCCCTTTATTTTTCTGTGTATGCTTTAAAAAAGGGTTTCCCCCGTGAAGTCCCCCGGGAAAAAAAAAGTGTAGTTTTAAAGGTGGGAAAAAAAGGGGGGTTGAAAGCCGGGGGGCTTTTGGGTAAAGGGCGGGAAATGGGGAGAAAAACCCCGGTTTTAAAATTTTTTTTTTGGGGGGTTTTAAAAAATTATGGTTTTAAATTTTTTGGGAGAAGTTTTTTGTTTTTGGGGTCCAAACGCTCGCTGGATTGCCGACCAAAACAAAAAAGGGGAATCCAAAGGAGTTTTCCGGGCCCCCGGGGTGTCCCCGCAAGCGAAGTTTTCCGACGGCGGAAATTTGGTTTTGTACGGGTCACTGACTCGGATCTATTTTTATCCCCCAAATGAGTAAAATTTTTTTTGGGTTTTCAGGGGGCCCCTGGTCGGGTGAGGACAGAATTCCCAAAATGTAGTAAAACCCCCCCCATTAAAAAACATAGACCTACATTTTTGACTGCTCGGGGGGTAGTAAAGTGGTAAAGGGGGAAAAGTATCCTGTCGGCTTTCAATTGGGGAAAAAGATGAGGTAAATTTACCCGTTTTTGCAACCCTTTTTTTTAAAATTCATGCTTTGATAAAAAATTTTATTCTCCCCGGGGGGGGTCCTTAGGACCTGTCAAAAAGGGGGGACAATTGGGGGGGCAATAGGTTGGGCGGAATGGTTTTTAGCAACTTTTCCCCCTTGGGCGGGGCACCACCCCCCCTACCAGAATGAAGGGGTATTCGGGGTGGGGGAAGGTTTTTCCCCCCAAAAAGGGTTTTTAAAAATCCCCTTGATTTTGGGGGGAAATTTAAGGGGAAAAAAAAGCATAATCCCTTCGGCAGTCATCCCCCCCATCAAAGAGCGGTATAGGCCCCCCAAAACCCCCAAATCTTTTTTAGAAAGCTAAAGAAAAGTTGAATGATTTTGGAAAAAAAAGTGGGGTGATAAGGGATTTTTTTAGCCCCCCCGGGCCCCCCCTAGTTCTGGGGTTTAAAAAAAAAAAATGGTTTGTTTGGGGAATTTTTTTGGTTTTTGGGGGGAACCGCATAAACACCCGGGGGTGCATACCCCTTTTCCACGTATAGAGGAATTTTTTTTGCGCTCTGAAAAGGTAACTACTTTTTTTTCCCCCGATCGACTAGGGGGTTTTTTGGGCCCGTGGCTTGGGGGGGGGGAGGATCGTGGGGGGAAAAAAATTTACCCCCCCAATGGGGGGCCCCGTGAGTTCGACAGAAAAAGCCGTTTGGGTCAGTAGTGCCCCAGGAACATTTAGAGAGTGTGGAAAACTTTTTGGGGCATCTCAATTTTAAAAAACCCTTTCTGCTATTTTAGCGCGTCTCGTGTTTCCCCAAATTTTGGGCCCCCTCTGAAGCCCCGGGGAGAAGTATTCGAGTCCCTGTCCAGGTACGGGAAAAATTTAAAAACCCCCCAAAAAACCCCTTTTAAAAGGGCAAAAATTGGGGGGGCCATTTCTTTTGGAAATCCCGGGGCCCCCAAAAAGCACCCCGGGGCCCCAAAAACCTTGGGGGGCCCCCTTTGGGGGTTTAAAGGGTTGTAAAAAATTCCGGGGAAGGCGTCCCAACCCCGTAGGAACTAAAGGGGCCCTTTTTTTGGGGGGAAAAAAGGGGGCCCGGGGAAGCATTCAAAAGTGAAAGGACCTGACGGGGTGAAATGAGTTTTTAAAACCCTATCCTGTTTACCCAATTTTCCTTTTTTGTCCCAAAAAACCCCAGAAAAAAAGGGGTTTTGGGGAAAGCAGTTCTCAGTCAGAGCAGGGGGGCCCCAAAAGAAAAAGTCATGCTTAGGCTAGAAAGAAAATCAGGCCAACGGGGGGGGAAACCCGGAAAAAAAATTTTTTTTTTTTTTTTTTTTTTTTCCCCCAATTTTTAAGGGGGGAGTTTTGGGGGGTTGGGCCATTACTGGGGTTTTAAACCCCACTTTTGGGCCCCCCAAAATTAAGTCACTGCTTTTTACAGATAAAAAACCCGTTAAGGGCACCGGAAATGCACGCGGGGTTTTTTTTGGAAAAGCAGCGGGGGTGGCTCGGTTGTCCATTACCAGTTTATATCAAGTGGGGGGCAGGAAAAGGGGGGCTAATGTGATGGGTTGCCCAAAAAATCCCCCCAATGACTCTGAGGGGGAAAAAAAATTTCGGACGACCTGGAAAAAAATTGTTTTTCCCCGCGTTCCGGGGGAAAGGGGGGGTACCCGGGGGAGAAAAAAGTTCACAGAAAGCAGTATGGGAAAACTTAAATCTTTCCCCCCAAAAATCACGGGGGAAAAAAGAGACTCAGGACAGTACCAGTGGTCACCCCTTTTAAGGAGTTGTTAAAACGGGGGGGTTCCTTTTTGGAAAAAGGGTGACTATGCCAGCAAAGCTCTGTGGAACGAGGGAAAAAAAAAGGGGTTTTTTCCCTTTCCGTGAGAAGTTGTGCAGGAGATACGTCAACCCCCCAAACCTGAAATGGTTGGCAAAAAAGGGGGGCCCAAGGCAGATGTCCCCCCAAAAATGTTGGAAGAACCACGATCAAAACAGGACCCTTTTGGGAGGAGGAAGCGGAGGGGGCCCCCTTTAGATTTCCCGGGGTTTCTGGGTAGGGGAAAGGCAGCTCCCTTTTTAGGTGGTGTCGGGGAAAAAATGGACCTGTTGGGCTCAGAGAAAGGATTTGGAAAAAAGAAGGCCCCCCCGCAACCTATTTTTTTCGGCTGTCCCCCCCAGTTTTGGCCCCCCACCACGTCAAAAAAAGGGGGGGCCCAGCGATTGGATACTATACGCCCCTTTGGGGGTGGTGGACCATTTTTTCCCGATTTCTGGTGGTTTTTTTCCCGTGAAGGCCAGCCGCAGGGACGGCCGGGGGAAAAAAACCCCTTTTTTGCAAAGTTTCTGCAGACCGCATGGGGATCCGGGGGCAAAAATCTTAAATAACCGACGGGACCTTCCTTTTGGAAACCCATTTATTCAAGGAATTCTGTATATGTAGGGGGGAAGGGGGAAAAATTTTTAAAGAAACCCCCCCCCCCCTAAAAAACCCAAAAATTTTTTGCGAAAAGATGAACCATATTGGCCTTGACTTTTGGGGGTCCTACCGTTGGAAAAAGGAATCGATGGGGCCCGGGGGTTCTACCCCGATTTTTGGGGTTTTTTTTTTTAAAAAAAAACCTGTAAGTCAACTAAAATGCACTCCACCTATCTTTTTAGGGGGGGGAAAAATCCTGGGTTGTTTTTGGAAAAAAGGGAGGGGGGGAGGTTGGGAAAGGGGCAATGGGGGGAAAAAAAGGGGGGGGTTTTTTTGGAGGAAAATTTAAAAAAGGAGGGGGGGGGGAAAAAGGGGGAAAAAGGGGGGCCCCTTTTTGGGGGGTTTTGGAAAGGGGGTAAAATTGGATTTGTGGGAGGGAAATAGTTGATTTTAAAAAAAAAAAATTTTTTTTGTGGGGGGGAAAAACCTATGTGGGGAATATTTGAAGGTTAAAATTTTTGGGGGGGAAAAACCCCCCCAAAAAGGGGGGGAAAGGGGGTTAAAGTTTGGGGTTTTTGGGGGGGGGAGGGGGGAAGGGGGGATTTTCCGGTTTTTTTATGACGAAAGGGGGTTTTTTAGTTGGTTGGTGGGAAACCCCTAGGGGGGTTTAGAAAAAAATTTAATAAGGGTTTTTGGGGGGGGTCTTTTTTTGGGGGGTGGGGCCCCCCCCAAAGGTTGGTCCAAAAAAAAGGGGTTTTAAACCCCGCATTTAAAGTGAAATTTTTATTAAAAAAAAAAGTAGAAGGAGTGGGAAAAAAAGTATGGGGTGATTTAAAGAATTTTTTTGAAATTTTTAAAATTTAAAATTTTAAAAAAGGGTTTTTATTATGTTTCGAACAATGGTCGGGGGGGAGAGGCCCGAAAAAGTATTTTAAAAAATTTTTTTTTTTTAAAAAGGTTTTTTTAAAAAATTGTTTTGAAAAAAAAGGTTTTGGGTATTTTTTATTATTTGGGTTTAGCCCCCCAGGCCCCCCTTGAAAAGGGTTTTGGGGGGGCCCCTTTCCTTTTTTTTAATTTTTAAAACTTTTGTTTTTTTTTAAATGAGAGGAATCAAAAACTCACCCCAGGGGCGAAAATTTAATTTTAAGTTTTCAAAAAAAAAAATGCCTTTTTTTTTAAACCCGGGGGGTTTTTTGGGGGGTGTTGGGAAAAAAAGGGGGGGGTTTGGAGAGGAAAACAGTTAAGGTCTTTTTGAACAGTACACTTCGGGCCCCACCAGCAGGGGTGTGAAGGGTGGTTTTCTAGTCAGTCTTTTTCCGTCCTTGGACAGAGTGCCCGTGTCCTTTTGGGCCCCGTATCAGTCAAAGTGGAGGCGGGGACAGGGGGGCTAATTCACCTTAGTCTGTCAGAGTTTGTGCCCCTGGAAGAAAGACTGAACTTTTCTTAAGAGTCGGCAAACAAAGGGAAAAGGGGGAAAAGGAAAAGATTATTGGAAAAGTGCTTTTGGGGTTTGGGGAAGGTCCTAAATTTTGCTAGGTTATGGAGACCGAAGGACCCAAAATTAGCTAAAATGTGAAGAAAAAACCCCAGAAAATTTCCCGGGGCCCCTAGGTGGGGGAAAAAACCCCCCCCTTTAAAGTCAGTACGTCTGGGGTGGGGGGGGGGGGGGGGGGGGGGGAAGTGAAGACTTTGAGTCTTGCAGGACAAAATAAGGATTCCCCCCCTCATAGAAAGGCTCCTCCCTAAATGCTGGGAAAAACAGCTTTGGATTAGCGGAATCATAGGGGGATTTAGCTTCAGGCGGGTTTTCTATTTTCATTGGAAAAAAAAGGAAAAGGCCCCCTAATTGTTGTTTTCCCCCCTCAAAGCTATCCCCAAAAAACCCCTCAGCCTCCCTGGGACCTGCCTTATCATTTGCTTTTTGGTAGGGAAAAGACGCTGATTGTGGACTGAGTTTTGTTTGCTGCCTGCACAACCCCTACCTAATTTACCCCCCCGGGGAAAAGGTCCCACCTGTGGGGGAAACCCCCGGAATCTACCCTGCCCCCCATCCCCCAGAATCACAGCAGCGTGGTAAAAATTCCCCCGAAAATACAGGGGGCGTCCGAAAATGAAAATTTTAAATCTACCCCCTGTAAATTTCCCCCCCAAAAACCCCGACCGCCGGGGGACAACCGACCCCAAATTCCCCGTGAAAAAACCCCCTAGATTCAAGGCTCGGTTGGTCCCCCCTTCCCCCGGAAACCCAAAAAAATTTGTGGGGGGGGGTGGGACACAAAAAAACGGTCCACGTGTCCGAAACTTCCTTGGACCCTTGCCTGGGGGGGGCAACTTTGCGGTTTGGGAAGAACCCCATTCCCCCAAACTTAGAAATGGTACCCAAAGATATTTAACCCCCTCTTTTTTAAGTTTTTAAAACCCCCAAAAGGCCCCCCTTTTGGTTTTTTCAACCCTCTCTCCCCCCCCTTTAAAAATCTACCTTTTTTTTTCCCGAGTGTACTTCTACGGAAGACCATTCGAAGAATACTTTTTAAAGTCAAGGCTGGGGGGTTTTTTAAGGGGGCCCTGCCCATTGTCCATTTTTTTGGGGTATATAGAGGGGGGTTTTATTAGGGTCCCCGCGCCCAGTTTTAAAAAAAGCTGGCCCAAAAATTTTACCTCAAAAATTTAATAGACGGTAGGGTCGCCCCCCTTTTTCCCTGGGGTTTTCCAGTGGGGGGGGCCCCTGGGGGTTTTCCCCCGGGGTTTTTGGGGCCCTTTTCCCCCAGGTTCTCCCTTTTTTAAAAAGGAAAAATGTGTAAAAGACCCCCTTTTCCCCGGTTTTTGCGCGTTTAAAAGATGATTCTCGACAAAAAGGGGTTTTGTTGATCAGGGGTTTTGCTCCTGGGGGGGGTTTTTTGTCCTCCCCCGGGGGGGGGAGTTTCTTTCTTCTGGGGTCCCATCCAGGGGTACGTCCTCTGGGCGTCAGCTAACAAGATCTTTCTTCCTCCTCTTTCCGCAGCTGCAGGGGCCTCTTCACAGGGGGCCAGTTTTTTGTAAAACTGGCGACCTCTGAGCGCAGACAGTCCAATTCACTAGGAGGGGGGCACCTGCGCTTTGGCTTCGGCCACTAACGGGGGGGAAAAAGGGGGGTTTCCCCGGTTCCGAGTGACTTTCCCCCGATGATTTTTGGGTGGCCACCTCAGGTTTTTTTTCCCCCGGGGGCCCCCGCCCCCTTTTTTTTCCGCCCTTTTTGGGGGGCAAGGGTTTTTTAGGGTTTTTAAGGGGGGACCCAAATTTTTTCCGTTCTGCGTTCCTTGGGGGGGTCAATTTTCCCGGGGGAAAAATTGGGGTTTTTTTTAAAATTTTTTCTGTCGATGCATTTAAAAAATTTTTTAAATTTTCTTGAGTTTTTTTTTAGGGCTCCCTGGAGTCGGCAAGCGTTGTCCCGGATTTTTTTTCAAAACCCCCCTGTTTTTAACAGTGATGAAAGGGGCCCCCCCCCGGAAAAACCGTTTTTTTTGCGGTTTAAAAAAAGGGATGTTTCCTTTTTTAAGATCCAGGTACCGGGGGCCCGTTCCGGGGGCCCAGGGTTTTCCCCCTTTCCCCTTTAGCAGCGCCAGTTTGCTGCCCTATTAGCCGCACTTTTTTTCTCTCCGGCCTGGAGTAAAAAAATTTGGGTTTTTTGGGTTTTAAAAACCCCCTTTAAGGGGGGCTAATGTGCCTGGCTCACCCCCGTATTGGGGGGGAAAAAATTTTTGCCCCGGCCATTTATGGGAGCGTTAGTGGCTTTTATCGGGACCCACCGGATGGGGCGGGGCCTTTTTCCCCAAATTTTTGGGGCTACAATACCGACGGTGCGGGATTTTGGGGGCCCCCCGGCCCGGGGGCCCCCCCCCGTCAGCCCCGGTTTTTTTTTGCATCTTAGCGCCCCCCTTGGGTTTTAAAAAAAGGCCCCCGGTTTTTTAAAAGCTGCTATTTTTAAAAAGGGCCCGCAGTGGGGAAAAAGGGGCCTTCGTCGCGGGGCTTGATGTCAGAGCGTTCACTTCCCCGTTGCAGGAACTGCCGCTGAGCAGACCCCCGGGGGGGGTGCCCAAAAATTTTTTTGGGGCTCTTCGGGGACGCCCCCCCCTTTTTTCCCCAGCGCCTTTGGGGCAAAAATTTTCTGGCGGAATTTAAAAGGGGGGTTTTTTTGGCCCCCCAAAAACAGAAACGGGTTTTTTCCCCCAAAAAAAACCCTCCACTGGCAACGGGCTCGCAATGCGGCAAGTTTGCCCCCTGTTGCCCCCCAAAAATTTTTTTTTGTGACCCGCCCCAAAAATTTTTGGGGGGTACCAGGGGGGGGGGGTACTCAGTGCCGAGCCCGTAGAAGTTTGGGGATTGTAAGGTATTTTGGCTCGGTTTTTTGGCCCTGGCGGTCTGGCGTTTTTTGGGGGGGGAATTTTACGGGGGGAAAATTTTTTACAGTTGTGACGCCACCTGTAGTATTTTGGAAATTTAGTACCAGCGCTGCTGTAGATCCCCTGAGGGGTGGTGAGGGCTAGATGTTGGGCCCCCCACAGGGGGGGGCTTTTTCCCTCAGGTGGGGGAGTTAGGTAGGGATTGTGCAGGCTTTGGGGAAAAAAAATTTTAAATCAGTCTCCCCCCCGGTCGCGTTTTTTCCATACCTTTACTTGCAAGATGATAAGGGGGGGTTTTCCCGGGGAGGTGGGGGGGGGTTTATGGGGAAGGTTTTTGGGGGGAAAAAATAAAAAAATTGGGGGCCCCCCTTTTTCCCGCCCCAAAGAAGATGAGAAAGACCACCCCGAAGCGTAGTCCCCTCTAGATTCCGCAAAAACCAAAAACTGTTTTTCCCCCCGTCATTTTTGGGGTTTGGAGCCTTTCTATGAGGGGGTGAATCCTTTTTTTTTCCTGCAGAGCCCCCAAAAATCTTCATTTCCCCTCCCCCCTTTCCCCTACGGGGCTAAAGGGGGTGTTTGCCCCGCCCCAGGGTCCGGTAAATCTCGGGTTTCTCTTCACTATGTTGTAGCTAATGTGATCCTTCGGCTCAGTAACCGGTAGCAATGTGCAGGATTTTCCCAAAAACCAAAAGCCACTTTTCCAAAAATTTTTTCCTTTCCCCCTTTTTGGGCCCTTTCGTTTGCTCCCCTTTTTAAAAGTTTGTTCGTCTTTCCCCCGTGGGGCACACCCCCTGATTTTGCTAAGGTGAATTAGAAAACCCTTTTTCCCGCCTCCACGTTTTTGAATGAGACGGGTCAAATGGACAGTTACTCTGTCAGGGGCAGGGGAAAAAAACTGACTAGAAACACTCCCTTCCACACCCCCGGGTGGGTGTTTTTGAAGGGTAATGATGTTTTTGAAGGGGGCCCCTTTTTTTTTTTTTTCCTCTCCCCTCTTTCCCCCCGGGGGTTTGGGGGACCCCCGGGTACACCCCCCGGCGGGGGGGAAAAAAGGAGTTTGGGGGGAGTCAAACCGGAAGCTTGGTTTTTTTTTTCAGTGGTAGTGTGCCCAAAAAGGGGTACCAGACCACCGGAAAAAACACCCGGCGGTCTCTGTGTCCTTTCGCCGCTTAGTTAAGCTCGTCCCAAACAAGGGGGGTTGGGGCCCGTGGTTTTTCCCCAAAAAAAGGGGGGATTTTTTGGGTTTGCTTTTTATTTTTTTCAATGGATTTTTGTTGAACCCGTTATTTTAAAACCCCCCAAAATTTGAAAATTTAAAAACCTGTGTGTATTTTTTTCCCCTTACTGCGGGGGCCCGGGGGCCCCCCCCCACCCCCGCGGATCCCGACAATTTTGGGGGGTTTTTGCGGGAAACCCCGTGGGTCAGGTGGTTTTTTTTTTTTGGGTTTTGGGTTTTTTTTTTTTTGCATGACAGTAAAAATTTCCCGGGTGAAAAAGTGAAGCAAAACCCCCGGGGGGTAGCTGTCGGAGTTTTGGGGAGCCAGTAAAAATGCTTGTGGAGGCCATGCGACAGCGCAGTGGCTATTTTTGAGCAAAGCAGGCTACACAGCAAAAAAAAAGCAGGCTATGCCGCGCAGAAAGGTATACGCAAAAACAGCAGGCTATAAGCAGCGGGGGGTTTTGGGGCGGCAACGGGGAAACCAAAAAAATCTACTGGCAACAAAAACCCAGCGCCCCCCGCGGGGAGGAGCTCCCCCCGGGGCCGGGATGTGGGGAAAATGGTAGCACAGCGTTTCCCAAAAAAAAGGAAAAGTAAGATGGTCGAGGTGTCCCCGGAGTTTTTTGAAGGCTTTGGTGAGGGGAAAGAGATCCCCGGGAAACCAGGGGGCCGAACGTGGCTCCTTTTTTGGCTCCAGGACCCGCGAAAAAATTTTTATGGGAGACCTCCCCCCCAAAGAACCAGGGGGGACTACGAGATCGTAAAGGGTGAGTACTCGCACGTTTTTGGGGGTTTAAAGGGTTTTTGCCCGGGGGTCGCGGGTACACCAGTGGAAGTTTTCCCCTTCCGAGCCAGTTTGGTCCCAGTATTAGGGGATTGATACCCGATAGAAAAGTGGTTGAACCCGGGGTGTTGTCACCCGCGCTATGCTGGATCGTTAGTAAATGATAAGTTTGGAGGGAATTTTCCCCACCCCTTCAAACTTTGGGGTTGGGGCAGGCAAACCCCCAATGATGGTCCCAAAAGGTTGACCCCATTGAAAGATATGGGGTACCGGAGATACAGGGAGGGCTACCCGGAAAGGGAATGAGTAAAATTTCCCCAACCCTTTACCCCCCGTTCGGCGAGCAGAGCCGGAAGGCCACCCTGGGGCACGTTGGGGGCGAAAGGGGCCCCATAAATTTTTTTGGGGTGCCCAAAAACCAGGACATGTGAGAGTGATTGCCCCCCCCCTGACTTTAGGGGCCCTGGACACAAATATGGGTTTTCTATCAGTCTCACCCATGGCCCCAAACCCTGGGTGCGTGGGGGAAACCAGAGGGGGCCCAAAAATTTAATCATTTGTGTTTTAAAATGGAGGTGGTGGGTAAACCCTGCTGTGGCTCTACTGGGGCCGGGGTTCGTGACCCTATTTCGGCCAGCCCCGTCCAAATCAACGAGTATTTGGTGGGAAAAAGGGTGGTTGGGTATAAATGGGGACTTAAAAAATTATCCTCCGCATGGTGATGAAAAAAACAGCCGCGGGGGGGAGGTGCCAGGGGAGGTGGAGGTGGGGGTTAAATTTTGCATTATAAAGGGTAAAAATGGGGAGAGAGTTTTTCCGTTATTTTGGGTTTTGGTTTTTGGCCCTTTGAAAATTTTCCCCCTCCCCACAAAAACCAGTCGTCGGCACCCTGGGGAACCGGGTTTGCTTTCCCCAGAAATCGGGAAATAAAACCTGGCCCCCAGGGGAAAGATGTGTGGCGGTGGGAGAAACTTTTGCCTTGGGTGGAGGGGGAAAACCCCCTCTCCTTTAGAAGGGTTAGCTGGGGAGATGGAAAAATTTGCCCCCGGGCCCAAAATTTTGTCAGATTTAAAATTGTGGCAGGTGAAAAAATTTTGGTACGGCGCAACCCCGGGGACCCTACTTTTGATCGACCCCGGGGGAAAAGGGGTACTGGTTGCCCAATGGGGAACCCCAACCCCTTTGGGGAGCTACAGTATTTCCCGATTGGCTAAAACCAAGATTTGGGTGTAAAGGGGTTTAAAAAATTAAAGGGGAAATTGGGCGAGCAATTGCTTTGGGACCGCAGTTTTTCGGGGTTGGTAATGGACTTTTGCGCAAAAGTACTAGGGGGACATTTGGGCCAAAAAAAAAACCCTTTGAAACCCCCAATTTACAACGGTTTTTTTTATCTTTTGGGGAATTAAACTATTGTAACTTTGGGCCCGGGGCCCCGGGAAAAACCCAAATTTTTTTTTCCCCCCCCCAAAATAGTCCTTTTTGAGAAAATACAAATTTTGGGGGGGGGAATAATAGAGGGGCCCAAAATTATTAAAGCTCCGCGGGGGTTTCCCCCCGGGGTGGCCAAAGAGAAAAGAATATTTTTTTTTTCGGGGGAACCCCCCCCAAAAATTTAAAAAAAGGGGTTTTTTAAAAAACTGAAGGGAAACCCCACTTTAAGTTTTAAAAAGGGAAGGGGCCTAAAGAGGGTTTTTAAAAAATTTTAATAAAAAAGAAAGAAATTAAAAAACGCCCAAAAATTTTTGGATTGGCTCTTGGGGCCCCCCTTTATTTTCAGGGGGAGGTTTTTTTGCACGGGGTTTCCCCTTTTTTTTGGGCCCCTGGGTTTCCATTTGCTAAGGGCCAAAAAAACCCCCCCCAAAATTTTGGGTCAGGGAAAATGAAAAAGGACATTCCAATCAGAAAAAAAAGCAAAAACCGAAGGGGGAAAGGAGGCACGGGTAAAAAAGGGGATCGGGGGGAGGTTAAAATTTTTTAGGGGGAAAAGAATTTTTGGAAAGGGGGGACCCTAAAATATAAAATTTTTAAAAAAAAAGGGGAGGAAAAAAAGAAAATTTTCTGTAATTCCAAAATTTTGGGGAAAAAAGGGGGGGTTTTAAATTGTCCCGCCCAAAAAGGGGGGCCCCCCCAAG
Source organism: Oophaga sylvatica (assembly GCA_033576555.1). NCBI lineage: Eukaryota > Metazoa > Chordata > Amphibia > Anura > Dendrobatidae > Oophaga > Oophaga sylvatica. The sequence continues at coordinate 410,532,831 of JARQOD010000001.1, forward strand.
GGGGGCGAACCCCCCCCCCTTGGGGGGCCCCCTTCCCCAAAAAAAGAATCAATTTTTTTTATTTATTTTTTTGGAATTCCGGGTTCCCCTTTTGGGTGACGAAAAAGTTTTTTTTATCTCCCATGGTTTCTTTTTTTGGGGGGAGTGGGGGTTAATTTTAATCTTTTTAACATCCAGGGGGGTTTTTGGGTTTTTTTCTATTTCCTTTTTTTTAAAACCCCCGGGTTGAGGGTTTAATTCTGAGCGCGTTTGGACAGGAGGGAAAAATTAAATTTAAGGGTTCCTTTTTTTTCTTTTTTTTTCCCCTTTTTTTTTTTCCTTGTGTTTAATTTTTTTTCAAAAAGGGGGTTTTTTTGGGGGCCCCCTTGTCTTTTTCTGACTTTTGTTAAAAATACCCCACCCGTTTGGGAAGGGTTTCGGGGAAATTCTGGGCGGACAGGAGACGGTTGTTGGGGTGCCTCGTCCAAAAAAGTCCCCCCGGTTAGGGCTTCAGGCCCCTTTAGGGGCCCCCCCGGGAAATGGGAAATTTAAAATTTTTTTTCAAATAAAAATTTTTAAAAATTTTTTTGGGGTTTAAAATTTTTTTTATTTTTTGGGGAATTTTTTTTTTTAAAAACCAAATTTGGACTGGCGCGGCAACCTCCCTAAACCCAAAAAAAATGTACGGAGCCGGCGGCCAAAGTCCGGATTAAACCCCTATGGGGGGGCCTGAGGCCCGGCGAAAAACCCCATATGGGGAAGAGGTAAAAAGATGTGCGTTAGGGGTCATTGAAGGCCCCGGGTGTGAGTGGGCCCCCCAAAATAGCCCTTTAATTACCAAAAAGGCCAGTTTGGGCCCACTAAGGTTCTGTAAGGGACTTAGAAAACTGAATAAAAAATTTCCCAAAATTTGGGAGCCACCCATCCCCGGGTCGATGATTTAAATGGGAGGGGGTTTGGGCGGGCCCGGTTTTTTCGTTTTGACCTCAAAAAGGGTATTGGCAGGGGGCCCTAACAAAAGCAGCGAGAGAAAAAAAGGGTTTTTTTGTAAAAACCCGAGGGCCCTGACCCGTATATAGTCAAACCCTTGGGGTTCCCATGGGCTCCAGCGACTTTCCAAAGGTTAAGGGAGGGTTGTTCTTCTTTCCTCATCGCCGAAAATGCCGTCCCTTTTCTGGACGATTTTGTGGGTTAAAAGTACAGACGGGGAAAAGGGGCCCCTTACCCAAGGTAAAAGGCGGGGGTGATGTTTCCCTTGAGCAAGCGGGGCTAACTCCCAAACCCCAAAAGAATTTGTTCATAGGGTTGGAGGAAGCTCGGTTCCGGGGGTATGTGATTGGGAGAGGAGTTATAAAAACCCCAAAAATAAACAAAAGGGGGAGGCCAAACCCCAAAACCCGGCCCCCTCCCTACCACAAAACAAATGAAAAAGGGTTTTTTTTGGGGGTTTGTGGGATACTCCGGCGGTTTTTTTCCCCAAATTTTTTTAAAACCCCGTCGGCGCCCTTAAGACTGTTAAAAGGGGGAAGTCAGAAGGGGGGATGGGAAAGATCAGCTTGAAAAAGCGGGTTTTTTAAAACTAAAGGGGCCTGTTTTGGGTTTACCCGTTTGTTTCCCCCCGACTTCAAAAGGAATTCATTGTCCCGACTGATGCATCAGAAATTTGGTCTGGGTTTCTGTGTTGGGCTAAAGGGGGTTTAAGGGGAGGGGCATCCCAAATTTGTTTTTCCCGAGTCGAAAACTTAAATCCAGCTGAACCAGGAAAAAGCATTGTTTGAGGGAGAGTGGCCGGGGCCCTCAATGGGGCAATGGAGGGCATTGCGCTACTATCTGTTGAGGGGGAACGTTTCGGTTTGGGAATGATCATTCCCCCCTTTACTTGGATGAGTCAGGCCAAAAAGGGGAAATTTCAGAGTCCCAGGTGGTTTCTGTCTCTGCAAAAATTTTAAATTTTCCGTAGGGGAAAATGGGCAGGGAAATTACGGGGAAAAGCAAAATGCCTGTCCTGAGTTCACGGGTTTTTTGTGTAAACCCCCCTAAGGGGAACAAAGGGGGGAGGTATTTTGGGACACCAAAAGGGGGTTTTATGGTGGGGATATATTTCCCTAGCGGACTGGAGTTTGGGGCAGGATTTTCCCTGTTCAAGGCCCTGTGTTGGGTCATAGTCAGTGATCAGGTCGTGTTGTGAAACCCTCACCTGAGGGTGGGGGATAGGCCTTTAAAAAAAGGAGGGGGTTTTTGTGTTGGGGGTGGGGAAAAGGAAAGGAGTTTGATGGAGTCGCCGGGAAAGCTTGTTTTTGTTACGTTTGTCAGTGTGCACCAGGAAGCGAGAAACCAAAACCACCCGGAATGGCCCCGGGCGGTCTCTGCTTTTCCGGGCAGCCGCTTATTTAAACCCCCGTCCCAAGAAAGGGGGTGAGTCGGGGGCCCAAAGTGGTTCTCCAAACGGGAAAGGTGATTTATTTTGCTTTGATTTTGTTATCGGGGGATTTTTGTTGAACCCGTTATAAAACCCACTAAACCCTTTAAAACAAAAAGGCCTGTGTTTTTTCCCTATTACGGGGCCCCGGGCCCCCTGCCTTCCAGAGGAATCCTACAGTGGCCAGAAAGTATATAATCACATGTTTTGCTACGGGCCCCGTCCACTCTTCCCAAAGGGTTTAAGGGAGAACCCAAAAAAAGTGTGCAGGGGGATTCGTTGGGGAAAATTTAGAAGCTGCAATGTCAGGATTCAGCCCCGCAGGTTCCGAAATCGTCAAGGGGACACTTTTCTATCGATTTTCATATTTATGGTCCGTGAAAAACGAGCTCTTTTCCCTGTTCCCTCTCAGATTTTTCACTGAACTTTGAGAGCTTTAAGGGGAGACAGCTGTCTTTTACTTTGACTAAGTGTGCAAATCGCATATGGGGTTTGGGGGGTGGGGCGCCAACCGAATTTTCCCCGGGGTTTGCCAAAAACCCCTAGATACACCTCTGCATAGAGTTAGGGGGTCCAGGGTCTTTTGGGGCCCGGCAATGGCATAAAACAAACCACTAGACCCAAAGCAAGGTTTTTGGGGAGAGAAAGCCCCCAAGGACTGCACAAATTCCCTGACGCCCACGGCAAAGTAGGCCCCCAAAAGGCCCGAAAACCCAAGTTCTGGTCCCAAAAAAATTCGGGGAATGCCCGGCCCAAACGCGGAAAAAAATGAATTCGGGAACATCACACTCTTTTCACGGTCGGGGACAAAAACAATTTTCCCCAAATTTAGGGCAGCGCTCGGGTTTATTTCCTGCCCCCCCTTCCAGAGCCAGTCTCAAAATTTGGGGGAGTGGCCGGGGAAAGGGAAATACACCCCTTTAAAAATTAAAAAGCAGGACATATATTCCGGAGAGTCCGCAAGGAAACTCCTGAGGGGCATCTGCCTTTTTATTTTTGTGCCCGGGGAAAAAAGGAAACCACAAAATTAAAAGTTTGGGGAAAAAAAAAGGCCCCCCCTGGCCCGTTAGGGTTTAAATCGCTTGGCTGATTCCAGTTTAAAACCGATTCTTTTGGTCCGTGAGGACCCCCACCTGATGTTTGGCTCCCTCTAGCCAAAGTCTCCACTCTTCAAAAGCCCCCTTCATGGCCAATAACTCCCCATTACCCACTTAATTTTTACGTTCAGTTTTGGGGAAAAAAATTTTGAGGGGGAAAAAGGCCCCAAGGGGTTTTTTTTAGAGGGGCTCTGGATTCTTTGGGACAAAAAAGGGGACCTACCCCCAAATTTTGGGCATCACCCCCACCTGAAATTTGGGAGGAAACCCTCAGGCTGCCCTTTGAAAAGGAGCAGAAGTGAATCTTGCTTAAGTTCCCCGAAACGGAGACTGCCTCAGGAGGCCAAAATTTCCCCCATCAAAAACCCTTTTTTTTGGGCAAATCGTCAATGGTTTAACAAAAACAGAGAAATTTTCCCAAAAAATTTACGATTAAAAAATTTGGCCAAAAAACCCCCCGAATCTTGAAAAGCCCTTTAAAAGAAGTTGGTTTTTACCCAATCACCCGATGGGCCCGACCTTGGGCCCGGGGCCAATTTTTAATAAAAAGACGGAGACAAAATTTAATCCCAGAAAAGGGGATCCCCTGTCCCCCAAAAAGACACTTTGTTTCCCCTTTACTTTCAGAGCATTCTCTTTTAAAATTTTGGGGAAAAAAGTCCCAAATGTTTAAATGAGGCCCGGGCTTGGGAAAAAATCAAATTTTCATCCAAATAAAAAAATCAGAATTTATCCAAAAAATCCCTGAAAATTTTCATTCATGAAGGACTGGGAAAACGGAATGGGCAAAAATTTAAAAAAAAAGGCCCCCAAAAACTTTACTAGGGAATCCCAAAAAGCCCCTTGGGGTTTTTAAAAAGCCGTTTTCCCTTCATCCCCTTGCTTTAAAGGGGAAAAAGGGTTTTACGCCCCCCTGGGTCAAGTTGGGAAAAAAAATAGCACTTTTCACCCCGGAAAACAGGTTTTGAAATCAAGGGTAAGGATATTGTATTTACGGGATATTGTTCAAAGACAAAAATTTTTTCACGGCCTTTTAAAGAAAACCCTCCTTTTTCGCCCCCAAAGAAAAACCGGCATCCAAGGGGGAGAGGTGGTTATTGGTTTTTCCCAAACTTTTGATTAAGGCTTGGATTTGGTACGACTTAAAACGTTTAGGGGAAATTTTTCAAGGAAATTTTAAGCTTTACTCCGGGGGGGGGGGGTCAGAATTTTTCCAAAAATTTGAAAAAACGAAAAAGTAGGAAAATTGGGGGGGGGGAAAAAAAAATTTTTGGAAAAAATTTAAAAACCTGGTACGCCCCGTTTTAATAAACAGGATTTGAGGGCCAAAAAGGGGAAACCCCGTTAAAAAAGGCGTTTTCAGCACAAAAAATTTAACCCCCCAGGTTACCCCAACCCCAAAAAAAGGGTTTTTCCCCGCCCAAAGGGGGGGAAACACCCAGGGGGATAACCGGAAAGGGAAAAAAATTTTAAAAAAAAACCTCAGAAACCCCCGAAAAAAAAAAAAAGCCGGAAAAATGTGGAAGGGGAAAAAAAAAATAACAGAAAATTTTTTTGACCCCAAAATTTTGGGGGAAAAGGGCCCCCGGGCAGGAAAAAATGGGGCCCCAGTTTTAAAAAAAAAATTTTTTAAAAAACCGGGGGCCCAAGACTCATCCAGTGGAAGGGGGGTTTTCCCCGTCTTGTAAAAAGTCTGTCAAGGGGCCCAATGGAAATTTCTTGGGCAGGGGGCAGGGAAACCCACCCATAAATTTTTTTCCAAGGTTTCCCCCCGGGGGTGCCGATCATATCCCATTGGGGGGCCCATTTATTTTCAAAAGGGGGAAAAAACCATTTTTTTTTCAATTTTTTCCCCTTTAAAGGATTGGTTTTCAATAACCCCAGAGCCGAAAAAATGATAAATTCCCAAAAACCCCCCCCCGCGGGGGAATAAGCCCAAAACCCCCCCCGGGGGAAGGCTTTAAATCTGTGGGTTCCCGAAGATTAGGGTTTAAAACCCAAAAAAACTTTAATTTTTTAAAATTTGAAATTTAGTCATCCCCCCAAAAATTTGGGATGGGGAAAAAGGCCCAAAACCTGAAAAGGGTGAAACTCCGGGCTTTAATGGCATGGGCCACCCCAGCAACGTCAAATCCCGAAAAATAAATTTTGGGGAAAAGGGGAAAAAAAAAAAAAAAAAAAAAAGAAATTCTTTTTTTTTTTTTAATTTTTTCCCCCTTTTGAGGAAATAATTTTTTTCCGGGGGGTTTTTTTGTTGGGCTAACCCCAAAAAAAAACAAAGGGGGGAATTTCCGGATTTCAGCCGTCCCCCAAAAAAGGGGGGGAGGTTCTTTGGGCCTGAGGGGCCCCTCCCCAGGGTAAAACCCGTGAAAAAGGGAAACCCCGGAAGAATCCCAAAAACATGGGGCCCCCCAAAAAAGGTTTTGGGGCGAGGGAAAAAAACCGGAAAAAAAATTTACAATTGGGGCCCAATTACCCGGGGAAAGGTAAAGGGATTCTGAAACCAAAAAACCCCCAAAAAAAACCAATTTAAGCAAAAAATGAGTTTAAAAAGACCCTAATTAGCTTGGGCCAAAAAACCCGCATAAAAAATAAAAAGGGAAAAGAAAAAATTTTAAGGGTAAATTTAAACCCAAACCAGGGCCCCGG
>JARQOD010000001.1:410539074-410613174 GCA_033576555.1 Oophaga sylvatica
TTAAGAGTGCTTTCCCTGTAACTGCATTGTTGAGGGCACGGTAATGTTGTGGACACGTGCTTGTGTAATGCCGAGACAGCACACCGGGAGAAATAATGTCAGCTGGGGACAGAGTACCTTGGGACGACCGCCACCATCAGGTCGCAGAAAGCTTCCGTCTCCACGAACCTTAAAGGCAACATTTCAAGCGCAAGCAGACGAGAAATGTGTGAATTTAGTACTGGCCTGTGGGGCGTTGGCTGCATATTTCTGCTTGAGTTCCAATGATTGGGGTATGGACAACTGAAGGCTGCGCTGGGACAAGGACGTGGACGTGCTTGCTAATGGTTGTAGTTGAGTGTGTGCAACGACAGGTGCAGGGCAGAAGGCATCTTCGCAGGCACCATGGACAGGGATTGGCTATCACGCACAACAGCGGAAGAAGCAGTGGTGTCACCAGTGGTGTTCCTGGACCCTGGGGTTCAGCCCACAAAGTCGGGTGCTTCGCTGCCATGTGCCTGATCATGCTGATGGTGGTCAGGCTGGTAGTTTTGCTACCTCTGCTGATGCGGGCATGGCAGGTGGTGCAAATGGCCTGTTTGGGGTTATCGGCAGAGTCTTTAAAAAACAACCAGACTCGGGAAGACCTAGCAGTTGTACTGACAACTTCCGTCGTGTTGGTGTTACGAGGAACGATTGCCCGCCTTCTGTCTGCGGCCACCACAGTGCTTCTCCCTGCCTGTGGTGGAGCTACACCTCCCTCCCCCTGTGTGCTGCTGTACTCACTCTGCATATCCCCTTGCCAGGTTGGGTCAGTTACTTTATCATCCACCACCTCCTCTTCCTCTTCCACACCCTAGTCCTCCTCCTGACTTTCTGGCAATTGTGTCTCATCATCGTCCACCTCTTGTGACAACGTTCCCACCGTCACCTTCATGTGAACATGGCTGCTCAAATATATGGGCATCGCTACATGCAATCTCAGTTTGCCCTGCTTCAAGTGGACCGGGCGAGAGCCCAAATCTATAAATGGACAAGTGAACAGCTCTTCGGAGTGTCCACGTGTGGGATCAGTTGTCTACGGGCTCTCAGCATGTGAGGAGGAAGGAGGATCAGGATGAGGTATATGCGATCCAGAGTCACGGCTACTCAGACTTGACTGTGTGGAAGACAGGGTGCTTGTGGTGGTGGCCAAGTGAATGGAAGCATTATCCGCCATCCAACCAACTACCTTTTCACGCTGCTCTAGTGTCAAGAGTGCTGTTCTGCCATCCCCTATGAATTCTGACATGAATCTGTTGCGAGGAGATGTGGTGTTTGTTGAGCACAATTACAGCTTGCCTCTGCATGCACCATCACCATCACGTCCACTTACCCATCCCTTGCCACGCGCCTTTCCCATTTTAAATGGAGTACAATATTTTCCATGTCCAATAAAAAATGCTGAATTGGGAGCAAACTTAGATGTGATCTGTGTGCAGGATAAACACACTTTCAAATATTTGGAATATACTTTATTTGTTTAACAAACTGGCATCAATAACTGTGGTAAGACCAAGAAAAACCTGTGTAATGTAGCCCTGAAATGCCACAATTTTTAGCACACAGAGAGATAGGCGTCTGACACAGATAACACACTTGTCAATATGTGGGCTGGTATTTTTTTTTTTTACCCAAAAAGACTATACAAATAGGGTAAGACACAGCAAAAAAATGGAAATTTTCCCTGATATGCCACAATGATATGCCACATAGAGAGATAGGAGTCTGACACAGATACCACACTGGTCACTATGTGGCCTGGATTTATTTATTTTTTACCCCAAAAGACTGTATAGAAATAGGGTAACACACAGCAAATGTTGTGTAATGTATCCCTGAAATGCCACAATCTTTAGCACACAGAGAGATAGACGTCTGATACAGATAACACACTGGTCAATATGTGGGCTGGATTTTTTTTTTATCCAAAAAGACTGTATACAAATAGGGTAAGACACAGCAAATCCAGTGTAATGTAGCCCTGAAATGCAACAATTTTTAGCACACAGAGAAATAGGAGTCTGACACAGATTCCACACTGGCCACTATGTGGCCTGGATTTATTTATTTTTCACCATAAGAGACTGTACAGAAATAGGGTAACACACAGCAAATTCAGTGTAATGTAGCCCTGGAATGCCACAATTTTTAGTACACAGAGAGATAGGCATCTGACACAGATAACACACTGGTCAATATGTGGGCTGGAATATTTTTTTTTACCCAAAAGACTGTATACAAATAGGGTAAGACACAGCAAAAAAAGGGGAATGTTGCCCTGATATGCCACAATTTTTAGCACACAGAGAGATAGGAGTCTGACACAGATACCACACTGGCCACTAGTGGCCTGGATTTATTTTTTTTACCCCAAAAGACTGTATAGAAATAGGGTAACAAACAGCAAATCTAGTGTAATGTAGCCCTGAAATGCCACCATTTTTAGCACGCAGAGAGATAAGCATCTGACACAGATAACACACTGGTCAATATGTGGGCTGGATTTTTTTTTTATACCCAAAAAGACTGTATAAAAATAGGGTAAGACACAGCAAATCCAGTGTAATGTAGCCCTGAAGTGCCACAATTTTTAGCACACAGAGAGATAGGCGTCTGACACAGATAACACACTGGTTAATATGTGGCTGGATTATTTTTTTTTTACCCAAAAAGACTGTATACAAATAGGGTAACAGACAGCAATAAAGAGGAATGTAGGCCTGAAATGCCACAATTTTTAGCACACTGATAGATCAGGCGTCTGTCAAAGAGAGCCCACTTTCAAATATCTGCCCTGTACTTTTTTTTTTTTTGCCAGCAAAATTTTGTCAATAAGTAGGCTATGAGTGACACAACAAAAAAAATTCTATGGAGGCCTGAAATGGCAAAATTTTAGCTCAATCATAGTGTCGACCCGCCACCACAATTGTGGGTTACCAGGGCAATGGGGTACTCAGAGCCGAGCCCGTAGAAGTCTATGGGGATTTTGTCACAGGTAGCTGTGGCTCGGTCTGTGGCCCGGGCGGTCTGGCGTATGTTGTTGGGGAATATTTACAGGGATAACTATATACAGTTCGTGACGCCACCTGTAGTATTCTGGTAATTTGTACCAGCGCTGCTATAGATCTCTGAGGGGATGGTGAGGCAGCTAGATGTCGGGTCCCCTACAGGTGGGACTCTTCCCTCAGGTCGGTAGTTAGGTAGGGATTGTGCAGGCATGCAGTAATAACTCAGTCTCACACAGTCAAAGTCTTTCCATACCTTTACTTGCAGAATGGTAAAGCAGGTCCCAGGGAGGCTGATGGGGTTGATGGAGGATGAGCTTTGAGGCAAACGGTTAAGCAAGTTAGGGGCCTCCTTTAACTCCAATGAAGCTGAGTACGACCAGCCTGAAGCGTAGTCCTCTCTATGATTCCAGCTTATCTTTAGCTGTTCTGCGCCGATCAGTGTTGTGGTTGGAGCCTTGCTTGAAACAAAGATGATCCTTCGGTCCCCAGTAACCGTAGATTCGTGCAGGTATTCTTCACCTATAGCACTTCCTTGCTTTCTTCCACTTTTGCCCTTCGACTTGCTCAGTTCTCAGGAGATATTTCAGCCTGTTTCCAGTGGGGCACAGCTTTGACTAGGCTCGGGTACGTTAAAGTACCTATACTAGACTCCACGATTTGAAGCTGAAGATAGAGCAGAGTCACTAAGACGTCTTGTCTCTCCTAAGTCTGGACACACTCTCTCCCACCGACACTCCCTTCCACACCCCTACTGGGCGTGTTCGAAGGTACATGATGACATGAAGAACACTTAACCTTTACCTCTCCACTCATCCTCCTGGTATTGTGTACCAGGGCTACACATTCCCCCATGGTAAACGACAGCACTCCCGGGCTGTGGAATACAAAAGACATTTTGTTTATGCAATAACATTAGAACAATAACATCTTCCCATCCGGGAGGTAAGAATACCTTAAACGTTACAAACTTTATAGAAAAATACAAATAGTATTCAATAAATAAATTTACAAGATACTTGTGAAGGACCCGCACCAAACCTTCAACGTGGGTCCTGGGTGGGCTGCAGGACGTCCAATTGCAGACCTCACTCAGTGCCACACCATACGGGTTTTGTTTTTCAGAGGTAGTTATGGATGGTTTTTGTAAAACCAAGATAGGGCACCGGAGTGCAACTATATACAAGAAAGTTCCGGGTTAGCATAGTCCTTAACCTCAAAAGTCCATTTATAAAGAAAGACATAATAAATCACATTATCAAAGTGCAAACTTTTTATCATATATCAATTATCAATTATCATCTATCAATTACCATTTACCCAGCCGGGCATTCTATAACTAGAAATATATATATTCATTATATATAACTTGTGCAAAACTCTTTCTCAAAAACATTTTAAACTTTCTGCTATGTACTGATGGTAGACCCGATATGGATCTCACCAACCCTTTACTATTTATTCTTTTTCTGCAAATACTTTTTCCACTACATTTTCCACCCCGGGGGCTGGAACGATGCAATGAGCCCTTGATCCCAAGACCAGCAAATCATGTGCTGCGATCAGGGTCTGGGTTGCGACAGTTCTGGTGCGAACCTCTAGGGGCGCAACTGGTTCAGTCTCTCCACATGACACCGATTGCGTCTCAATTACTGTTAATGATATAGACCGCGTCAGGGATTGCGATCTAGACTGGGTCGCATGTGGCGATGAAGAGGTGACTTTAATTCGTGATGCACTCTGGGTCGCATGTTGCGATGACTTTGAAGGGGGCGATGCTGGGGCACGGCCGGATGCTGCTTGATCTGAGTACGGGGACGCTGCGGTAATGGTGACGATACCTGCGTCTGGGACGGGGTCGCGGACGATGGCGACGTTCAGGGCATACCACCCCTTCATTCCCCAATGTCGCGTATAGGTGACTATGTCGCCGTTTACTAAGTCCCTCCCGGGATGGCCTTGTGGCAGGTGAGATTCCACGTCACGCCTGCTGACGAAGACCGCTGGGTAGAGGCCCGGTTCTCGGATAAAGCCCCAGCCCTTCCGGAGCTGGAACTCAGCCACACACCCCCGCCGCCGCGGTTCCCGTAAGGTACCTTTGTCGCGACGGACAGTCTCCTTGTCGGCAATCAGCTCGGCATACTGTCGCTGGCGGTTCTTCTGGATTTCCCGCTCTTCCTCCTGCTGGCGCCTCTTTTCCTCACGACTCCGCCATTCTTGCTCCCACCGGGCGGTGTAGGCGACGTCATCCAGGCGCGCCATTTCGTCCCAGTCCACATCTGGTAGTGACGGACAGGACCCCTCCGGTGTCCCTGCCGGGGACCGATAATCTGCTGCGGCCTCTTGGCCGGGCGGGCGTTCCGGGATTGGCTGTACCTCCTCAACCTCCTCCGCATCCACCGCTTCACCAGTGGGATCGGGAACGGTACTTTCGGGGGCAGCCTCCGGTTGCTCCTTCGCCTTGGGCAGCAGACTTTTCGGTTTTTGGAATCGTGGGGGTTCGTTGAGGGGAGGGGACGCCGTGTTCGTCATTTGCCACTTCAGCAGGTTACAGCGGCGTCTCTCTATCTCCTCCAGGCCAGGTTGGAACATCTTTAGGCGTGCGTTCTCCTCCTGAAGCTCTAACAACGCCTGTTGCAGGTGCAGGATGGCATAGGTGTCCGATGCCGATGGCAGCTTGACGGGGGCCCGGGGCCTGCCTGCCTCCGCTGCCCCACTCGGCTGCACACGTCCTGCCTCCATCATGTTCCAGAAGATTCTTTCTTTCTGCGGAGACATCCGGTCTCTTCCGTGGAGGTGGGGTTTTCGTCTCCTCCTCCTCGCAGGGAAGGTGAAGAGGAGGCGGACCTCCTTTGCTGTAGGGCAGGACCGCATGTTGTAGTAGCACTTTGAGAGGGCAGGCATTTTTCTTCGCGCCACAGGGGGGTAGACGCCCACGAAGGCACGCCCACCTTCTTCTCCAGCGCCTGAGGGCGCGAATATGGCGACAAAAATGGCGATTTTGGCGCCAAAAGTGCAAACAGTCCTTTTCACAAAAACAAGTCCTTAGGCACGCAGGGCTCGCAATTTCGCGAGTTTGGTATCCTGTTCGTGACGCCAAGTAGTTGTGTCGACCCGCCACCACAATTGTGGGTTACCAGGGCAATGGGGTACTCAGAGCCGAGCCCGTAGAAGTCTATGGGGATTTTGTCACAGGTAGCTGTGGCTCGGTCTGTGGCCCGGGCGGTCTGGCGTATGTTGTTGGGGAATATTTACAGGGATAACTATATACAGTTCGTGACGCCACCTGTAGTATTCTGGTAATTTGTACCAGCGCTGCTATAGATCTCTGAGGGGATGGTGAGGCAGCTAGATGTCGGGTCCCCTACAGGTGGGACTCTTCCCTCAGGTCGGTAGTTAGGTAGGGATTGTGCAGGCATGCAGTAATAACTCAGTCTCACACAGTCAAAGTCTTTCCATACCTTTACTTGCAGAATGGTAAAGCAGGTCCCAGGGAGGCTGATGGGGTTGATGGAGGATGAGCTTTGAGGCAAACGGTTAAGCAAGTTAGGGGCCTCCTTTAACTCCAATGAAGCTGAGTACGACCAGCCTGAAGCGTAGTCCTCTCTATGATTCCAGCTTATCTTTAGCTGTTCTGCCCGATCAGTGTTGTGGTTGGAGCCTTGCTTGAAACAAAGATGATCCTTCGGTCCCCAGTAACCGGTAGATTCGTGCAGGTATTCTTCACCTATAGCACTTCCTTGCTTTCTTCCACTTTTGCCCTTCGACTTGCTCAGTTCTCAGGAGATATTTCAGCCTGTTTCCAGTGGGCACAGCTTTGACTAGGCTCGGGTACGTTAAAGTACCTATACTAGACTCCACGATTTGAAGCTGAAGATAGAGCAGAGTCACTAAGACGTCTTGTCTCTCCTAAGTCTGGACACACTCTCTCCCACCGACACTCCCTTCCACACCCCTACTGGGCGTGTTCGAAGGTACATGATGACATGAAGAACACTTAACCTTTACCTCTCCACTCATCCTCCTGGTATTGTGTACCAGGGCTACACACATATGCAATCCGTGTGGCGGCAAAACCCAGTGTAATTTATCTGCCCCGTAGCTAAATATTTTTTTTGGCAGATAAATAATTTTTGGCCAGCAAAATGGTGTCAAAATTTTTTATAAGACACTCCAAAAAAAATTCTACAGTACCACAAAAAATGGCAGATTTTTAGGCGCACTCAGATGTCAGGCCTGGGACAGGCAAACCCGTTTAAAATGGCTGTATTTTCACGCTGTACTATGAAAAGGATCTGCCTGTATTCTGCAGTGTCAACAAGCAATTAGACAAAAAAAAGGGGTTCTGGATTGCTTTGGAAAAAATAATCAGGATTAAGATGCCAAAAAAAATTGCTGCCCACTAGGACCTAGGGCTGTGTAGATACGGTCAATATAGCTTATAGGCAGCAGCAGCAGCAGCAGACAGTAATAGAATGGACCCTCTTGATGTACAGTATGCAATTAAGGATGCCACATAGAATGCCTGTCTGTCTACTATGGAGATCTATAGACTGTGTGTGCAGGCCTTGCACTGATATGTATATACACACATACACTCCCTGCCTACCTAGCACTGCAATCTATATATGCCATAATTAGTCCTTAGGAGGACTGTTGATTAAGCTGGATTTGTGTCTTCTTTGATGTTAGACCTACACTACCTTCTAAACCCCAAATCTGACCCTATCTCAGCAGCAGCACTCCCTACACTCACTAATTCTAGAACAGACAGAGCCGAGTATGGCGCCGCCCGGTCTATTATACACCTGATGACGCTGTGTGGCCAATCACTGTAATACCACAACAAAGATGGCTGCGGCATTGCAGTACGTGGCAGACAATCCCTGCATGTTGATTGGTGATCTAAAGAGTGCCAAAAATGCAGTGCGTGCACCAGTACTCCCGCCGAGCAAACCCTGAAATGCTCGCTGCTCGCCGAGTACCGGGAGTAGAGTGATACTCAAGCGAGTAACTATCACTAGTAATCACCCAATTAGCAATTAATTTCTAACGTGCATCAGAAAGTCATGTGCATTATACGTCTGCTGAGAAGCTGCTCACAAAATTTGGAAGTATCTTTCTGCTGCCACATTAGAAATTAAAGTGGCTATGTATCACTAAGACATATGTATCTACCCATGAGTTTTAGAATGATACAATTATTCTTCATCTCTGTGTGTTAAATGTTTACCCTATGAAAAACAATAGTTTACCAAAGGAAATACAATCTTGGAAATTAAGATTGTACTGAAACTCATGGGTAACCAAATTTTGAATTACAGCCCTAGCTTTAATAAGAACTTAGATGATCAGACATACAGCTTGGTATTTTGAGTGGGTGTGAATTACCGTATTTTTTGGATCATAAGACGCACTTTTTTCCCCAAAAATTTTGGGGGAAAATGGGGGTGCGTCTTATGGTCCCAACATACCGGAAAGTTCAGTGGCGGCGGTGCTCCCAATGCAGCTTGGCTGCGATGCGGTGGTGGTGTCCGGGCAGCAGCGGGCCTCTGGGCTGAGTGGGGGGCTCCGCCGGCATCTCGTCCCAGCCGGAAAGCCCCCTCCACAGCTGCGGTGCCGGTGCCTCCGGTGGCGGTCCCGATCCAAGGTGCGGTGGTGGTGTTCGGGCAGCAAGCGGGCCTCTGGGCTGCGTGGGGGCTCCGCCGGCATCTCGTCCCAGCCGGAAAGCCCCCCCGCAGCTGCGACGCGGTGCCGGCATGAGGAATGGCCGCCTGGGGCCTCCGACAAGATGGCTGCCGCATACTCTCGTTCAAATCTCGGCAACGAGATCTCTTCCCGAGGACAAGATCTCGTTGCCGAGATTTGAACGAGAGTATGCGGCGGCCATCTTGTCGGAGGCCCCAGGCGGCCATTCCTCATGCCGGCACCGCGTCGCAGCTGCGGGGGGGCTTTCCGGCTGGGACGAGATGCCGGCGGAGCCCCCCACGCAGCCCAGAGGCCCGCTTGCTGCCCGAACACCACCACCGCACCTTGGATCGGGACCGCCACCGGAGGCACCGGCACCGCGTCGCAGCTGCGGGGGGGCTTTCCGGCTGGGACGAGATGCCGGCGGAGCCCCCCATGCAGCCCAGAGGCCCGCTGCTGCCCGGACACCACCACTGCATTGGGAGCGCCGCCGCCACCACCGGATTTGTGAGTATATGGCCACCCTGGCCACCCCACAGAACACAGCCACCCCACATAACACAGCCACCCCACAGAACACAGCCACCCCACATAACACAGCCACCCCACAGAACGCAGCCACCCCACAGAACGCAGCCACCCCACAGAACGCAGCCACCCCACAGAACGCAGCCACCCCACAGAACACAGCCACCCCACATAACACAGCCACCCCACAGAACACAGCCACCCCACAGAACACAGCCACCCCACATAACACAGCCACCCCACAGAACACAGCCACCCCACATAACACAGCCACCCCACAGTGCCCAACCACCCCACACAGTGGTAAGCTAAACTCGGACTGTAAGACGGACCCCCATTTGACACATTATTTTTTTTCCCCAATTCTCCTTCTGAAAATTTGGGGTGCGTCTTATGGTCCGGTGCGTCTTATAGTCCGAAAAATACGGTAATACATTCTATGTATACCACTCTAGAATATGTTGGCACTACATAAGTAACAGATTTAAAACCAAAATCCTTCTCCCACATCTTTCCCTCTGGTCAAGGTCATATTTGCATACTGAATTATTGTTAACAGAGCACTCCTATGCTTAGGTGCCCTTATAAATATCACTTCAAATGTTAAAAGAAGGTTCATCGCACTCCACATTTTTTTATTTTTCACCCCAAAGCCTGTTTTCACCTTCCTGGCCAGGCCAAATTTTATAATTCTAATCAGTGTCATTTTATGTGGTAATAACTCTAGAACGCTTCAACAGATCCCACCAATTCTGAGACAGTTTTTTCGTGACATATTATACTTCATGGTAGTAGTAAAATTTGTAAGATATATCTTGCATTTATTTTTGAAAATATCACAAATTTGGCAAAAATTGGGGACATTTTGCAATTTTCAAACTTTTAATTTTTATGCCCTTCAATCAGAGAGTTATATCACACAAAATAGTTAATAAACAACATTTCCCACATGTCTACTTAACATCAGCACAATGTTTGAAGCATACTTTTTTGTTAGGAAAGCAAAAATTTACAAATACATTTTTTTAGGGACCACATCACATTTGAAGTGAATTTCAGGGGCCTAGATGACAGAAAATACCCAAAAGTGACACGATTCTAAAAACTGCACCCCTCAAGGTATTCACAACCACATTCAAGAAGTTTATTAACCCTTTAGGTGCTTCACAGGAATTAATGGAATGTAGAAGAAAAAAGACCTATTTTTTTTATTTTTGCAAGTGTAAAGGGAACAAATGGACCCTAAATTTGTGCAATTTCTCCTGAGTCTGCTGATATCCCATATGGGGAACCACTGTTTGGGTACACGGCAGAGCTCGGAAGGGAATGAGCGCCATTTGACTTTTTGAATGTAAAATTTGTGGAATAATTAGCGGATGCCATGTCACGTTTGGAGAGCCCCTGATGTGCCTAAACAGTGGAAACCACTTACATGTGACACCATTTTGGAAATTAGATCTCTCAGGGTCTAGATGTGTGGTGAGCACCTTGAACCACCAGGTGCTTCACAGACGTTTAGAACGTTGAGCCATGGAAATAGAAAGATCACATTTCCCACACACAAATGTATTTTACCCCCAAATTTTGCATTTTCACAAGGGTAACAGGAAAAATTGAAGCATACAATTTGTTGTGCAATTTCTCCTGAGTACGCTGATACCCAATATGTGGGGGGAAAACTACTGTTTGGCACCCGGCAGGGCTCAGAAGGGAAGGAGTGCCATTTGACTTTTTGGTTGTAAAATTTGCTGGACTCATTAGTGGACGCTATGTCGCTTTTGGTGAGTCCACGAATGTGCCTTAACAGTGGAAACACCCTACAAGTGCCCTTATTTTGGAAAGTAGACCCCTCAGGAGACTTATCTAGATGTATGATTAGATGTATGATTAGCATCTTGAACCCCCAGGTGCTTCACAGAAGTTTATAACATGGAGCCGTAAAAATAATAAATCACATTTTTCCCACAAAAATGCTCTTTTAGCCCCAATTTTATTATTTTGACAAGAGTAACTTGTTGGGGTCCATTTTCTCTAGAGTACGCCGATAGCCCATATGTGGGGGAAAACTACTGTTTGGGTGCACTGCAGGGTTCAGAAAAAATGAAGTGATGTTTTGGAATGCATATTTTGATGGAAAGTTCTGCGGCTGTCATGTTGTGTTTGGAAAGCCCCTCATGTGCCTAAACAGTGGAAACCCCCCACAAGTGACCCCATTTTGGAAACTAGAAACCTCAATGGATTTATCTAGAAGCGTGGTGAGCACCTTAAACCCTAGGGTGCTTTTCAGAAGTTTATAAGGTTGAGCCATGAAAATAAAAAAAAAATTTTAATTTTCACAAGGGTAACAGGAGACAGTGGACCCCAAAAATTGTTAAATAATTTCTCCTGAGTACATCAATACATGGGTTATGTGGTTGAAAACTACTTTTGAGACACAGTGCAAAGCTCAGAAGGGAAGACGCGCCATATTGGGGTTCAGATTTTGCTGCACTGGTTTGAGGGTGCCATGTCACATTGGTAGAGCCCTTGAGGTGTCAGAACAGCAGAACCACCCATAAGTCACCTCAATTTTAAAATTACACCTCTCAATTAATTCATCTAGGGGTGCACTGATCTTATTGACACCACATATAGGTAACATTTTTTACCACTAAAATTTTGTTCTACCCCAGAATTTACATTTTACCACTGGAAAATGGGTAAAAATAGCACCAAAATTTGAAGAAAAAAGAGAAGGTTAATGCCAGCTCACCATTGTAGTTTGCAGGAGTCCAGTGTGTACGGAACCACGAGCCGACCACTCATGTATAGCAATTGCAGGATTGCAGGAAAAGGAAGAAATGTTCCAGCTTCTGGTAAAATTTTCAGAGTAATCATTATTTATTGTCATGGGGTTACAGCAACATAGAGGTACCAGAAGACCGCAGCGTCTCATTGCTCCTAATCCTGCACGGGCAAGAACTTTTCCTTCATTTTAATGGTGTTTGTTTCTTTTGGCAAAACAGGGGTTAATCGGCCATGTTGGAAACTCTTGAGCTCTCAGCTGAGCTCAGTTAGCCATTCCCATCTCCTTTATAATCTGGGTCCTGATTCAAATCCATGTCAGAGCTAGCATTTGCTACATAGCTTAGGAGGAGAGGTGTTCATATGAAAAAGAATTTTGGAGGAGTTATCTGTGACTATTGCGTGGTTTCTAAGTGTGGTAATTCCCTTCACTTCTCTACTTAGTTTTTTTCCCCATCCTCCACTCCCCGGTGCATTCCTCAGTTATATGTGAATGAATATTTGTCTGCCTGGTGTTTTCAGTTTACCCTTGTTTATGTAGCCTTGTTTGTCGGGTTGGTGTTCTGCAGTTCACAGTAGCGCCCCTCTTCTCTGGGTTGGGGGAAGAGAACAGATGGAAGGCTAATTCAGGAGATAAGGCAAGGGTGGCTCCCATGGCATCTTCACCTTCAGAAGTATCCCGGGCAATAGAATGAGCTAGGGCTCCCCCTAGTGTTAGGGACAGAGAAGAAGCCCGTAGTCCTGGGTACCTGACAGCTGAGTTGTGACAGCTATTTGTCTCCTGGAGCACAGATTTTGCTAGAATAGTTTGCGGATTCATATACAGAGCTCCTATGTGCTAGAAATGCAGAATCCTCCCTCAAGTGACCACATTTTGGAAATTATACCCCTTTGGGAAATTATCTACAGGTATAGTAACAATTTTGACTCCATGGGTGTTTTCCAGAAACAAGCAGCAGTGGATGTTGCTGACCGAAAATTGCAACCTGCCATTGCTGTGCCCAGTAAGTTGTAGTCACCAGTACATTGTTGTAGTGCCCAGCTCATTACGTTGTAGTGCCCAGCTCATGCTTATGGAGACACGCACCTGTAAATTAGGAGGGCTGTCATCGCTACAGAAATGCCAAACATGTTGACGCTAAATGACATTTAGGTACACTAGTGGGGCAGTTTTATAGGGCAGGTTGCACAAAATGTGTACTTTTTTTGTTTATTTTTACTTTTGCAGAAATGTATTTATTCGATTAATATTTTCTTTTTTATTGTTCTTTATTTTGTGATTTTTATTTTTTTTTATATATTTTTTAGTTTTTATTAACTTGTTTTTACTTTTTGACATTGTCCCAGTATGTGACATCAACTTTACACTGAAAGATCGCTGATCCAATAGTCTGCAATGCTTCTGCATTCGAATTGCAGGGCATTAGGTCGGCGTCTCTCACACAGGCAGGAGTGTCAGCTCCTGCTCTGAACATGAGCTGATAGGTCACCATCCCTGGGTGACCCCACGGCCATCTTTCGGCCCTGGGTCTCCATGGAGACACCATTGGTACAACGCAATCGCTTTGTGCCGATAGGATTACAGTGGGAGTTCCTCTCAATGCACCGCAATGTCACTGTTACTATTGACAGTGACATCAGAAGGGTTAAACACCCGTGATTGGTGCTAGCACCAATCATGGGCATTGCTGCAGGGTGTCAGCTCTCATATATAGCTGACACCTGTATTTGATCGTGGCGGCGCTCAGCGTGAGCACGCGAGATGATTACACCGTATGTGTATGTAAATATCTGTATATGTATGTGTATATATATATATATTGATTTGCGGGAACGCAGCTCACGCAGCGCCATATATACATGGAATTGGTTAATGTAATAGGCAATTCACTTCATTAAGATAGCTGTGTGATGGAAATATATATGTATCTAATTTACATCAGGTAGATCTCACTTGTTTGTCACCGTATTAACCATATATACCAATATACCAGTATATATTCACAATTAGTGCAGACAAATAATCAGTTGCTTAAGACATGACCCCTGGCCCACATAAGTCAGGCTGGTGCAAGAACCAGACAGCTACAAGGTGCTTTCCCAGCCACTAGACGACACAAAGAGGAACTAGTGGCAGATGGTCCAAATGATGGTTGATTTCTGCAGGAAACTAAGACAAGGGTCATAAATTGTGAATCAGCCTTTTGTTAAGTTAGAGTTAAAGAAAACTGCATACACTCATATATTCAAGCATCCAATAGCCTTGAAGCTTCTAATTGTATGTTAATTAACTAACCACCCCCTTTTGTAAATGTATAAGACTATGTGATAATAATAAAGCCATCAGTATTGATGGAATGTTATGCTGGCACCTTTTGAGTGGACAGTGTTCATTTCCGGAGAGCTCTAAAAATACTAATTTAATTTGTGAACAGCAGAAGCAAACATGAGTATAGATTTATCCTAACCAAATTTCCATAACATCTGGCGCCCAACGTGGGGCAGTGGACGAAACGCACGGGGACCTGCTGACTGGAGAGACAGAGCAGCTCCATAAGTAAGGTAAGAAAATCCTGTCATCTTACCTGAAAGTCCCCTGTGCCCAGTCCTGGTCTATACCTCTTGCCGGACAGGTGTGGTCACCACCGCATTCCCAGGTAGTGTAAAAAGTCCACACCCTTATCTAAAACCCTGGGATATAAGGTGTTTGCTCCTGCTATGTATGTGTTTCATGTTTTGTGTGAACCTGGGAGAAAGTTGGAACGGTGACTGTCTTTTGCTTGCTGATTTCTATGAGCTGTATAGCAAAAAATCAAATTGCTGGATAAGTCCTCACAGTAATCCTTCACACATCGGAGGGAGACACACTCCCAGTATTCCAGGCGTGGAGGGTAAGAGCTTTGAATGGATAAGTTCTCACAGTCATTGTCCATGCATCGGAGGGAGACACTCCCAGTATTACAGGCGCTGGATGGTGAGAACTTTGAAAAGTCTATTACAGATTCCTGTGACCGGCATACCAGGCAGGGCGACCGGTTTTCAGGGTAATAGACCTGTAGCATTGGCGTGCTCATTGCAATTAGTAAGCTATCAGTTACCAGAGCAGCTTGTACGTGTCACAGGTTAAAAAAAGAGGGCTTCGGATTCTCCCGGGTGTCTGTTTTCATTTGTATGTGTTCCTGTCTGTATCAGGTACTGTTGCTTTAAATTTACAGTCAGAGCAGAAAGTGTTCTGAAACTACTTCCTCACTGCAGGCAGCGGGCTAAAAGCTCCCCTTAAACACCCCCCTCTGCTAATCACGGTGTCACATCTGTTTTTGCTCTGTTTTTTTGGGGTTTTTGTTTTAATCTGAGTTGGTTTGCTATTCATAGGTGTAGCGCAGAAATTTTAAGGAGTTGAAGCTGAGCTGTATCCATTTTTTTTCCTGCTCTGTGCTACCTTTTTTTTTTTGATACATGATTCCATTGACTAGAGTGAGCAGAGGGATAAGGGCGGGGGAAGTGCCAGCGGTGAAAGAGGAAAAAAAAAAAAAAAGAGGAAGTTGTTTATGTCTGAATTCATTTCTCTCCGAATGCCTTTTGGAATACAGACAAAAGTCTTAAAAGTATTTTTTCATTTTGTTTTTTCCTTTTGTTTTAATCAATCATTTTACCAATCAGTTTTTCCACCTTTTTTCTATTTTTAATTAGCTTTTTTTTTAATAATAATTAGGGTTTTTCTTCTTGTCAACCTTGTTGTTTTTAGAGTTTTATTATTAATAAGTTTTTTTTTCCCTCCCCTTTTTGATCAACCTTTTTGCTTTTGGAGTTTTACTTTGGTCAATCTTTTTTCCTAGAGTTTTTGCTAAACTGTGTAGGGCTTTCTTTTTTTTTTCTTTTTAATCCAACTTTTGTTTTTAAAGTTTTTCTTTAAAGTAAATTTTTAAATAAATTTGAGAGGTTTTTAATCAACTTTTTTAGAGTTTTCTTTTCTTCTTTTCACCAACCATTTGTGAATTTTTAATCACCTTTGTTGAATAGGATTTTGGAATAGACACAGTACGTAAGCAGGAAGGGCTAAGCATGTGAATAGAAGGTCAGAGTACGTGAGAATCCAATAGAAGGGCAGACTTTACGCTGCAGAATGGATTAAATGTTTTAAAAGGCAAAGGGAAGTTTGTTTTTAGATTGCCGTCTGCTAGAATAAGAGCAGTGGTGGTCTTGCATCGTGTAGGAGGTACAGCAAGTTATTTGAACGGATCAGGAAGTGATTTTTTATGTGAATAAGATTGAAAATGTGTTAAAAAAGCATTGAAATCATCTGTGACGAAATGATCATGGACATGTCACAGCAGCAGAATTTAGAGTCTCACACATCAGATGTCCATCCTGTGGAGACACGAGACATGTGCAGTCTGCTCTCATTGAATAAGGAGCCTTGCGCAGAGAAAAACGCTCCCCGCCTCTCCCTACAGGGAGAAGGCATTTTTGTTCCAACAGTCCCCTCTCAAGCTGCGCAGGGGGGAAACTCTCTCCTCTTTCTTCTCTCAGTCCCTTTCTCCTTTTCTTCAGACTTCTCTTCCCTCTCTGCCATTCCTCTCTATCCTTCTTTCCCTATCATTCCTTTCTTCCCCTCCCTCACATCTCTGACACATCTATCTTTTTCTCCATCTTCTTCTTCTATCTCTTCCTCTCCATCTCTCAAATCTCTCTCCTTCTATCTCTTCTTCTTCCCTTTCTCTCAAACCTTCTTCTTCTTCATCTTCTTCTCCCCCTCCATCTTTCTCTCTCTCCCCTCCATCTTTCTCTCTCTCTCCTCCTTCACTCTCTTCTCTCTCTCCTCCTTCACTTTCTTCCCTCTCTCCTCTCTCACCACACCCCTCTTCTCTCTCTCCTCCTTCACTCTCTTCTCTCTCTCCTCCTTCACTTTCTTCCCTCTCTCCTCTCTCACCACAACCTTCTTCTCTCTCTCCTCCTTCCTCCTCTTCCATCACACACCCCACTTCTTCTCCCTCACACCTCCATTGTCTTCCCCTTTTTCGTCTTTCGTTACCAACTTGGCCAACGCCCAACCAAAGCAATGTGGTGTCTCTGTATTCAGTGCCTACAGCACAAGGCACCCTGTCTATCCCAAGAACAGTACATCCATTGCCAGTCATGATATCAAGAGAAGAAAGTGCAAATCTCCCAACACAAAATACCGCTGGTAGCCCCCAGATACAGCAGCTAGCAGAGCCCAGAGCTCAGGCTCCACAGGGGGAGGTGTAGCTACAGACACAAATGAGGAACCTAAGTACCGAGCAGAGCTGCCAGCATGGAACTATGACACTGATCCACCGCAGCTTCAGCAAGGAGGGAGGACATCCCCTTGCAGCAAGACAACTTTTAAGCCCAAATTTCAGCCAGTGTATGCACCAAGCACACCATGTCACTTCTCATCTGATGAAGATGAAGATGCAACGTCATACATGCTGCCCAATACTAGGGAAGAAAACCCACAAGCACCAATAGGACAGGGACAGGTAGAGGCACCATCCAATGAGCCCTTCATCCCAAGCCAGGTGATCAGTATGCTGCCAGACCCAGGGATACACACTATGCCATTTTGCCAAAAAATGCAGCAGATCCAGCGAACGTATGCAGCAGCCTGGATTGATCTTTGGGCCGTAATGGAAATAAAAGCAGGTGATGCATTCTGGCCAATTATGAGGGAACACTTCAAGCTTCCAGCAGACTTAGATGCGTATGCTTGGGAGTCAGGACCAAATCTAATTGAACAGCTCAGAGAATGGGCCAAAGGCAGACTGACAGGATAAGCTCTCAGCCTACATATCATGAGCCAAGACCAGACAGAGTGATGCAAATGTTTCAAGATTTGGGCCTCATTACCCATGATAAGACACACAGATG
Source organism: Oophaga sylvatica (assembly GCA_033576555.1). Lineage (NCBI taxonomy): Eukaryota > Metazoa > Chordata > Amphibia > Anura > Dendrobatidae > Oophaga > Oophaga sylvatica. The sequence goes on from JARQOD010000001.1 coordinate 410,556,990, forward strand.
GATGCTGGCACAGGCCTTTGTGCATGGACTGAGAGAGCCAATCGGGAAACCACTGGTAGTAGCCAGGCCTGAGTACACATCAATAGCAATGGATACCCTGCTTGCAGTAGCAAAAAGAATTGAGTCCCGCCGGGACAGAGGGGATGTCCAGTGTTACAACTGTGGCGAGTTTGGCCATTTCTGGAACCAGTGCAGAACACCGACTTTGCCCAGAAGAACAGGTCGAAGAAGAAACACAGAAAGCAGTGAAGAACCCCGTCCATAGGACAGGAGCACCCCAGGTCCACAAGAAACCATGTTCCTAACATGGAAACCTCACCAGTGGGACCAATACCCTGAAAGTGGATGGCATAGTCAGATCTTTTCTTGTGGAGACTAGTGCAATCAGAAGTGTGATGAGATATGTGGAACTCCACAACCTCACCTGTCTATCAGAATCTTCTGTGTCCTGCATAGGAATTGATGGTCAAGTCAGATATTTCCAGGTTATGAAGCCCCTGAGCGTGTGGACTCAGCCAGAACACTCCATCCTGTCCCAGCTTGTTATGTCAGAGACCTACACCCTCAACCTGTTGGGAGTGGACCTACTGCAGAAACTGAAAGCGACCAGAGTGTTGCAGGAAGATGGGACCATGACACTTTCTTCACCCCTGACCCAAGAAGAAACAGGAGCCTTGAACAACAGCTGCAGGTCTATCACAAGAGATGCTGGACATAGTACCAGAAAGCCTATGGTCCAAGGAACCCCAGGATATGGGAAGACTGCATGTTGCGCCAGTGTGGGTGTCACTCAAGTCTGGAACCTCGTACCGCCGTATGGCCCAGTATCCCATGTCCATCACCCAGAGTCAAGATGTCTCTGACCAACTGAAGGTCTAAGTGAACCCGCCTAAGAAGATGGCCTAGGAACTTTGGCATTGGCCAGGATATTCAACTCAAGAAGGACCCTACTCGCTTCATAGAATGGCAACACCACATCCGGCTCCAACGCCAGAGGTTCATCTTGTGCAAGCACCAGAAGGTGTCCCCTGCAATCAACCAGTTCATCCAGGCCCTGGACCGGCAAAAGGCCACTCAGCTCTTCAAACTGGTGCACAAATACTGACCTGAGACCATGCTGGAGAAAAAAAAACGACTGATGGCCCGTGCTGAGCAAAAAGCAGCCGGTGAATGAGACGTCCCAACAAGAAGACCCCCTGTGATCAGAGCAGGTGTTAATACAGTGACTGCCTTGATGGAGAACAAGAAAGCCTGCTGGTCGTCATCTCTCATGATGTGGATCCTAAAAGACGCCTTGTTTTCCCGCTAACTCTGTGCCGTAAAGTAAGAGACTGTAAAAGGAGAACCAACAGAGTTCAGAATGGTGCAAGGCCTGAAGGTCGTGAAAGAGGCTACGGTATTTGAAACCCCATCTGCACTGAACCCGCATACTCTGTTCTCAAATGTGCAAGCCACAGCAACAGTATTCATCGTGATTGACCTGGCCAACGCCTTCTTCAGTGTTCCTCTTCACCCAGATGACCAGTTCCTGTTTGCCTTCACGCACCAAGGAGTGCAGTACACATGGACAGTGATGCCCCAAGGGGCTCAAAACAGCCCTTCACGGTTCACCAAGGAAATGTCTACCATCCTTGCCAACTGGATCACAGACCATGCAGAAGTCTTACTTCTACAGTACGTGAATGACCTCCTTCTCTGTGCAGCTGAAGCTGATACCTGCATGACCCACTCCTTGTCTCTCCTACTCTACCTGGAGGAACAGCAATGCAAGGTCTAGAAGAACAAAGTCCAGTGGTGTCAGAAGCAACCTACATTCCTGGGACACTGTATTGCCCACCAGGTGAAACACCTGACAGATGACTGGAAGGCCAATGTGGAGAAGATGGCTCCCCCAACAACTCCGAAGATGCTGCAGGCCTTCTTTTGGTCTAGTGCCGTATTGCAGAACCTGGATCCCTGATGCCTCAGTCCGAATGCAGCCTCTGTGCGATTGCATCAACGCAACCCCGCTCCTTCTGTCCGACTCAGCCTTCAACTCATTCAGGAAATTGGAAGACTCCATAGTCTCAGCGCCAATACCAGGCCTACCTGACTACGAGAAGCCTTTCCGTCTCTACCTGATGGAAGAAAGAAGGTCATGCTTCTGGAGTCCTGACACAGATTCACGGGGGAAAACAGAGACTCTTAGGCTGCTTCTCAGCCCGCTTGGATCCAGTTGCAAGAGGAGGACCCTCCTGACTGATGGCAGTATTTGCAGCACACACCTTCCTAGACAAGACTGCTGACATCATTCTTGGACAGCCATTGGAAACTCTCACTCCGCATGACATCTTGGCAATCCTCAATCAAGCTCAACCAAATAATCTCTCCACCGCCAGGCATCTTCGTCTCCAGTGCTCTCTGTTTTTGTCTCACAATGTCACCATCTCCAGGCCTACAGTCCTCAACCCGGCCACTCTACTCCCACTCCCAAGGGGGGATACGGATATGGACTTTTCAGAACAATATGGACTTTTCAGAACAAAATTTACAGAATTTATCCTCTACTTGGATGGCTCCAGATTTGCAGATGATGAAGGAAGATTCCACACTGGAATGTGGAATTTAGCTGACGGCTATCTCACCCAAAAAGCGAGTATCGCCCCAACTAAATCTGTCGTGGATGAGTAGTGAGGGCCTCAAAAAGCTCAATTGATAGTGTATAGTGGCATTCTTGTAATTGTCTCAGCTGATTTATGAGCACAGAGCACATCAGTTACATGTGCAGGGAAACAAAAAGCCTTTAAAAGCCAAATGTACTGTAGCTAACATTTTAATGAAATCCAATTGCAACAAGTATTTTTTAAGATCCAAATGCATGTACTTGATTTGTTTATTTTTTTTTAAATAAGTGCATGCATTTGGGGCTAAAATTCATTTCTGCATCTTTAACTCATTCTGCACCAGTGACAGACATTGCAACCCAGGGACTATAGAAGGCAAACATGCAAAATTTTTAATGAGACCCAATGCTAAAAATGATTTTTAGCCCCAAATATGTGCAATTAAATAACACAATTAAGTCTACAAAGGGGGCTAAGCCTTATCAGATTGTTAGAATATAACAATGTGACAAATATGACCCAAGAGTTTTGGAATACTAAACACTGTCACAACAGAGCAAAAAAAAATCTCACATTCTCACTGTTTCCACACAATTTGCTATTCCAACTAGTTTTTACAATAAAAAGCGTCCTTTACTGTGTGACAGCAGCCAAACATAAAAATCCGATATAAATCTGGTATCGCTGTGATCGCACCAACCCGAAGAATAAAGTCATCTGATCACTTATACCGTATGAGGAACGGCTTAAAAAATAAATAACACCATTCTTCTCCTGCTGTTGATTTTTTCATTCTGCCTCCCAAAGATTGCAGTAAGGCTCGGCTCACACTTATCCTGCGCTCAGCGCTGAGCGCTTACACCGGGGTTCCCATGTAAATCTTTGAAATACGTGATTCAAACGGAACCTCTGGAGGAAGATTCCCTATAATAAGGCAGATGGAGGTTCTGTGGACGCCATAGGGCCTGTGATCCGGCGGTGTCCGTCTTTTTAGGCGAGCATAAATTCGCCATCAAAAACAGTTTTGTGCACTTCTCAAAAGGACAACGCTGAACAGAGGCCAGACGGAGTCCAGAGTAACTCTGCTGCCTCATTATAGTGAATGGATCCTTCAGGGGTTTCACCTGTCACGCCACTCTGAGATTTAGATGGAAACCTCAAAGTAAGTGCTCAGCTTAGAGCACGGATAAATGTGATCTTAAATGTTATGTAAAATGTTCCCAATAAAAGCTTCAATTCAATCCACAAAAAAGCAAGTCCCCACTCAGGTCCGCCAACTGTCAATGGAAATATAGGGGGCTTCCACGTTACTGGTAGTACAAAGTCTCTGGAAAAGCTAAATGGCTCCTCGCCCCCCAAAAGAAATTCAGCAAATTCTGAGCTCCCAAATCCAAATGCCCCCCTCCCTTCTGAGCCCTAGTGTGCCTAAAGTACATTTAGCCCCTACATGTTTCTGGAAAACACCAATGGAATCAAAATCATCACTACACACTTAGGGGCTCCGTATATGGAGTCCGCAAAATATTCTAGCAAAATCTGCGCTCCAGGAGGCAAATAGCGCTCTGTCCATTCCGAGTCTCACTGTATGGCTAAGCAGCACTGTACAGCCATTTATAGGGTATTTTTACATTCAGCAACAACTGTGGGACAAATTTTGGTGCCATTTTTACCCATTTCCCAGATTGAAAATATAAAATCTGCGGCTAACACAAAATCTTGGTGGTAAAAATATAAATTATTTTTTCTTCATTGCTCAGTGGTATAAAATTCCATGACACCTGTGGTGTCAATATGATCACTGCACCACTAGATGAATTAATTGAGCGTTACAGTTTGTAAAATATGGTCGCTTATGGGGGTTGCTGCTGTTTTGGCACATCAGGGGCCAAAAATGTAAACATTCTGCCAGAATGTAAACAAGTTTCCCACAATCCCCTTGGGGCTCTGCTAACCACTCCCTATCTCCTGTGACTGTGTTAACCCCTCTAGTTGCTGGATGCTTTTGAAGCAACAGCAGTTAGCACTATTTCTGCATGTCACACTCTTCCCTCCTTTTTGAATGTCGTCCTCGACATTTGCCTCAATTGATCGATCTGAACAATTCTAAGACAGTGGTGGAAGTCATGTCACTTCATATACATATTTGCAAAACAAACAGAATCTCTTCAGCTGGAGCTTTTCGTATGTCATCAACCAGCTCTCTCACTAGGCCTGAACAGTTCTTTGTTTCTACAAAGTCTTTTAAGGAAAATCAGAGCATGAAAACAAGTCTTTCCACCAGGCAACATCTTCCATACTGCTTCTCGGTGGTGAATACCACTCAAGTGGGCTTACTTGGTCTGGATAACTGTTTCCAATTGACGGTCCTTGGCACTTGACTAGGTTCACCAAGTGTCTCTTACGTCAGCATCACGGGCCTTCTCACTTCTCAAGTTGTAATCTTTCTGATGGGTTGTTTCTCAGATACCACAGTTTCTTCGGTTGCAGGAGTTTCTTCCTCCGCACTCATATCTCGTACTTCCTCAGATGCTCTTGTAACTGCCTCTGTAAGTTCCTGTACTTCTCCTGAATCATCTGGTTCTGCACAGTCTGGTAATACCGCTCCTTCTGAGTGTCGATCGGTCTCTGCAGTGATCGGTGTTCGATCATCAAAACTGAATTGGATTTCAACAATGTGCTCTTCTTCATCGGAACTCTCAAGGTCACTATCCACCTTTGGAGTTTCAGTCTGGTGTAGTCCCGTAGTCGATCTCGATCTATATTGGTCTACTACTTCTGGGGAGACTTGTTGTGGTGGGAGATAATCACAGGGTAGTAGTAAATTCCGATGGACTATTCTGGTTTTCTTGTCCCCCGTTTGCAGTCGGATTTCATACACTGGACTGTCATCGGCTTTCCTCCTTACGACCACATACACCTTGTCTTCCCAGTACGAACAAAGTTTTCCTGGACCATCTTTTTCACGTACGTTTTTGACTAGCACCCGACTTCCCGGTGTTAATTGTGCTCCATAACATTTACGATCATAGTACTCCTTACTCTTGCTCTGCCCTTGGGTAGCCACTTTGGAAGCTGTGTTGTATGCCTCTGTCATCCGTTCCTTCCATTTCTGAGGGTGGCACATGTTAAGGAGCTGAAACTCCTAAACCCTTCATCCAATGTTAATGTGGATACCCTCAAATGAAAGCTGAAAGTCTGAACTTCAACTGCATCTGAATTGTTTTGTTTACAATTCATTGTGGTAATGTCTAGAACCAAAATTAAATAAATGTTGTCTCTGTACAAATATATATGGACCTAACTGTACAACTAATAGAGTCCTCATGAACATGAACAGTGTAGTTTAATGTCACAGCACATTCAGTACAATTCAAGTCTCTTAAGCACAGGCTTTATAACAGTACACCGGCTTCTTAGAGGCTCATTGACTAACAGTCTCTTTTGTTAGCACAGTTCAGCACAGATCAAGACTTTTTACAAAGGCACAGCAGTACACAGCATTTCTGCTAGCACAGTGAGAAGGAGGAGGAAGGGAGGGTTTGCTGAGGGAGATTATCCCTGTAACACAACTTCTTATTGTACTTATATTCCTGCTCCTGACAGACTTTCTCCAGTAGCATTGTAGGGATTAGCCCAGCTCCACTCTGTAATGGAATCCTGTGTCCCTATGGTTCACTTGCCTGAAGGTATTTCCCACAATCCCCCTGAGGCTCTACTAACCACTCCCTGTCTCCTGTGACTGTGTTAACCCCTCTAGTTGCTGGATGCTTTTGAAGCAACAGCATTTAGCACTATTTCTGCATGTCACAATTATATTGAGACTGCTGAAAAATCCTCTCAATAGAATAGGAAGTAGAACTCTCATATTAGTCTTAATGGCCAGTGTGAAAATTGCAAGATGGTTTATATTCTTTTAACCCCTTCCCGACCCATGACGCCTACGTTGGCGTCATGAAAACCTGTGCCATCCCGAACCATGACGCCAACGTAGGCGTCATGCTATAAATCATGTTCCGGCGGGTCGGGTGACCGAAATCACTGAAAGGTCACTCGACCCACAGGCACAGGACCCCTTGCGCATCACCACAGTGGGGGTGGCTTAACCCCCACGTGGTTACGATCGCTCTGATTGGCTGTTAAAAGTGAAACAGCCAATCAGAGCGATTAGTAATATTTCACCACTGAAAAGTGGTGAAATATTACAATCCAGCCATGGCCGATGCTGCAATAGCATCGGCCATGGCTGGACACTGTGTTCCCACCCTCCCCACACCGAGTAACGGTGGTGATCGGCCGCCGCCGCCGATTCATGGCGGCGAACGGTCACCGCCGTTACTATCATCTGCTGTCCGGTCCTATCGTCTCCCCTCCGGTGTGCTCCGCTCCCCCCGCCCTCCGATCACCCCCCCGAATATACTCACCTCCTCCGGTCTTCTGCGGCCTCTTGATCCGTCCTGGCGTCCGCCCGGGACTCTTCATGGGCGCCGCCATCTTGGAAAATGGCGGGCGCATGCGCAGTGCGCCCGCCGACCGGCGCATGCGCAGTGCGCCTTTCAAAGTACAATTTATTTTGATCACTGTGATAAACTCTCACAGTGATCAAAATAAAAGTAAATGAACCCCCCCCTGTCATAGGTAGGGACAAAAAATAAAATAAAGAATTTTTTTTTTTTTTCCTTTTAGGCCCTGTCCTCACGTTGCGGATTTCGCTGCTGCTGATTTTCGCATCGCGCTGATCCGCAGCTGATTTTTCGCATTCGCTGATCCGCAGCTGATTTCGCTGCTGATCCGCAGCTGATTTCGCTGCTGATCCGCAGCGGATTTCGCTGCTGATCCGCAGCTGATTTCGCTGCTGATCCACAGCGGAATTTTCGCTGCTGATCCGCAGTGGATTTCGCTGCTGATCCGCAGTTGATTTCGCTGCTGATCCGCAGCTGATTTCGCTGCTGATCCGCAGCTGATTTCGCTGCGTATCCGCGAGCGGATTTCGCTGCTGATTCCGCAGCGAGATTTTCTCTGCTGATCCGCAGCTGATTTGCTGCTGATCAGCAGCGGATTTCGCTGCTGATCCGCAGCGGATTTCGCTGCTGATTTCGCTGCTGATCCTCAGCGGATTTCGCTGCTGATCCGCAGCTGATTTCGCTGCTGATCCGCTGCTGATCCGCAGCGGATTTCGCTGCTGATCCGCATCTGATATCGCTGCTGATCTGTATCGCGCTGATTTCGCTGCTGATCCGCAGCGGATTTCGCTGCTGATCCGCAGCGGATTTCGCTGCTGATCCGCAGCTGATTTCGCTGCTGATCCGCAGCTGATTTCGCTGCTGATCCGCAGCTGATTTCGCTGCTGATCCGCAGCGGATTTCGCTGCTGATCCGCAGCTGATTTCGCTGCTGATCCGCAGCTGATTTCGCTGCGGATCCGCAGCGGATTTGGCGCTGCAGATCCACAGCAGATCCAGAAACCATGTACAGTACAATGCAAATAAATGGTAAAAAAAAAACGCTGTGCACATGCGGATTTGCTGCGGTTTCAAAACCGCAGCATGTCAATTCTTTGTGCGGATTCCGCAGCGGTTTTACACCTATTTCATTATAGTTGTAAAACCGCAGGGAAAAACCGCAGCAAATCCACGCTAAATTCGCAGGTAAAAGGCAGGTCATTTTACCTGCGGATTTTAGAAAAATCAGCAAGTGAATCCGCAACGTGTGCACGGGGCCTCAGGGTTAGGCAGGGTTCATATTGCATTATGGCAGTCCGTTAGATGGACTGCGTTTCACCGCAGTATAACGCGGTGTAACGCAGTCCGTTAACGCTGCCATTCACCCCATTTGTGTGTCGCATCGCAACGCATGCCGTAAAGCGGCATGCGTTCGCGACGTGCTGTCATTCAGTGACGGAGCCTCTGACACGGGCTGCAGTGTCTGGGCTCCGTCACCGCTAGCGCAGATGAATCATCTGATGATTCATCTGCGCTAGCGGGTATAGCATAACGCGATCGCGTTATGCTATACTGTTACCAGCCCGTCAACGCTACGTGTTGAACGGGCTGGTAAAACGCAGTATGAACCCAGCCTTAGGGTTAGAATTTGGGTTACGGTTAGAATTTGGGTTAGGGTTGGAATTTGGGTTAGGGTTGGAATTAGGGTTAGGGTTGGGATTAGGGTTAGGTTTGTGGTTAGGGTTAGAGTTAGGATAAGTGTTAGGGGTGTTTTGGGGTTAGGGTTGGTATTAGGGTTAGGCTTGTGGTTAGGTTTATGGTTAGAGTTGGGATTAGGGTTAGGGGTGTGTTGGGGTTAGGGTTATGGTTAGGGTTTGTATTAGGGTTAGGGGTGTGTAGGGGTTAGGGTTGGGGTTAGGGGTGTGTTGGGGTTAGGGTTGAAGTTAGAATTGAGGGGTTTCCACTTTTTAGGCACCTCAGGGGGTCTCCATACGCGACATGGCGCCACCATTGATTCCTGCAAATTTTGCGTTCAAAAAGTCAAACAGTGCTCCCTTTATTCCAAGCCCCGACGTATGCCCAAACAGTGGTTTACCCCCACATATGGGGTATCAGCGTACTCTGGAAAAATTGCACAACAACTTTGGGGGTCTAATTTCTCCTGTTAACATTGGGAAAATAAAAAAATTGGGGACTAAAGATCATGTTTGTGGAAAAAATATGATTTTTTTATTTTCATGCCCGGGTGTTATAAACTTCTGTGTAACCCTTGGAGGTTTAAAGTGCTCACTACACATCTAGATAAGTTATTTGCGGGGTCTAGTTTCCAAAATGGGGTCACTTGTGGGGAGTTTCTACAGTTTAGGCACATCAGGGGCTCTGCAAACGTAACATGACGCCCGCAGACCATTCCATCAAGTGGGCATTTCAAAACGTCACTACTTCCCTTCCGAGCCCAGACGTGCGCCCATACAGTAGTTTTCTCCCACATATGGGGTATCAGCGTACTCAGGACAAATTGGACAACAACTTTTGGGGTCTAATTTCTCCTGTTACCCTTGGGAAAATAAAAAAATTGGGGACTAAAAGATCCTGATTATGGAAGAAACATGATTTTTTTTATTTTCATGCCCGGGCGTTATAAACTGCTGTGTAGCCCTTGGGGGTTCAAAGTGCTCACCACACATCTAGATAAGTTCTTTGCGGGGTCTAGTTTCCAAAATGGGGTCACTTGTGGGGAGTTTCTACTGTTTAGGCACATCAGGGGCTCTGCAAACCTAACATGACGCCCGCAGATCATCCATCAAAGTCAGCATTTCAAAACGTTACTACTTCCCTTCCGAGCCCCAACGTGTGCCCGAACAGTGGTTTCCCCCCACATATGGGGTACCAGTGTACTCAGGACAAACTGTACAACAACTTTTGTGGTCCAATTTCTCCTATTACCCTTGTGAAAATAAAAAATTGCGGGTTAAAAAAATCAGTTTTTGAGGATAAAAATGATTTTTTATTTTCACGGCTCTGCATTATAAACTTCTGTGAAGCACTTGGGGGTTCAAGGTGCTCACAACACATCTGTATAAGTTCCTTTGGGGGTCTAGTTTACAAAATGGGGTCACTTGTGGGGGGTTTCTACTGTTTAGGCACATCAGGGGCTCTGCAAACGTAACAAGATGCCCGCAGACCATTCCATCAAGTCGGCATTTCAAAGCGTCACTACATCCCTTCCGAGCCCTGACGTGTGCCCAAACAATGGTCCCCCCCCCACATATGGGGTACTAGCATACTCAGGACAAACTGGACAACAACTTTTGGGGTCCAATTTCTCCTGTAACCATTGTGAAAATAAAAAATAGTGGGCTAAAAAATATTTTTTTGAGAAAAAAAAAAGATTTCTTATTTTCACGGCTCTGCGTTATAAACTTCTGTGAAGCACCTGGGGGTTCAAAGTGTTCACTTTGCATCTAGATAAGTTCCTTAGGGGGTCTAGTTTCCAAAATGGGGTCATTTGTGGGGGAGCTCTAAACTTTAGGCACACAGGGGCTCTCCAAACACGACATGGTGTCCGCTAACGATTGGAGCTAATTTTCCATTCAAAAAGTCAAATGGCGCTCCTTCCCTTCTGAGCCCTGCCGTGCGCCCAAACAGTGGTTTATGACCACATATGAGGTAACTATGTACTCAGGAAAAATTGCCCAACAAATTTTAGGATCCAAATTATACTGTTGCACATGTGAAAATGAAAAAACTGAGGCTAAAAGAAAATTTTTGTGAAAAAAAAAGTACTTTCTTTTTTTTACGGATCAATTTGTGAAGCACCTGGGGGTTCAAAGTGCTCACTATGCATCTAGATAAGTTCGTTAGGGGGTCTAGTTTCCAAAATGGGGTCACTTGTGGGGGAGCTCCAATGTTTAGGCACACAGGGACTCTCCAAATGCGACATGGCAACCGCTAAATATTCCAGCATATTTTCCATTCAAAAAGTCAAATGGTGCTCCTTCCCTTCTGAGCCCTGCCGTGCGCCCAAACAGTGGTTTATGACCACATATGAGGTATCTGTGTACTCAGGAGAAATTGCTAAACAAATTTTAGGATCCAATTTTTACTGTTGCCCATGTGAAAATGAAAAAACTTGGGCTAAAAAAAAATTTTTGTGAAAAAAAAGTACTTTCTTTTTTTTACGGATCAATTTGTGAAGCACCTGGGGTTCAAAGTGATCACTATGCATCTAGATAAGTTCCTTAGGGGGTCTAGTTTCCAAAATGGGGTCACTTGTGGGGGAGCTTTAATGTTTAGGCACACAGGAACTCTCCAAATGCGACATGGCAACCGCTAAATATTCCAGCATATTTTCTATTTAAAAAGTCAAATGGCGCTCCTTCCCTTCTGAGCCCTGCCGTGCGCCCAAACAGTGGTTTATGACCACATATGAGGTATCTGTGTACTCAGGAGAAATTGCCCAACAAATTTTAGGATACAATTTATACTGTTGCCCATGTGAAAATGAAAAAAACTGAGGATAAAAGAAAATTTTTGTGAAAAAAAAGTACTTTCTTTTTTTTACGGATCAATTTGTGAAGCACCTGGGGGTTCAAAGTGCTCACTATGCATCTAGATAAGTTCCTTAGGGGGTCTAGTTTCCAAAATGGGGTCACTTGTGGGGGAGCTCCAATGTTTAGGCACACAGGAACTCTCCAAATGCGACATGGCAACCGCTAAATATTCCAGCATATTTTCTATTCAAAAAGTCAAATGGCGCTCCTTCCCTTCTGAGCCCTGCCGTGCGCCCAAACAGTGGTTTATGACCACATATGAGGTATCTGTGTACTCAGGAGAAATTGCCCAACAAATTTTAGGATCCAATTTATACTGTTGCACATGTGAAAATGAAAAAAACTGAGGCTAAAAGAAAATTTTTGTGAAAAAAAAGTACTTTCTTTTTTTTAAGGATCAATTTGTGAAGCACCTGGGGGATCAAAGTGCCCACTATGCATCTAGATAAGTTCCTTAGGGGGTCTAGTTTCCAAAATGAGGTCACTTGTGGGGGAGCTCCAATGTTTAGGCACACAGGGACTCTCCAAATGCGACATGGCAACCGCTAAATATTCCAGCATATTTTCCATTCAAAAAGTCAAATGGCGCTCCTTCCCTTCTGAGCCCTGCCGTGCGCCCATACAGTGGTTTATGACCACATATGAGGTATCTGTGTACTCAGGAGAAATTGCCCAACAAATTTTAGGATCCATTTTATCCTGTTGCCCATGTAAAAATGAAAAAATTGATGCTAAAAGAAAATTTTTGTTGGAAAAATTTAAATGTCCATTTTTTCCTTCCACGTTGCTTTAGTTCCTGTGAAGCACCTGAAGGGTTAATAATCTTCTTGAATGTAGTTTTGAGTAGCTTGAGGGGTGCAGTTTTTATAATGGTGTCACTTTTGGGTATTTTCTGCCATATAGACCCTCAAAGTGACTTCAAATGTGAGGTGGTCTCTAAAAAAAATGGTTTTGTAAATTTTGCTGTAAAAATGAGAAATCGCTGGTCAACTTTTAACCCTTATAACTTCCTAACAAAAAAAAATGTTGTTCCCAAAATTGTGCTGATGTAAAGTAGACATGTGGGAAATGTTATTTATTAACTATTTTGTGCCACATAACTCTCTGGTTTAACAGAATAAAAATTAAAAATTTGAAAATTACAACATTTTCAAAATTTTCGCCAAATTTCCATTTTTTCATAAATAAACGCAAAAATTATCGACCTAAATTTACCACTAACATGAAGCCCAATATGTCACGAAAAAGCAATCTCAGAATCGCTAGGATCCGTTGAAGCGTTCCTGAGTTATTACCTCATAAAGGGACACTGGTCAGAATTGCAAAAAATGGCAAGGTCTTTAAGGTCAAAATAGGCTGAGGTCATGAAGGGGTTAAATGCAGGGTGGATAAAAATCATGATTTTTTTTTTAAAAAATCGGATTTTTTTTTTAGATTTTAAATCGGATTTTTTTGATTTAAATAGGAATTTTTAATCAAGTTGTACACAAGCAAAACTTTGTCTTTTTGCAAATCAATTTATTTTACACAAATAAAAATATTAAAACAGTTGATGATTATGAAACCTAATAATTTTTATTTGCACTATTAAACAATCAGAATTGAACTACAGAGAGTAAGTACTTTTTAACAATAGCCAATCTCTAACGTTTGAAGTAAGCAAACATCTTCAGTGAATACATCAGTCCTTTAAACCTACTGTTTATTTAGGACTTTTAATAGGAAAACTAGTTGTCCTGCTTTAGCAGTTCCTAAGCGGTTTCGGACTGTTGTGTGCACAAAACCAAATGAAGAAAACAATCTCTCTACTCCTGCCGATGAAGCCGATGCAGTCAGTAGCTGAGTAGCTACATTTATTATCTTCGCTGGAAGAACAAGTGATTGCGACTTCCACCAGTCCAGTGGTTTTAGTTCATTAACGACGTTATCTGCAAACATGTATTTTTGAAATGGTGCAGATTCACACTTTAATTTCAGCACAGTTGCCACAATGTCATGGTTAGTATTGGCGAGACACTCCATTGCAGAGTTGATTTCCGCCTCAGATAGTTTTTTCCCTCTGTAGATGGGATGCAAGATATTGGCTAAAAAGTGTTCTTCTTTTAATGCTTGGTCCTTGCGGTGGTGTATTGCAACCTTTACATTGTTTGAGAGGTTCAAGCGATCTAGCGAACCTTCTAAATCTTTCCAAACTTCTGTGGCATCAGCTATGGTTGCAGTATCTTTCTGCATTTTATCCAACGCAATAGATATTGGCTTTAACCTTTCCAAAAGGTCCTCGGCATTTCTCTTCACACCAAGATTTAATACTTTACTTCGTATATTAGCATCAATTTTATCCCGATGTGTTTCGCAAATGGACACTAATTTTGACCAGTTGTTAATAAACAGTTCCAAGCATTCAGCCAATGTATTCCATCTAACATCTTGTGGTAGAACCAACTTCAGTCCTCCCATTTCCTTGTAGGTTGCATGTGCAAAATGATTATTGCGGAAATATTTAACAATTTCTACAACATGTTCCTTGACACCCGAAATATGCAGGTCTTTTGCCAAAAGATGCAACAAATGGGCAGAACAACCGTATGTAATGACATTTGTGTCATCCTCATGTGCCAGTTCCGCTCGCATTTTTGCCACATTGCTTGCGTTATCAGTAACTAAGCTCCTTACTTTACATCCAAACTGTTCTTGGCATTGGTGAATTGAGTTCTTAGCAATTTCAAGTAAATATTCAGCAGTATGTGAATTTCCAGATGTGTCGATTGTGTCTGTAAGGTAAGTTTCACCATCTTCTGTTGTGACACAAGTGCAAATTATGGGGTCGTTGTGGATGTTGCTTCAACCATCCAAGCTCATGTTAACAACTTTGTCTTTCAAATATTTTGTACAAGCCGCTCTTTCTTTGTCGTACACAGCCTGAAGATGTTTTCCTGAGATATCAAATCTACTTGGTGGTTTGTAGCTTGGTCTTATTCCTTCGATCATTTGTACAAACAATGGGTGTTCAACTAGTCGGAAAGAAGAATTGCAAATATGAATTTAGCAATTAATTCATCAAAATGTTCTTTCTGGCTCGTCGTAGTCTTTAAGAGGAATTTTTCTACACTTTGCACGTAAAGTTTTTTTGTTGGGCTGCTTTGTTGAAGTTGTACCCAGATATTGATTGTCACGTGCAGCACAAGCCATATTTGACCCTGAAAGCACAGTAATTAAAAATATAATTCGACTGCGTATTTGAAATATAACGAAAATATTTTGAAACAAACTTTTTGAACATTGTAATGGTCCTCGTCCTATAAGGGCTGTCTCAAAAGTTATGCTACTCAAGTTTCTGGTGAAGTTGCTGTAATACTAGTAATATCAGAGCAACTGAAAAAAATTATGTCACAAAAGTTTTAAAAATGTTTTTTTAAAAAAATGGTCAATTTGGCAGACTTCAAAAGTGAATTATAGCCTACAATAAAAAAAAAAAAAGGCGTATACACACTCTTTTATTTTTACTTAACGTTAATCTTCTGTGAAATATTGCCTTAACATAAATTTAAATTCTATACTTCAGAACTAGTGCTAGAAATTTTTCTTTTCATAGACTTTAACCATCCCAGTAAAACGTCTGTTAAAATAGGTTGTAATTGCCAGACTTACCACTAGTGCTAGGGTCCTGGTGCATAAGAAGCTGTGGGGTTCATTGACATTAGTTGTATCACTATCAACATCTTCATTTCCCTTCTGGTTGCAGTTTTCATAATGTGATTTCAAACGGCAAACAAGTCTTTGGATATCCTTTTGACAGTATTTGCACTTTGCTCTCCCACCTTTCTTTCCAAGCTCTGCTGGCATCTCAACAAAAATCCCAAATAGGGTCTCTTACGACCTGCCATGGCTCACGCAGATCACTTCTGAAGTTTGATTGTTACTACAGCCAAGTACTGCTGACTGACTATCCAACAAGTTTGGGCATGTCAACTGAATGGAAAAAGAAACTGAAACCAAGCTACAGAAAGTGAAACCAAGCTAGAAGTGTGGAGTTAATTGAACAATGATTGAAAGTTTTAGATTTTAATCGTGATTTATATTAAAAAAATCTTTTGATTTAAATCAGTGATTTAAATCATGATTAAAATCACGATTTAAATCGATCTGATTTAAATAGAAAAAAATCATTTGATTTAAATCATGATTTAAATCGTTGATTTAAATCGGCGTGATTTAAATCAATCCACCCTGGTTAAATGTACAGATAGTGATTTGGGAATTGAGGTAAAAAATACATTTTTTTTTTCAAGAAATACAATTAACATAAAAACTGATTTAAACAACAGATAACTTCTGATTTTGTAAAAAAATTCTAACACATAAAAAAAATATTAAAATTGGTTTTGCCATAATTGTAGTACCTAGTGAATCCTATTGCCATGCTGTTTTTACTAAATAGACACTGTAAAAGCAACACCTAAAAAACAATGGAGGAACTGGATTTTTTTTCACCACTTCACCCTCATTAGAATGTTTTTGTCCTATTATTCAATGTTGATCAAAACTAATACTATGTCATAGGAAAAATAAAAACACTACGGCTTTTGCATCAATGGGCGGCGAAAACTAAAGCGCAAAAAAATTAAAAATGTCCAGGTCCTTAGAGGAACCTGGGCATTTACTATAGGGAATAGACAGGGAAGAGTGATGTTATTGGTGGAGGATGTGTAAGGAGACCGATCTTGTAAACACATTAGGAGAGAAGTTCTAGCTTTGTGGCAAACATTTGGCTTTATTTCAGCTTTTAGTCACCCTATCTGAAGAGTTCATTAGTGATGTCATCGGTTAGTTGAATTTTTTGACAGCAGGAAACCTTAGACAGATTTATGATGGTGGCTCTAGTGGAGCCGAAGGTTACAAATGTCTACAAAACAGATTACACTGATCAGAACAGAATAGTACACAAACTATAGACAATATCTCTCATAGTCCTGAGGTTATGGCAAAGAATTAATTTCCCACAGAGAAACCCCCTTACACACTTAGAGATTGACTCCTTGGCTTCAGAATTAGTAGGACCAAAAATAACAAGAGACGACAAGCACGGTCTAAACATATGGCTCATACCTTACATACAATTATGTCTGCATGACAAGCGATTACTATGTTATTCGGGATGGAAAAATAGGATGGGAGGTTTTTCTCTGAAGCTAAACTCATCAACCTCTTTCTTGACCCTGGCAAGGCACAATCACTGCATTAAGCTGTCAACTCGTCTCTAAGTCTATAATTCCACGTCTTTCCTGTGAATTCAATAGAAATTTTATGTCGTAACCTTCCAAACTTGTCTTTCCCTAAGGAACCATACACATAGCACATTCATTTAACTGGACTCTGCCAGTGGAGAGTTTTGACCTTCGCGAAAGGTTCTCCTCGTGAAAAAGAATTATTCCTTATAGAGGCTTGCGTATAAAGCATAATAAAAGCCATCTTCAAAGGGCATTTAATGAACCTAGACCTCCATTGGGCTCCAAGGAATAGTGCTCAACTTGACTCTGGACTACTGTTTTCATGAAAAGGGGGGAGAAAAAAATTTGAGGAAATTTTCCGAGCAGACAGACGTTTATACATGATTCCTACATAGTGCAGAACAAAATCCTTGTAACCCAAGAATGGAATTGTCTGACTACAAAGAGAAAGTTCCTTGAGTCTTTTAGAACTCCCTAGGGTCCCTTTAAGAGCCTGCACAAAGTTGCAGGTGGGACAAACATTTCATGGACATTTATATGGTTCTTTTCAAAATTGCTCAATAGAGCTCATAACAGATTTTTATTTAAGCCCCCCGCCACATCCTTACACCCCCACCGATAAAAACAGAAGAGATATATAAAATTGGAAATGATTTACAGCCTGCTCTCTGATTACTCGAAATGCATCGATGTGTAAGGGTGAATGTGCAATTAACTTTTTAAAGCTCTCTATTTTAGGCTATAATTTTAGAGATTTAGAACACAAGATCTCTGTCTAATTCCCTTCAGGCCTATAAAGTTTACTATACTTTTGTAGTTTTGCTGAGGCAAAAAAGTGTTAAAAAATAAACATTTTCCCTATAGCCGTTTGCTGGAAAATGTGTGCTCACACCTATGGTTAACATACAAGGTTGTGATTTCGAGGAGTTTGGCAGGAAGCGTGACTTACTGGGTACTTAGGATAGTATGAACATACAGACTTATTTCATGTTCTTTTTTCTTAAAAATGGAGCTTTCACTGAAGTATTTTTTATTGAAGTCTACAAGTCAATGATGTATTCCAATCCTGCAAATATATATTATTCTGATTTAACATTTATATTACACTGGCAATGCAAGATACCCAAGGGTCCACCATATAATCCAGGACTAAAAATACTAGGAAGATAAACTTATAGCATTCAGGTGTGTGTGTGTGTGTGTATATACAGTACAGACCAAAAGTTTGGACACACCTTCTCTTTCAAACATTTTTCTGTATTTTCATGACTATGAAAATTGTAGAATCACACTGAAGGCATCAAAACTATGAATTAACACATGTGGAATTATACATTACACTTTACAAAAAAGTGTGAAACAACTGAAAATATGTGTTATATTCTAGGTTCTTCAAAGTAGCCACCTTTTGCTTTGATTACTCCTTTGCACACAGAAAAGGTGAACAGCTGGACTCTACATGCCTGGTTCCCACCGTGAAGCATGGAGGAGGTGGTGTGATGTGTGGGGGTGCTTTGCTGGTGACACTGTTGGGGATTTATTCAAAATTGAAGCAATGTAAGGTTCTATGTATATATTCCTGAAACTCAGTTTGTTCGTCAGCCATTTTACTTTCTGTCTTGCTGCAGCTATCTTGCCCTCAGTCAAAATGGAGTTTCCAGCTTGCATGTTCCCGCCCTGATTCTCTCCTTTGCTTCTTAAGCAGCCACAGCTGAGCAATCAGTGCTTCAGAATCTAGCCTGCAGTGAACCTGTGACTTGACTCCTGTAAGCCTTGGACCTTGTACTCCAGCTATTCCTACTGAGGAACTCTGAAGCACTTGTGGACTCTGAACCCTGCTCTTTGAAAGACCCACGTTTGCATGGACTTACGGTAACAGAGAAGAAGATCCTGAATCTGTATTGGAGAGTGATTGCTGAGCTTGGATTACTCTGGCCTGCTGTGTCTCCTGTTTCTGTGTCTGCAAACTGTGTGACTATTTCTGCCAACTTGTATGAAGTAATACAGGACTTTTCTATATCAAACCTGTGTCTCATGTATGTTCATCGCACCCAAGCACAAGACGCTATATGAATTGTACAACATACATTACAAGATTCTGAAGCCAAAACGTTAGTGTCTGCTGGGTCTGGAAGGCTGTGTCTGCTGTACTGTGGATATCAGACGTCCGGTTGTACTTTCTGTGATGACAGTGGTTGTGACTACTCACAACCATTCCAGGTGAGCAATTCCCTTAAGTTTTTTCTTTTTGCAGTGTTACCACAGGTAAACACTATTGTTTTTTTTTTTTTTTCCTTTCTTTTCTCTTTTTTGTCTGCTGTAACTCTGGATATCAGATGTCTGGTTGAAACTTTCTGTGATGATAGTGGTTGTGACTTCTCACAACCATTCCAGGTGAGCAGTTCCCTTAATTTTTTTTTTCTCTCTGCAGTGTTGCCACAGGTGAACACTATTGTTTTTTTTTTTTCTCTCCTCTTCTTCCAGTAATCCTGTCTTAAAAGATCTGGAAAATGGAGGCCCGCATAAAGGAACTTTGCGGAGTGACTGACAATATCCTTGCAGATTTGCAGAATATAAAGACCCGTTTTACAAATCTACAGGACCTCAATAATCACAATTTGCAAGTGGTTGGACAGACTACCCAGGATTTGCGAGCCAGGATTGAGGTTCTAGAGGGGCGAGTCCAGGCTCCTGCCGTAGCCCCGAGTGCTGGGATTCCCAAGTTGCCCCCTTTTCGTTTTGGCGGTGAACGTGAGAAATTCAGGGGATTTATTAATCAATGCAATCTTTTTTTTTCTGCACATGCTTCACAATTTCCCACTGAACGATCTAAGGTGCTTACTATAATTATGTTGCTTACCAACAAGGCTTTAATGTGGGCAAACCCTCTGATTGAGACTGAGGATGATTGTTTGAATCACCTTGATGATTTTATTTCAGCCATGGGGCAGGTGTTTGATGACCCCAATCGAGGTGCAACAGCTGAAGCAGCCATGTTAGCTTTGCGCCAAGGTAAGCACTCGGTAGCTGAATATGCCTTGGATTTCAGGAGATGGGCCCTTGATACCACCTGGGACAGTTCCGCCAAAAAATCTATTTTTCGAAAGGGGTTATCTCCACTGATTAAGGATGAACTTGCTCGTGCCGACCCTCCCACTGCGTTAGGTGACTTTATTAACTACTGCATCCGTATTGATACTCGTCTGACTGAACGCAGGCAAGAGAGATGGTTCGAAAGCAATCGTACTAACCTTTTCCTACCTTCCTCTCCAGCTAAGGAACCTTTGAGTAGGATTACACGGGAACCTGAACCTGAACCCATGCAGGTAGACTCTTTACAACGACGGGTTAGTGATGCACGCAAGGAACATCGTTTTAAGGAGAATCTATGTTTCTATTGTGGTAAGTCAGGGCACTTCATTATAAACTGCCCCAGCCGTTCTCGTAAGACTACTGCAGCACTCATTCATTGTGAGTGTTGCGAGAGGGGATCTGTCAGGTCCGAGCCTCAGGCTCCAGAGAGATCTGCAGCAACAGATCTTGATTTCTCGGACTTAAACTCTGTTAGTTCTGAGGACGTTGACTGTGTAAACGCTGCCATTTTTCAAGTTTCCTCAGCGGTGTCCCAGCTGAGTTGTAAGAAAAACAATTCTCATTGCTTTCTTTCCATCAAACTCTGGGTTGACTCAGCTTGGGTGTCTAGCTCTGCTATGATCGACTCAGGGGCAAGTGGAAATTTTATGGATGTCTCCTTTGCTCTGAAACAGGGAATACGTTCAGTGAAGAAGGCTACTCCAGTACAGATGGAAACTGTGGATGGCTCCCTGCTGACCTCTGGACCAGTGGATCAGGAAACAGAGCCTTTGAGGGTTCTTATGGGTAAAGATCATCAAGAGAAACTGTCCTTTATGCTTATCTCTTCTCCCCACTTTCCCATTATTCTAGGGCTACCATGGCTGCAGGCTCAGAATCCTACCATTAACTGGGAGACCAAGGAATTACACTTTCCAGAGAAACAGATGAGTCCAAAAGTTTCAGCTTGCTCTGTTCCTAAAGGAATCATGTCAGTCCCTGAACTACCAGCTGTATACCAGGACTATGTGGATTTATGTGACAAGAAGAACGCTGACCAGCTTCCTCCTCACCGTCCATATGATTGTCCAATTGAATTATTGCCTGGAGCAGAGATACCTTTTGGTAAGATCTACCCCCTGGCGGGGCCCGAGCTAAAGGCTTTAAAGGATTACATAGATGAAAATCTAGCCAAGGGCTTCATACGCCCCTCTTCATCTCCTGCAGGTGCACCCATCTTCTTTGTAAAGAAGAAAGATGGATCTCTGAGACCATGCGTAGACTATAGGGAACTCAATAAGGTTACTATTAGAAACCGTTATCCATTGCCTTTAATCCCTGAGTTATTGGAGAGAGTGCGACATGCCAAAATTTTTTCTAAACTAGATCTTCGTGGGGCCTATAACTTAGTCCGTATTAGACCTGGGGATGAATGGAAGACTGCATTCAGGTCACGCTATGGACACTTTGAATATCTAGTTATGCCTTTTGGTCTGAGTACCGCCCCAGCCACTTTCCAACACTTGGTGAATGACATCTTCAGGGATCTCCTAGATACATTCGTGGTAATTTATTTGGATGATATTCTAATTTTTTCTAACTCCACAGAGGAACATCATGGACATGTGAGAATGGTCTTGGAACGTCTAAGACAAAATCATCTTTACATCAAACTTGAAAAGTGTGAATTCCATAGGACCGAAATTCAATTTCTGGGGTATGTACTGTCTACACAAGGAATTAGTATGGATGGAAGCAAAACCCAAGCCATCAAGGATTGGCCAAGTCCTAGAAATGTGAAGGAGGTACAGCGCTTCATCGGGTTTGCCAACTTCTATAGACGTTTCATTAGAAATTTCTCTGAGGTAGTGTCACCTATCACTCAACTTATCCGGAAAGAGTCTAGGTTTTCCTGGACTCCCCAAGCCCAGGAAGCATTTTCCCATCTAAAAGATAAATTTACCACTGCACCTATCCTAGTACATCCCAACCCCGAGCTTGCCTTCATAATAGAGGTGGATGCTTCAGACTGTGCCGTTGGAGCTATACTCTCTCAGAGAACAGGTGAGAAGAATGTCTTGCATCCCTGTGCCTTCTTTTCCCAGCAGTTGTCTTCGGCTGAGAGGAACTACGATGTGGGCAATAGAGAGTTGTTGGCCATTATTGCCGCCTTCAAAGAATGGAGACACCTTCTTCAGGGAGCTGCACAGCAAATAGTCGTCCTGACAGACCATCGTAACCTTGAGTTTATCAGGTCGGCTAAGTGCCTGACTCCTCGCCAGGCTCGCTGGAATCTTTTCTTAAACCAATTTAATTTTATCATCTCTTATAGACCAGGATCGCGCAATGGAAAGGCTGATGCACTCTCTAGGTTTACTCAGCAGAGACAAGTCCAATTACTCCTCCTAAGACTATTCTTCCTGACTCTAGATTCCTAGGAGTAATTCATAATCAACACCTACTTAAGGACATCAAGGAAGCATACCATGCGGATTCCTTTTTGGCACAACCCCCAAGGGACGTAAGTCTTGTCTTTAAGAATGGTGTGTGGATTCAGGGACAACGCCTGTATATTCCTGAAACAGTCAGATTGAGAGTATTGCAACTCATTCACGATTCCAAGATAGCTGGGCATAGAGGAATTCTAAAGACACAGGAATTTATTTCTCGTTTCTTTTGGTGGCCCACTTGCAGGAAGGATGTTTTGAATTATGTCACTTCATGTGAGGTCTGTGCAAGATGCAAAACACCTCGCTCCTCACCAACTGGTCTGTTACAGCCTCTTCCCACCCCGTCCCGCCCGTGGGGATCCATTTCTATGGACTTCATTGTGGAGTTACCAACCTCTCAGGGGAAGAACACCATTCTAGTGGTGGTTGACCGTCTAACAAAGGCAGCTCATTTTATCCCTTGTGTCGGCTTACCCACTGCAAAACAGACATCAGATTTGATGATTAAAGATGTGTTTCGCTTACATGGAGTACCGGATGAGGTTATTTCGGATCGAGGGGTGCAATTCACTTTAGGTTTTGGCAAAATTTCTGTGCAGCATTGGACATTAAAGTAAACCTTTCTTCTGCTTTTCATCCCCAGACTAATGGACAGACCGAACGAACCAATCAAACCCTGGAGCAGTATCTCCGCTGCTTTATCTGCCACCTACAGGATGATTGGGTGGATCTACTTCCATTAGCTGAGTTCTCGTATAACAACTCTCAGAGTGCCTCCACTAAACAGTCTCCTTTTTACTCTAATCTAGGTTATCATCCTAACATTCTACCACGATTTCCCATAGAAACGCCTTTACCAGCAGTGGCTGAAAGAATCACGTCTTTACAGAAGAATATGGATCTTCTAAAGGAAAATCTGGAATCGGCTCAAGAAAGGTACAAGAAAGCAGCAGATAAATTTCGTAAACCTGCACCAGCTTTCAAGGTAGGAGACTTGGTCTGGCTGTCAACCAGAAATCTTAAGTTAAGGATTCCATCGTCTAAGTTGGGACATAAGTACATTGGACCCTATAAAATCAGTAAAATTATAAGTGCCGTTGCTTGTCGTCTTCAACTGCCCAGAACTATGAGAATCCACCCTGTCTTTCATGTATCCCTACTAAAGGCTGCGACACTCAATACGTTTCCTGGACGTTCCTCTCCTTGCCCTGACCCAGTGCTAGTCGATGGTCAGGAAGAATTTGTGGTGGAAAGGATTTTAGATTCCAGGTTGTATAGAAATCAGTTACAATATCTAATTAAATGGCAGGGCTACCCAGTGGAGGACAACTCATGGGAACCGGTCAATAACGTTAATGCTCCTCGCTTGCTCCGTCAGTTTCATCAGAGGTACCCACACAAGCCTGGTCTGAGGTCATCCGGAGGTTGTCCTTAAGGGGGGAGTAATGTAAGGTTCTATGTATATATTCCTGAAACTCAGTTTGTTCGTCAGCCATTTTACTTTCTGTCTTGCTGCAGCTATCTTGCCCTCAGTCAAAATGGAGTTTCCAGCTTGCATGTTCCCGCCCTGATTCTCTCCTTTGCTTCTTAAGCAGCCACAGCTGAGCAATCAGTGCTTCAGAATCTAGCCTGCAGTGAACCTTTGACTTGACTCCTGTAAGCCTTGGACCTTGTACTCCAGCTATTCCTACTGAGGAACTCTGAAGCACTTGTGGACTCTGAACCCTGCTCTTTGAAAGACCCACGTTTGCATGGACTTACGGTAACAGAGAAGAAGATCCTGAATCTGTATTGGAGAGTGATTGCTGAGCTTGGATTACTCTGGCCTGCTGTGTCTCCTGTTTCTGTGTCTGCAAACTGTGTGACTATTTCTGCCAACTTGTATGAAGTAATACAGGACTTTTCTATATCAAACCTGTGTCTCATGTATGTTCATCGCACCCAAGCACAAGACGCTATATGAATTGTACAACATACATTACAAGCAGTGAGCGGTCCAGCTCACCCCAAACCATCTCGATTGGGTTCAGGTCTGGTGACTGTGGAGGCCAGGTCATCTGGCGTAGCACCTCAACACTCTCCTTCTTGGTCAAATAGCCCTTACACAGCCTGGAGGTGTGTTTGCGGTCATTGTCCTGTTGAAAAATAAATGATGGTCCAACTAAACGCAATCCGGATGGAATAGCATGCTGCTGCAAGATGCTGTGGTAGCCATGCTGGTTCAGTATGCCTTAAATTTTGAATAAATTCCCAACAGTGTCACCAGCAAAGCACCCCACACCATCACACCTCCTCCTCCATGCTTCACGCTGGGAACCAGGCATGTAGAGTCCATCCGTTCACCTTTTCTGCGTGCAAAGCAGTAATCAAAGCAAAAGGTGACTACTTTGAAGAACCTAGAATATAAGACATATTTTCAGTTGTTTCACATTTTTTGTAAAGTGTAATGTATAATTCCACATGTGTTAATTTATAGTTTTGATGCCGTAAGTGTGATTCCACAATTTTCATAGTCATGAAAATACAGAAAAATCATTGAATGAGAAGGTGTGTCCAAACTTTTGGTCTGTACTGTATATATATTTATATATATATATATAAATATATATATATATATATATACTAGCTGAAGAGCCCAGTGTTGCCTGGGCATAGTAACTAACTGTGGTTAGTTATAACAAATTATAATGATTATCCTCCATCCTATAGTCCAGTGCCCATATACCCATCACATATCCTCCATCCCATAGTCCCGTGCCCATATACCCATCATACATATCCTCCATCCCATAGTCCCGTGCCCATATACACATCATACACATCCTCTATCCCATAGTCCAGTGCCCATATACCCATCACACATCCTCCATCCCATAGTCCCGTGCCCATATACCCATCATATATATCCTCCATCCCATAGTCCCGTGCCCATATACCATCATACATATCCTCCATCCCATAGTCCAGAGCCCATATATCCATCACACATTCTCCATCCCATAGCGTGCCCATATACCCATCACACATCCGCCATCCCATAGACCCGTGCTCATATACCAATCATACATATCCTCCATCCCATAGTCCCGTGCTCATATACCCATCATACATATTTTCCATCCAATAGTCCCGTGCCCATATACCCATCATACATATCCTCCATCCCATAGTCCCGTGCCCATATACTCATCACACATCCTCCATCTCAAAGTCCTGTGCCCACATACCCATCACACTAGATCCCGCCCACCATTCCTAGGAGTAAGAAGCATTGAAGATGAGCTCCTGAATTTCCATCACTTTATACCTTGTAATGAGCCAACTGTAAGACAAAACCTGGAAAAAATCAACTCCACGGGACAGAAAAGGGACCTGGACTGAGCTGGACTTTGGATTTTTATGAAAGAGGAAGAAATAGAGGATTTAAAGGACAAAGCAAGAATCTCTTGGAGGACAGACTGCACACAGGCAGCATTCATCTGACATCCAGAGACCTGAGCATCCAAAGGTAGGACCATCCTGCAACCCCAAAACAATCTATAGACTTCCTACAAATCTATCTTCTTAGAAATAAGGATTATAATTACTATATAACCACAAAAATGGAAAGCACAAACTTAGAAGTAAATGGGCAAAGCACAGAGCTGGAGACACAGCACACCAGGGGGTCAGATATGGAGACACCACAGGGGCAGAAGAGCAGTAAAGTCAGCAAAGGAAAAGCAATGAGGGAGAATCCAGAAACCCTATATTCTGATTACACTAAAGATGAAAGGAGAACCAACGTGGTATTCCGCACAGACCATCTCTCAGCCTGGCACACCGCCCTGTGCAAGCATTATAAACATATATCTCAGTGCAACACCAATACTGACCGGCAGATTAAAATTAAAAACAATGCAGAAGATGACACACACTCACTCACTATAACTTTGTACAATACTGGCACCGTCATGGTGCAAGGGAATGAGGACAATCTGCAGCAGTTCGATGACCTTTTTATTGAAATCAGTGAACAGGCAAAAATCCTTAGAAAGACACTTGCAGAGGCCATTTCTAAAGGGTATGCCACACTAAACAATATCGCTAACGAGATCGCTAAAAAACGTCACTATTTAGCGATCCCGTTAGCGATATTGTTCAGTGCGGCAGCTTCCAGCGACGAGCTTCCTGCTGTGATCTCGCTCGTCGCTGGAATCGCTCCGGACCCTATTTCATCGCTGGCGCTCCGCTGGGTGAGTATCTAATCGCTGTGTGGCACCTTTTCTTAGCGATTTAGCGGTACTTTTGTACCGCTAAAGTCGTTAAGAAGATCGCTAACGGCGATAGCGTCGTTAACTATATCGCTAAATGTGGCCGCATTTAGCGATATAGAAACAATCCCGCTAGCGATCGCATTAGTATGCGTCGTTATCGTGATCGCTAGCGGGATTGTTTAGTGTGGCAGTACCTTAATGCTCGCATATCTACAGAGAAGACCTCCAGGGCCCCTACCCCCAACACTTCACACCTCTCCCCTGAGAACATCAGAGACTGTCTATCTCAATTAGAAGGAGACTTGGCTCAAATTAAGGAAGAACTTCAAAGAAACTCACATAGAAATGCAAATGACCAAGCAACAAATGAGATCAATAAGCTGAAATGTGAGTTCAACTCAGCTCTCCAGAAAATAAGAGAGGAAATGAGCGAATTACAAAATGACAATGAAAGGCTCAGAAAGGAGATAGCAGAACTCAAAACACAGAGTCCTCAATGTCTGACCCAGCAGGGGGCAATGGAAACAAACCAGAGTGCAGAAAACATGGCCTCCACTGACCAGAATGTGGAGACCCAAATAACAACACAGCAATAACCTATAATATGAATAATACTGAAACCAAGAAAAGTGAGCCAGCAAGAAGCCAACCAACCACCAGCAAAGCCAGCATCACAGACCCCCACCATCAGCCACTTAACCCATCCCAGACACCACAAAGCCCGGATATCGTCCTAATAATGGACTCATATGGGAAGTACCTAAATGCACAACGGCTATTCCCAGGAAAACGGGTCAGAAAAATCCACTGTGCAACTATTGAACAGGCGACAGAGGTCATCAATAATCCACGTTTTACCAACCCAAACCATATTATTATACACACAGGTACAAACAATCTGCCAGACCAGCACAAGCAGATCGCAGGACAACTGGCCCAACTAGCAAAGACGGCAAAACTAAAATTCCCAGACAGCAAAATCATTCTGTCATCTCTGCTCCCAACAAAGGACATATCCAGGCAAACCACCCAAAGCATCAATATGGAACTGACAGAAAAGGTCAAGACTGTCCCAAACGTGACCCTGGCACAACACCTTTCCATAAACCACCATCACCTATATGATAATAAGCACCTCAACAAACAAGGGGTCAGCCTCCTGGCCAAAGAGCTGAAAGACATCGTACTAACCAGAGGACCCAGGCCTGGATTCAACAGTGACCAAACATCACACCGAAAGACCCCTAACAATAAAAATACAGAAAACCCCAATCCAATCTCCAGAAGCTGGAAACAAAGCTCTTCACCCAAAATCAGACCATCAGAGGAGGAGACCTCCATGGAGGGTCCACCGATCCCACACAGATACACGCAGAGCAGAGATATGGATGAGGTAAAGACCCTGCTCAGCGCACTATGCAGGAAACTAATGTGACTGGATGGAACCAAGCACACCTACAAAACAGTCAGAAATCCAGTTTGTCCTACACAGCCATACTCATTACAAGGTATATACACACAAGATATATAGAAAAAAAAAAAAAAATGACTTCACTTACAATCAGCAGCTGGAATATTCAGGGTCTCAACACCTCGACCTTTGGATGTAAAACAAATGACCCGGACTTTATACAAAGACTGAAAAATATAGACATCCAGATCCTCCTGGAAACATGGACCAGAGCCGAAAACGAATCCCTGGCGCCCATCGGATACAGGGAAATCTCTGTCCCTGCCCTGAAAAATAAAAACATCAAACAGGGCCGAAGCTCAGGAGGAATACTGATCTGGTATAAAGACGAGCTCCACCAATACATCAAACCGGTGAAGAGAGGAAGCAGCCACATATGGATCAGGATCAGCAGCTCCATCCTCACCTCTCAGTCTGATGTCCACCTCTGCGCCACCTATATACCACCGCAGAGTCCCCCTACTTCAATCCAGAGAGCTTCGAGATCTTACAAAGAGAAGCCGCCCACTATCAGGCCCTGGGCAAAGTTCTCATCTTTGGGGACCTCAACGCAAGAACAGGGAGAGAAAACGACTTCCTGACCACGGATGGGAACATCTACATATTTGGAGCAGAGAATGACGGCCAAGACTCAGTACACACAGAGAGAAGCAGCTATGACAGTACAGTCAACAAAAGTGGTAAAAAGCTCCTGAACGTATGTAGAAGTTTAGGACTTCATATTCTTAATGGACGTACCAAAGGAGACTCTTTTGGGAGGTATACACTAAACTCCCATGTAGGGAGGAGTGTAGTAGATTATGCCATTACAGACATGAACCGGGCAAACATCAGCGCCTTCATAGTCACCCCACAAACGCACCTGTCAGACCACAGCCAACTTCTTCTGTACTTGAAATCTACAGAGAAACCACCCACTCAAAAGCCACAGCATAGCGGCCTCTTCAACCGGCCTCCATCCTATAAATGGTCCAAAACGTCGGCACTAAAGTATAAAGAGGCTCTCAGCAGACCCGAAATACAGCGGATGCTCCACCACTTCTACAACCACGAGTACCAGCCTAACCCAAAGGGAGTGAGTCAAGCTACAAAAGACCTCAACAATATATTCTATGCAATGGCCAGACTGTCCGACCTTAAAAAAGTTGACTACAAGAGACCAAAAGAAAAAACAGATCAATGGTTGGTTTGACAGAGAATGTAAAGCCGTACGGAAGACCCTGAGAACTGCTTCAAACAAGAAACATAGAGACCCCAACCACCCTGGTCTGAGGGAAGCCTATGAAACCATACAAAGACAGTACAAAACCATCCTCAGGAGGAAGAAGCAGAGTTACATCTCTACCAAGCTCAGCCAACTCCAGGATGCTCTTCGGGACAATTCCTTCTGGGAACTATGGAACCACATGGGCACAAAAGACAAGAAAAACAACATCCATATCCAAAATGGCAACATCTGGCTCCAGTACTTCAAAGACCTCTATAAAGACATCCCAAAGGAAGAACTAAACCAAGAACAGGAAAACATAATGGCAAAACTAAAAGCAATGGAGGAAAAAGTAAAAAATTTCCAAAACCCCGTGGATACACCTATTACATTACAGGAAGTAGCAGAGAGAATCTCTGCCATAAGATGTAGAAAAGCCGGTGGCCTGGATGGAATCCTACCAGAAATGCTGAAGTACAGCCCACCAGAAATACAGGCTGCAATGGTTAAACTCTTCAATATTGTGCTAAGTGCTGGCTACTTCCCTCGTACCTGGAACCAAGGCCTCATCACACCCATCCACAAGAATGGGGACAGGTATGACCCAGCCAACTACAGAGGCATATGTGTCAGCAGCAACCTGGGGAAACTGTTCAACAGCATCCTGAACAAGAGGATCCTCAGTTTCCTCACCGAACATAACGTCCTCAGCAAGAGCCAAGCAGGGTTCATGCCAAACCACCGCACCACTGACCACATCTATACCCTGCACAGCCTCATTAAGAGACACGTCCACAATACAAAGAACGGGAAGATATACGCCTGTTTCGTGGACTTTAAAAAGGCCTTTGATTCGGTGTGGCACCCGGGCTTATTCCTGAAACTGCTGGAGAGCGGAATAGGAGGAAAGACCTACGATGTTATCAAAAGCTCCTACACCGAGAACCTCTGCAGTGTGAGTGTGAACGGTAAAAGAACGGCTTATTTCCAGCAGAGCCGTGGAGTCAGACAAGGCTGCAGCCTAAGTCCAACGCTCTTCAACATTTACATCAACGAGCTGGCTACCGCTCTGGAATCTTCCACAGCACCAGGTCCCACCCTCCACGACACCCAGGTGAAATTCCTGCTGTATGCAGATGACCTGCTGCTTCTGTCACCAACCGAGAAAGGCCTCCAAGACAACCTGAAAATCTTAGAGAAATTCAGCTCCACCTGGGCACTACCGGTCAACCTAAAGAAAACCAAAACATCATGGTGTTCCAGAGGAGAAAGAGAAAATTAGACCAGCACCCTTCATTTGTTCTCAACAACTGCCCCTTACAGGAACAGACAAATATACCTACCTGGGCCTAGAGATCCACCGGTCAGGAAGCTTCAAACAAGCCATAGAGACCCTGAAAGACAAGGCATGTAAAACCTTCTATGGCATCCGAAGGAAACTCTACCATCTGAAGCCACCAGTGAGGGTCTGGTTAAAAAATCTTCGACTCTGTCATCGCCCCAATCCTCCTGTATGGCAGTGAAGTCTGGGGTCCTCACACCTACCCAGACTGGTCAAGGTGGGATTCCAGCCCAACAGAATATTCCACCTGGAATTCTGCAAGCACCTTCTCCAAGTCCACCGGAGCACCTCCAACAGTGCCTGCCGGGCCGAGCTGGGCAGATTCCCTCTACACCTAACGGTTCTAAAGAGGGCACTGTCATTCCGGGCTCACCTACATAGGAGCAATCCAAGCTCCATCACCATAAAGCCCTGACACACGTAGGTGAAACAGAAAAACTAGGACCCTTGGAACAGCTCACCCAAACCCAACCTGACCAGAACACCAATCACAACAACCCTGACAAAAGCCGAAATCAGGAAGATGGTAGACGAAGGCCAGGAGAGGTATGTCAGTGACTGGAAGAACGACATCATCAGCTCCCAGAAACTGACCATGTACCGGAGTCTACAGAGAGACTACAGTCTGGCCCCATACCTGGAGAAACTCCCGGACCCCAGAGACGCCAGATCCTGAGCCGGTATAGACTCAGTGCCCACAGTCTGGCCATCGAATCCGGCCGACACAGGCAGAGCTACAAGCCCAGGGAGGAAAGACTATGCCAACACTGTGACCAGGAGGCCATAGAGGACGAAACCCACTTCCTGCTACACTGCTCCAAATACTCAGCAGTGAGGGACACTCACTTCAGGAGACTCTCACATCTCTTCCCGGATTTCATCACCATGAAGGAGGAAGAGAAAACATATATCTTGCTGGGGAAGAAGAGAGAGCAGCGGAGATAGCAGCGCGGTATGTGAGCGAATGTCATAGACTGCGAGAAAGAGAACTATGATAGGCCATGGACTTCTATAGCCTCCACCCCGGATCTGCCCCTACCCAACATCCCTATGCCATGGACTTCTATAGCCTCATCCCGGATCTGCGCCCCCATCACCCCTCCCTAAGCCATGGACTTCCACAACCCCTACCCTAGATCCGTCCCTACCCAACATCCCTATCCCTATTCCCTTTTGTACACTTGCTTTGGCAAAACTAATGTGTATTTAGTCCTGCCAATAAAGCTTCTTTGAATTTGAATTTGAACATTCTCCATCCCATAGTCCCGTGCCCATATATCCATCACACATCGTCCATCCCATAGTCCCATGCCCATATACCCATCACACATCCTCCATCCCAAAGTCCTGTGCCCACATACCCATCACATATCCTCCATTCCATAGTCCCGTTCCCATATACCCATCACATATCGTCCATCCCATAGTCCCGTGCTCATATACCCATCATACATATTTTCCATCCCATAGTCCCGTGCCCATATTCCCATCACACATCCTCCATCCCAAAGTCCTATGCCCACATACCCATCACACATTCTCCATCCCATAGTCCCGTGCCCATATACCCATCACACATCCTCCATCCCATAGTCCTGTGCCCACATACCCATCACATATCCTCCATCCCATAGTCCCGTGCCCATATACACATCACACATTCTCCATCCCATTGTCCCGAGCCAGGTGGCACTGAGCAGGGAGTTCCTGGAGATGTGTGCAGCCGCTAATGATGCAATTTTTCTATTGCTGTGCTCATATACCCATCATACATATTCTCCATTCCATAGTCCTGTGCACATATACCCATCATACATATCCTCCATCCCATAGTCCCGTGCCCATATATCCATCATATATATCCTCCAACTCATAGTCTGGTGCCCATATACCCATCACACATCCTCCAACTCATAGTCTGGTGCCCATATACCCATCACACATCCTCCATCCCATAGTCCTGTGCCCATATACCCATACACATCCTCTATCCCATAGTCCGGTGCCCATATACCCATCACACATCCTCCATCCCATAGTCCTGTGCCCATATACCCATCACACATCCACCATCCCATTAGTCCCGTGCTCGTATATCATCATACATATCCTCCATCCCTTAGTCCGAGCCCATATACCCATCACACATTCTCCATCCCATAGTCCCGTGCCCATATACCCATCACACATCTGCCATCCCATTGTCCCGTGCTCATATACCCATCATACATATCCTCCATCCCATAGTCCCGTGCTCACATACCAATCATACATATTTTCCATCCCATATTTCCATGCTCATATACCCATCATACATATTTTCCATCCCATAGTCCCGTGCCCATATACCCATCACACATCCTCCATCCCAAAGTCCTGTGCCCACATACCCATCACACATTCTCCATCCCATAGTCCCGTGCCCATATACCCATCACACATCGTCCATCCCATAGTTCCGTGCACATATATCCATCACACATCCTCCATCCCATAGTCCTGTGCCCATATACCATCATACATATCCTCCATCCCATAGTCCAGTGCCCATATACCCATCACACATTCTCCATCCCATTGTCCCGAGCCAGTGGCACTGAGCAGGGAGTTCCTGGAGATGTGTGCAGCCGCTAATGATGCGATTTTTCTATGCTGTACTCATATACCCATCATACATATTCTCCATTCCATAGTCCTGTGCACATATACCCATCATACATATCCTCTATCCCATAGTCCCGTGCCCATATACCCATCATATATATCATCCAACCCATAGTCCGGTGCCCATATACCCATCACACATCCTCCATCCCATAGTCCTGTGCCCATATACCCATCACATATCCTCCATCCCATAGTCCCGTGCCCATATACCCATCACACAACCTCCATTCCATTGTCCCGAGCCAGGTGGCGCTGAGCAGGGAGTTCCTGGAGATGTGTGTGGCCGCTGATGATGCGATTTTCTATGCCGGTAACAGTAGAGCCCGGCAGTAATAGAGGAGGGGATGATTCATTTCTGTCATGTGCTGTCTGCTCCTTTCTGGGGGGCAGACAATGGCTGGGAGCTTATGTTCCCGAGGATGCTGCATTTCTACCACCTGGTCAGTATCTGCTAAGGTGTTGTGGAGTGGGAAAAGTGTTGCTCATAGCAACCAATCACAACTCAGCTTTCATCTTTTAAACAGCTCTGGTGAAAGAAAGATGCTTAGTGATTGGTTGCTATGGGCAACACAGGCAGTGTAACCTGTTGTGGTCAATATATGTGCCTATGAAATATATATATTAGAACAGATATTTATTATATGGGGCTTTGCGTGTGGAGTGAGTGGGCGTGGCTTGATACATATACACATCTATATATTATATATATATATATATGCCGTATATATATTTCCTCAGATTCAGGTTCTCTTGCCTTGTCCATGTCGGTGGTTGTGCACTTAACCATTACACTATAATAGCCACCTAAGGTACAGTACAGACCAAAAGTTTGGACACACCTTCTCATTCAAAGATTCTTCTGTATTTTCATGACTATGAAAATTGTAGAGTCACACTGAAGGCATCAAACTATGAATTAACACATGTGGAATTATATTCTTAACAAAAAAGTGTGTAACAACTGAAAATATGTCTTACATTCTAGGTTCTTCAAAGTAGCCACCTTTTGCTTTGATTACTGCTTTGCACGCAGAAAAGGAGAACGGATGGACTCTACATGCCTGGTTCCCACCGTGAAGCATGGAGGAGGTGGTGTGATGGTGTGGGGGTGCTTTGCTGGTGACACTGTTGGGGATTTATTCAAAATTGAAGCGGTGAGCGGTCCAGCTCACCCCAAACCATCTCAATTGGGTTCAGGTCTGGTGACTGTGGAGGCCATGTCATCTGGCGTAGCACCCATCACTCTCCTTCTTGGTCAATAGCCCTTACACAGCCTGGCGGTGTGTTTGGGGTCATTGTCCTGTTGAAAATAAATGATGGTCCAACTAAACGCAAACCGGATGGAATAGCATGCCGCTGCAAAATGCTGTGGTAGCCATGCTGGTACAGTATGCCTTCAATTTTGAATAAATCCCAAACAGTGTCACCAGCAAAGCACCCCCACACCATCACACCACCTTCTCCATGCTTCACGCTGGGAACCAGGCATGTAGAGTCCATCCATTCACCTTTTCTGCGTGCAAAGCAGTAATCAAAGCAAAAGGTGGCTACTTTGAAGAACCTAGAATATAAGACATATTTTCAGTTGTTTCACACTTTTTTGTAAAGTGTAATGTATAATTCCACATGTGTTACGTCATAGTTTTAAAGCCTTCAGTGTGATTCTACAATTTTCATAGTCATGAAAATACAGAAAAATCTTTGAATGAGAAGGTGTGTCCAAACTTTTGGTCTGTACTGTAGGTATTCTAGTGTATTATAGTGTTAGGAGCCTTGATATATAATTTATTTTTCCACAGGGCAGAGACGGGATTTGAACCCCATTCTCCCATTTTGTTAGGCTGTGCACTTAACCATTAACTATACCAGCCTATGACAGCAGATACCCTGCTGGCATAGTGTGCTGGCCAAAAGAAGAGATGGAAGCTGCAGATGTGAAGACACAAAAACTCCTCACAATGCATGGAGGTCTCCACCCTAAGTCTAGCACCCAAAGATTGTATACCAACATGAAAGGAGGGTGGTCGAGGCTTGATAAGCATCCAAGCCGCCATCACGGATGAAAAAAAGAAGTATCCAGGAATACATCAGAAAAATGGCACCAAAAGATGAGATGCTGAGAGAAAGCCTAAGGCAGCAACAACAGATCTGGAAGGAAGAACAGGAACATGAAGTGCCATGGCAAGACAAGCCGCTGCATGGGATGTACCATTGACAGATAATGGAGGTGGCTGACAAGGAGAAATCCTACCAATGGCTGGAGAAAGCTGGACTCCCCAGACAGCACAGAGACACTAATCATAGCGGCACAAGAGCAAGCACTAAGTACCAGATCCATAGAAGCAGGAATCTACCACACAAGACAAGACCCAAGATGCAGACTATGCAAAGAAACCTCAAAACAGTCAACAAATAGTGGCAGGATGCAAAATACAAGCAGAACAGCGTATACTGAACACCACAAACAAGTAGAGGGAATTGTATACAGGAACATCTGCACCCGCATATGGCTAAGTCCCCCTAACTCCAGGTGGGAGACCCCAGAGAAAGTGGTGGAGAATGAAAGGCTAAAATCCTGTGGGACTTCAAGATCCAGACGGATAAGCAGGTGTTGGCTAACCAACCAGACATTGTCATAGTAGACAAGGATCAGAAGACAGCAATGATAATAGATGTGGCAGTGCCAGTGACAGCAACATCAGAAAGAAGGAATATGAGAAGCCGGAGAAATACCAGGGCCTCAAAGGAGAACTGGAGAAGATGTGGAAGGTGAAGGCAACAGTGATTCCAGTGGTGATAGGAGCACATGGATCACAGATCCCAGGAGCAACATCTGAGCTCTGTCCAGAAAAGCGCAATGCTGGGAACTAAGATCCTGCGCAGAACCCTCAAACTCCCAGGCCTCTGGTAGAGGACCCGAGAATGAGAAATAACAAAAAATAGCACCCCCATTGGGGATGAGAAGGATGTTTTTTTTATAAATATTTTTTTCACAGTAGAATAATTCCTAAAAATAGGAAGGAAAACATTGGGAATATAAGAGTCTGCACTTTGGAAAGTTCATAAAGGAATTTATATTTCTATTACAAGCACTGTGAGGAATGGAATTATTCCACAGATGTTTAATACTCTGCATAGTATTATGAGGATGAAGGAAAAGAGTGGCAAATGGCTGATCGTCAACTCTCCAAGGGTGGGGTTATACAGGGTTCAGCATTCTCAGCTCTACTAGATCTGCATCAGAAAAAATTGTGTTCTGTTGTAAGGGGTAAAACTATGTTATTGCCATATCTTGCCTTTCTTATAGTGTATTATCAGTGTATATTTGTTACTATGTAATAGTATTGCTACACGATTATGTGTATAACTGTTTCTTTACTAAAAATATATATTTGGTGACATGTTCCTTGGAGCTGCTATGTATAGGGTAAAGTGCAGTTATAATATTTGGCCACTAGATGGGGGCATCATAGTAAATGTAGTTACAGTTAGGATGTAGCTTAGTATAGGAAATAGTTAACTATAGGAGGGGCTGCTGTGTAGTAAGTAAGTACACAGTGTTAGATAGATTCAGAAGGGCTCGGGTGCCCGAATAGTACGCATGCACTCTAGGCCCAGGGCACCACAGTAGCCACGTAAACTTAATAAGAAAAGAAGCTTAGCCACTTGGAGTCTATAGAACAGAAGTATGGTATCAAGCAGCAGGATAGCAGCAGTTCACAGCTGGAGAAAGGAAGCGGTCTTGAGGACTACCTGATGCAGACTTGAATCCCATAAGACAACTAAAAAATGCAAAAAATATTAAAAAAAAATAAAATATGTCTAAAAGTTTGTCACCCTCCTCTCCCCTTTACCTTGTAATGCAAATAGTGAAATCTAAAACAATAAAAATAACATTTTGGTAGACACTGATCGGGTAATGTTAAAAACGAAAAAAGTTATCGCTCCCAGAATTTGGTGACTAAAGTTAATATATTCTTTGGGTTTTTTTCTACTTTCTTTCTAATAAATTTTGTTTCACCAAAACTATACTGACCGGTCTAGCAAATTTACCAAATCATTTTTACCACACAGTAAAGCCAAACCTCAAAAATTGTGAAATTGCTATATTTTTTTCAATTACTCCGAACTTTGTTTAGTACATCATATGATAAAATGAACGGTGTCATTCAAAAGTACAACTAGTCCTCGAGAAAAATAAGCTCTCAGATGTTTATAGATGGAAAAATTAAAAAAAAGTTACAGCTCTTCAAAGATGCGGAGGAAAAAGTAAAAGCAAAAGATATGGCTGCATCTCCAAAGGGCAAAAGACAGTAACATGCACATTGCTCCTATTTTAGGCCACTTTTTCCGTTATGTATTTTGGTCATTATTTGTTAAAACCAGGACTGGATCCAAATTATGAAATAGATGCAAATTTTCACATATGTACTTTCCCTCTATATATTTTCACGAGAAATACTGATGAAACCACTAATGTGATACCAAGCGTGAAAACTGGCCTTAGGCTGGCCTTACCCATTAGACTTGTGTTGAACCTGCCAATATCGACAGGTTCGGCTGACAGTCTAATGTGTGTGGGGGTGCCAGCCAACTGATGATTGGGAGATTTTCAATCAAGCATGTCTGATTTCGGACTGTTGATCACATTGTTCTCCCTAAAATAAGCTGCTGGCCAAAGGTCAGTTGGCGACTTTCTCTTAAAGCGTTCGACCAAACGAGTGCTCCAGTGTTCAGATGAGTCGGCTAAGATAGCTGGCAGCCGAACGATCTTATGGCCGACCGCTATCTAATGGCCATCTAATGTGTATGGCCAGTTTTAGGCAGCATTGAGTGGTGTTTTTACTGTGCACTTGTAATGTCCCCATATACCATTACAGTTTGCCGAGTCTGTTGATTTCAGCAGAACCGGACGACCATCTGATGTGTATGGTAGCCAATTGAATTTAATCCTTGAATTTTGTAGGGGAGATAAGTCACAGTCAGAGCGATCTAGCATTGTCTCTTTGAAAAACGTGAGCCACTATATAGCTATTATTTGACATTGCAGTGGTGTCATTTTCTACACTGGATTCTGCATGGTACTGTACTGTTTTATTGTGATTGTGTTGCTGTTTGCAATTTTTTAACTTTACCCAAGTTTATTTTTCTGAAAAAAGCGGGTCCAGCACTTGTTTGTCCTGGAGCCTCCAGTAGCCTCTGCTGACTGTTAGTCATATATTCTGACATAGCTATTAGCTACCTTATGTCAAAGCATACATTTAGATGGAAGTCTACTTTAATACTGCACAAAACTAAACTCCGATACTTAATGTTAATGCTCCCAAACTACAATAACCAGTGAACAGTGATATATATTTTGAATTGTAAGTTGCACAGTCGACATGCTAAATTAATATGAAATACAGAATTTTCCACTAGTTCCTCCAATAAAAGTAGTTTGGCACAGAGAGACAAAATTTATGCCTGACCTTTCATTTGGACAAAATGATGAACTTAATGGAGCATAAATGAGGTTACGTTTTATGAGCATAGTAAAAGAACAGAATGTAAGTAATATAAAAAGTAAAAAACAAACTTATTATGCGCTCACATATTATCATATAGCTATTATATAACAAAAATATTTTCCAAAGTCCCTCATCATTCGTGGCTCCTGTGCCCAAGTTATTTAGGTGATGACTGTGAAAGCGGTCAGCATAAGATTACTGTCCTTCACAGTCCCTTTATAAAGAGGTAGGAGTCATCCATGGGATCTAATGCCTAAGTCCAATCCTGCCGCATAATAAGGTGGGGAATCTAGTTTCATATTTTGCGTTGGTGCTCAGGGTTACCTATCTTTTAAGATCGCTTTTGGAAAAAGCGAGTGTGCACCGTCCTTAAAGATGCAGCAATTTTCTGATGTATTTCATCCAGTTCACGAAGAAGGTAGTCCATGGCTATATTAATTCTAATGAGATAACAGTTCAGCACTCAGGATTAAAATCTGAACTTTATTTTTTATGTCCTCTTAAAAAAACATTGCATTGTATCCTATGAGATGTATTCAGCAAAGTGTCAGTGTATCCTATGAGATGTATATACAGCACAGTCTGTGATTCCTGACATACAGCAGTCTTAGTATGTCCTTTGTGATTAAACAGCAGTCTCAGTGTATCCTAGGTGATGTATATTCAGAAGTCAGTGTATACTATGAGATGTACTTGTTGCAGTCTCAGTATATCTTATGTAATGTAATGTGAACAGGAGTCTCTGTATCCTTTGTAATGTATATACAGCAGTCTATGTATCCTAGATTATGAATATACAGTCATCTTAGTGGATCCGATGTAATATATACAGCAGTCTCAATGTATCCTCTGTGTACAGCAGTCTGTTTATCATTAGGTGGTGCATATACAGCATTCTTAATGTATCCTATATGATGTAATTACAGCAGTCTCATTGTATACTATGAGATGTACAGTGGGGGAAATAAGTATTTGATCCCTTGCTGATTTTGTAAGTTTTCCCACTGACAAAGACATGAACAGTCTATAATTTTGAGGGTAGGTTAATTTTAACATTGAGAGACAGAATATCAAAAATAAAATCCAGAAAATCACATTGTATAAATTATATAAATTTATTTGCATTTGCAGTGGGATATAAGTATTTGATTCCCCTACTAGCCATTAAGAGTTCTGCCTCCTACAGACCAGTTAGATGCTCCTAATCAGCTCATTACCTGCATTCAAGACAGCTGTCTTACATAGTCACTTTTATAAAAGACTCCTGTCCACAGACTCAATTAATCAGTCAGACTCTAACCTCTTCAACATGGGCAAGACCAAAGAGCTTTCTAAGGATGTCACTGATAATTGGCAATTATCAAGAC
Organism: Oophaga sylvatica; assembly: GCA_033576555.1. NCBI lineage: Eukaryota > Metazoa > Chordata > Amphibia > Anura > Dendrobatidae > Oophaga > Oophaga sylvatica. The sequence continues at coordinate 410,597,154 of JARQOD010000001.1, forward strand.
ACACTCAATAAAGGAGTGCTCTGCAGGTGGGGACCACATCTCAGTACCAATACTTTGTGGTTGATGTTTTGGTCACTTTTGAAACTTGGTTGTGCTTTCACACTCGTGGTAGCATGAGACGGACTCTACAACCCACACAAGTGGCTTAGGTAGTGCAGCCCATCCAGGATGGCACATCAATGTGAGCTGTGGCAAGGTTTGCTGTGTCTGTCAGCGTAGTGTCCAGAGGCTAGAGCCGCTACCAGGAGACAGGCCAGTACACCAGGAGACGTGGGAGGGGGCCAACAAACCAGCAGCTTGCCTTTGTGCAAGGAGGGACAGGAGGAGCACCTCCAGAGCCCTGCAAAATTACCTCCACCAGGCCACAAATGTGCATGTGTCTTGCCAAACAGTTAGCGACCGACTCCATGAGGATGGTCTGAGTGCCCTACGTCCACAAATGTGGGTTGTGCTCACAGCCCAACACCATGCGGACGCTTGGCATTTGCCGCAGAACACCAGGATTGGCAAATTTGTCACTGGCGCCCTGTCCTTTTCACAGATGAAAGCAGGTTCACACTGAGCACATGTGACAGACGTGATAGAGTCTGGAGACGCCGTAGAGAGCGATCTGCTGCCTGCAACATCCTTCAGCATGACCGGTTTGGCAGTGGGTCAGTTATGATGTGGGGTGGCATTTCTTTCTAGGGCTGCACAGCCCTCCATGTGCTCACCAGAGGTAGCCTGACTGCCATTAGGTACTGAGATGAGATCCTCAGACCCTTGTGAGACCATATGCTGGTGCAGTTGGCCCTGGGTTCCTCCTAATGCAGGACAATGCCAGAACTCATGTGGCTGGAGTGAGTCAGCAGTTCCTGCAAGATGAAGGCATTGAAGCTATGGACTGGCCCACCCATTCCCCGACCTGAATCCTATTGGTCTCGCTCCATCCAACATCACATTGCACCACAGACTGTCCAGGAGTTGGCGGATGCTTTAGTCCAGGTCTGGGAGGGATCCCTCAGGAGACCATCTGCCACTCATCAGGAGCATGCCCAGGTGTTGTAGGGAGGTCATACAGGCACAGGGAGGTCATACAGGCACGTGGAGGCCACACACACTACTGAGCATCATTTTGACTTTTTTTTATGGACATTACATTCCACTTTAATTTGTGGGTGACTCCAAATCCAAGCCTCTATTGGTTAATAAATTTGATTTCCATTGATGGCTTTTGTGTGATTTTGCTATCACATTCAACTTTGTACAGAACAATGTATTCAATGAGAATATTTATTCATTCAGATCTAGGATGTGTTATTTGAGTGTTCCCTTTATTGTTTTGAGCAGTGTATATATACATATATAATGCAATGAGTGTATCCTATGGGATGTATTATACAACAATCACTGTATTTTTTATGTGATGTATTATACAGCAGTCTCAGTATTTCTTATATGAACTGTGGGTTTGTCTTAGTGGGTCCTTTGTGACATATACTGTACAGCATCCTCAGTGTATCCTTTGTGATGCTATAGAACAGTCTTGGTGTATCCTCTGTGATATACACATCACAGTCTCTGTATATTCTCTGTGAATACACCACACATTTTCATTGTATCTTGTGTTAGGATACACTGAGACTATGTATCGATATACAGTATGTGATGCATACAGGATTCTCAATGTATCTTTTGTGATGTATACACAGTCTGTGTATCATGTGTTGCATACAGCACAGTGTCATTGTATCGTATATGATGTATACAACGTAACATTTTAATCATGGCCAAAAAGTTTGAGACTGACACAATTTTGGTTTTGTCAAAGTTTATGCTTCATTGTTTTTCTATCTTTTAGTCTGCTATTTCTATTGTTACTGACATCCAATTTAAAACATTTCATAAGTTCTTACAGATTTTTGTGAGAAATACTTTGTTTATGCAAAGACTTAATATGTACAATGTTGACACGTATTTTTCAATAGTTCTGCAATTCAATCTGGCAGCTGGAATCAGCTTCTGGGCCAAATCCTGATTGATAGCAGCCGATTCTTGCCTGAATCAGTGTTTGGAGTTTCTCACAATTTCATTGGTTTTGATTGTTAAATTGATTTTTGAGAATTAACTTGTTTCTCAATTGGATTGCTATCTGAGGAGTTTCTTGGCCATAAACCCAAGATTTCAAAAATTTTATTTCCTTTGAGCCACATACCGTATATACTCGCATATAAGCTGAGGCACCTTATTTTGCCACGAAACCTGGGAACACTTATTGACTCTAGTATAAGCCGGGTATGCATTGTCCCCTCATCCCTATCCTGGAAATGCATGGCTCCTCATCCCTATCCTTGTATGCGTGGCCCCATGAGAAAGCATTTAAATAAAAAAAAATCCTTTACTTACCTCCCTGTGCGCCCTTGCAGCATCTTGTTTCTGGTTCCAGCAGCTCCTGCGGTCAGGCGATCACATGTCCCGCTCATTAAGGGGAATGAAATTCACCTCTCTCCACATTTTACAGTAACAGACCAAAAGTTTGGACACACCTTCTCATCAAAGATTTTTCTTTATTTTCAAGACTATGAAAATTGTGGAATCACACTGAAGGCATCAAAACTATGAATTAACACATGTGGAATTATACATTACACTTTACAAAAAGTGTGAAACACTGAAAATATGTCTTAATTCTAGTTCTTCAAAGTAGCCACCTTTGCTTTGATTACTTCTTTGCACGCAGAAAAGGTGAACGGATGGACTCTACAGTCATAGCCAAAGTTTTGAGAATGACACAAATATTAATTTTTACAAAGTCTACTGCTTCACTTTTTCTAATGGATTTTCATATACTCCAGAATGTTATAAAGAGTGATCAGCTTAACAGCAATTACTTGCAAAGTCAATATTTGGCTAGAAAACGAACTTCATCCCCCAAAACACATTTCAACATCATTGCAGCCTTGCCTTAAAAGGACCAGCTAACCTCTTTTCAGTGATTGCTCCATTAACACAGGTGTGGGTGTTGATGAGGACATGGTGGAGATCAATCTGTCATGATTAAGAATGAGACCACTGGACACTTTGAAAGGAGATGGTGCTTGGCATCATTGTTTCTCTTCTGTTAACCATGGTTATCTCTAAAGAAACACGTGCAGTCATCATTGCAATGCACAAAAAGGCCTAACAGGGAAGAGTATCGCAGCTAGAAAGATTGCACCTCAGTCAACAATCTATCGCATCATCAAAAACTTCAAGGAGAGAGGTTCCATTGTTGCCAAAAAGGCTCCAGGGCGCCCAAGAAAGACCAGCAAGCACCAGGACCGTCTCTAAAAGTGTTTCAGCTGCGGGCTCGGGCAGGCAGAGCTTGTTCAGGAATGGCAGCGGCAGGTGTGGAGTGGCATCTGCATGCACTGTGAGGCGGAGATCTTGGGCAAGGCCTGGTCTCAAGGAGGGCAGCAAAAGAAGCCCTTCTCTCCAGAAAAAACATCATGGACATCATGGACAGACTGATATTCTGCAAAAGGTACAGGCAGTGGACTGCTGAAGATGGGGTAAAGTTATTTTCTTGATGAATCCCCTTTTCGATTGTTTGGAACATCAGGAAACGCCTCTTCGGAGAAGACAAGGTGAGCGCTACCACCAGTCTTGTCTCATGCCAACTGTTAAGCATACTGTAAACCATTCATGTGTGGGGTTGCTCCTCAGCCAAGGGAATCGGCTTCTCACAGTCTTGCCTAAAAACACAGCCATGAATAAAGAATGGTACCAGAATGTCCTCCAAGAGCAATTCTCCAACCCTCCAAGAGCAGTTTGGCGATCAACAATGCCTTTTAGCATGATGAGCACCTTGCCATAAAGCAAAGGTGATAACAAATGGCTCAGGGAACAAAACATAGAGATTTTGGGTCCATGGCCTGGAAACTCCCAGATCTTATCCCATTGAGAACTTGTGGACAATATCAAGAGACGGGTGGACAAACAAAAACTAAAACTTCTGACAAAATGAAAGCATTGATTGTGCAAATGGATGCTACATAGGATTTGGGGAAAATTATTTAGAGATGCCAGGGAGAATTCAGGGTCCCAAAAAGAAGGGGCAACACTCAAATTTTACTTGCTGCATTAAAACATTTTTAAAGTCAATAACTTTTTTTTATAGTTTGCAATTTTATATTTCGTTTTGAAAAAAACATCTGTCAAACACCCAAAAAAAAACCCGAGGGCAGCGATCATGTGAAAAATATAAATTTTTGTCATTCTCAAAATTTTTTGGGCCCGGGCGCCTATTCCCCCCCTGAAACCCCGGAGGGGGGTGGTTTTGATTTTGGGTGGGGGTGCTTTCTGGGGCACATTGGGGATTTATTCAAAAATTTAAGCGGGAGCGGGGCCCTCCCCCCAAACCTCTCTATTGGGTTTAGTCTGGTGACTGTGGGGTCGGTCATCTGGGTAGCACCCCAACACTCTCCTTTTGGTCAAAAACCCTTCACAGCCTGGAGGGGGTTTGGGGCACGTCCTTTGAAAAAAAAAGATGGTCCAACAAAACGCAAACGGTGGAAGTATGCTGCTGCAATAGCTGTGGTAGCCATGGGTTCAGTTCCTTAATTTTGAATAAACCCCAAAAGGGTACCCAAAGCACCCCCTTTCACACCACCCCTCCAGCTTAGGGTGGGAACGGAAGCAAGTCCATCCTTTAACTTTTTTTTTTTGCAAGCAGAAAAAGCAAATGGTGGTACTTTAAAGAACTAGAATTAAGACATATTTTCAGTTTTTTCACACTTTTTTTGTAAAGTTAATGTATAATTCCACATGTGTCAATTATATTTTTTATGCTTCAGTTGATTTACAATTTTCATATCGGGAAAAAAAGAAAAAAAATTGAATGGGGGTTTTCCCCAAATTTTTTTCTTTTCTGTAGCTCTAAAATGTGGGAGCAAAAACTTTTTTTTAGAAAAAACGTTTTTTGTGTGGCCTGCCAAAAAAAAAAACCCCTTAAAATAAAAAAAACCCCCCATTTATCACCCTAGTTAGGGAAAAAAAATTTTAAAAAAAAAAAAATTTGATTTTTTCCTTTTCCCATTGGGGGGAAAAAAAAGTTAGGGGGGTTGGGGGCAAAAAATTAGCGTTGGGTTTGGGGCAGGGTTTTTGGGGGTTAAGATTTGGTTTACGTTACGGGCGATTAGGGTTAGGGGGTTTGGGGAGGTTTTTGGCTGGGTTTGGTTGGGGTTTTTTGGGTTTAGGTTAAGTTGAATTGGGGGGTTTCCACTTTTTTTGGACATCGGGGGGTTCCAAACTCGACATGGCGTTCGATCCAAAAAAAAAATTTTTTGCTTGAAAAGTCAAGGCCCCCTTTTCCCTTTCCAAGCTTGCCAGTCCCCAACCCGTGGTTCCCCCCACATAGAGGTATGACTACCAGGAAAAAAATTTAAAAAAAACCTTTTTTGGGGCCAATTTGCCCTGTTACCCTTGGTTAATACATTTTTTTTGAAAAAAAAGTTAAATGTTTATTTTTTTTTAAACATTCCGGGGGGGGTTAGTCTTGTGCATGAAAACCAGGGGCTGTGATCCCCAAAATTTTCCCACAAAGCGACTTTAAGCTACTTTAGAGGCAAAAAAAACAGTTCCTGGGGTTCCCCACAAAAATTTTTAAAAAAAGGAAACAAAAAAAAGACCAAAATCAGGGCCCCAGGGGGCAACAAGAAGATACACACATAGAACCATATTTACCCCCCCCCCCGAAAAAAAGCAAAAGGGGCTCCTCATCAAGAAGCCAGAAACTACTCAGGGTCGCATTAGGTCCATGATTGGCTCCCAAGGGGAAAAAAGGGGGCCCAGGGGGTGCCCCTCTCCCCCGGATGACTACTGGGGAACCCCCGTGGGCCCGGGGGAAAAAAGTTTACCCGAGTTCCCGCTTTGACAGAAAAACCTCGTGCTGAGGAGGGGGTAGCCTCTTTCGGGCTTAGGGTGCAGAAGAACCGCCCCTTTAAGCGCTGGGAGAAGTTCTTTTGGGGGGGAAATGTACCCCTTCGGGGGGATGAGGGGGGACAAAAGGGGGAACAGTCGGGCAAGCACAGCGCACCACTGAGAGGAGAACCCCCGAGGGCTTGGTGACAGAGGGTGGACTGCAGCATTCGGTTCAATTATTCAGTCCCCCAATCCATACTGCAGAGGCCCCTCCCTGTCCCCCAGGGGGAAAAAAGACCCGGGTGGGGAGTAAAACCCTTCCGAGAACCTTTGATCCCCCCTTCAGAGAATCACAAGCAGGGGGAAGGTGGGGAATATCGAAGGAACCCCCGCAGAGCCCCCGAAGGGGAGGGAACTCAAGGAAGAGCTTTCGCTTTGTTCTTTGCCTCACAACACCACCCCGGTGATATCTTTTGACACAAAAAGTGGTGTTATGTACTCCCAAAATAAACTGTTCAAAACGGATACTGGCCATATTTTTAATAAAAATGAAATACTGTAACGTGCCCCCAGGGGCGTGCCCTGGGCTCGTACTCGCAAAAATCACACATATTAAGCCACCATTTCTGTTTTTTCCTTGAGCCGGGGGGGCCCGATCTCCTTTCAAAGCTGATTCTGTTTTGCTTGTGTTGGATATCTTAAAGGAGGGGAATTGACAACACCGCATAAAGCTTTCGATACAACTTTACTTAGGCATTTTAAGCATTAAAACCATTGTTCATAGAGGTATAGTTTTTTACAGCTACTGAAACAATTTTGGGCTTTTTTAAAACCCTCGAAAAACTTTTAAAAGGGGGGTCACCAAAATTCCCCAACTTGCAGCCAAAAACAAAAACCCCCGGGGGTTCTCTTGTTTTTTATGACCATTCTCTTGCTTGAAAAATTTGATGAGGAAATTTAAAGTAAAAACCCGGTCCTAACCCTAATTGGTTCTAACCCCCTCAAGAACCCCAAAATTTTTACCATTTGGTTACATGCTTTTAAAACCCCATTGAAACAATTTTGAATTTTTTGGGGCTCCCCTCAAATTAAAAAATTTAAAAAGGGGTTGTCAGAAAACCAGATAGCAGTTTAACAAACATACTAAAATTTTTTTCTTATTTTAAACCTTTTTTCTTACATAATCCTGACAAGGAAATTTTAAAAAAAAAATATCTTTATTTTTTTTTTATTTTTTTCCCCATTTTTGTATTTAAAACCCGTTAGTATTTTTCTCTTGTTTAAAATTCAAAGAGAAAAAAAAGGGGAATCACCCCAAGAAAAATTTTAAAGGGGGTCAAAAATCACCCAATTTTGTAACAACAAAAAGAGACATATCCAGGGATATTCCCCATTTATTTTGCTTTGAAACCTACCTGACAAAAAGAAAAAGGATAACGAAAAAGAAAATAAAATTTTCCCCAAAACCATCAATTCGCCCAAACCGCTTTTAAACAATAAAACCCTCCCAAAGCACTTAGCCCATCAAATCGGGGGCCCTCTTAAGGGGATAAACCCCAAAAAATAAAAATTTTAAAAAACCCCAAACTTTCATTGGGGCCTCAAGTCAATTACAGAAAAAACCCCCCCCCAATAACTAAAAAAATGCCCCCCACTCAAATAACACAGGATAAGAAAGCTTTTCTGTACTCTAAAACGCTTTTGAGAGGTCATGGCTATCGAGTAAAACAAAGGGAACCCGACAAAGACTCTCTAGCAGCTGATTCTGACCCGACACTTTTTCCGAGGAAATTCCCCCAAAAGGGAAACCCCCATCCCGCAGGAAAAGAGACTCATAGCCACAAAATCAAGAAGAATACAACCTAGCGAGGTTTTTACTTAAACACCCCCCCCTTTTAAAAAGACTTAAAGGGGTTTTTAACAATACCAAAAAGTTTTTGAAGTTTTCCCGGGCATTTCCAAAAAAAAAATTGAACGAAAAAAAAAACACCAAGGTTAAACAAAAAATAATCTTCAAAAAAGAACATTGAAAAAAATCAAAATTAAGCCAAATCTAATTAAATCTCAGGCAGGGTAGGGAAACAATGAAATTCGGCATTTCAAAAAAATTAAAATCGGACTTATCGATTACGCCAAAAAACCGTTAAGAAACTTCCCCCTTGACGAATATGGGGAAACCGCATCGATAAACCACGACTTCCCGGCCCGGGTCCCCCCCGTAAAGGGACACTTTAAGATTACTTTTTTAATACGAAAGAAAGAACCCCAAAATTTTTGGAAAAAAGGGGCACCCTTTTCCCGCCCTTTAACCTGTAAAATCTTTGCGGTTTCTCCAAAAAAAACAATTGATACCCCGGTTTTTAGGGGCAATCCCTCCTGAGGGAGAGGGGGGGTCCATAAGATGGGCTTCCAATAAATTGTTGATTCTTTTTTAAAGGGGAAAAAAACCTCCCCCTTTAAAAAGTTCAAAGAACATTGATTTTTTCCTCCCCGGGGGGAAAAAAAAATTTTAAAAGTGGGAGTGACATGACTTTGGTTTAGCTCTTCCCTTTTTTTTTTAAAATATTTTACGGCATTTCCCGCTTAAATTATAACCAATCTTCAGTTATGTATACCCTTCTGTTTTCCGTTACAGTCTTTTGTAATGTTTAAAAGGGGGAAAATTTTGGGGGAAATCCACGAACTTTACCCCAACGGAAGATCTCACCCAGGTGTTATCCCCAGGGAACTCCCTTCCTAAAATTTTTTGAAATTTTGAACTTGTTCTGAACTTGTAATTGAATTCTGTTACTGTTATTTAATTTTGTGTTTAATTTTTTTATACCTGTATTTGTAATTCCTTCTCTTTTTTGCGGGTTTTACCCCCAAATTTTACATTTAAAAATAAAAAAAAAATTTGTCTTTTAACGTAAGGTTTTAATATCCTTGAAGAGATATCCTTTGGAAAGGGTTAGACAAAGCCAGCCATTATATCCCCAAGAAGTAAAAATTTGAGTGGTAATCACCCCCCATTCTCTCACAAAATTTTTTCCCCCCGTTTTATGCCCTTAAATTCAGGAAAAAAAGCCCGGGGGTTTTTCCCCATTAGAGACAATTCTGTTTAATTTTTGGGGGTTTTTATGCCCCGAAGGGAGATTCCATATTCTAATCTGCCTCCTTAATAAAAAAATTTGTACTATTCAAACTATATCCCTAAACCGAGACCTTGATTTCCTAAAAGCTCGAAAACAATTAAAACCCCGGGAAAGGGGAGGGGGGGGGGATTTCAACATTGTCCCAAGGGGCTTGGATTAAAATCATCCCCCCCGCCTTTTCCCCACACTAAATGAGGCCCCTTAAAAAGAGTTTTTATGACCTTTCCCAGTCAAAAATTCCCCCTTTCCGGGGGTCCCCCATTTTTCTGTGTACAAAAAAACTTTCTCGCAAATTTTATTTTTTTTTTACTGCTTTTCTCCCCCCCCAATTAAATCTGTTTCTATTTTTGAAAGGTCCATCTAGACCACTCCCCCGGGAAAAAATCCCCTGGGCCCCCCCAATGGGATTTTTTTTTTTTTTGGGAAATGAACTCTTTTCTCAAAAAAATCCCAAAATAAAAAACCGGAACTGAACCCTTTTTAAAAATACTTCATAAAAAAAAATCGATGAAAAAGCCCCCTTCAAAAATTTTGGGGAAAGCCCCAAGGGAGTCATTAGAGGAAAACTAAACAAATTCCCCCAGTAAACCCGGGGAAAAAAAGAGAAAAAAAAAAACACCAGACTTTCAAACCCAAAAGGGGGAAACCTCGGGGAAATCCCCTTTCCCCTTTTCCCCAACTATAATTTAAAAATTCTTGAGCCAGAAAAAAATCAAAACAGCCATACTTGTAAATATTTTCAAAATTTAAAATTCAAAGTTTAAGGTTTTACTTTGCTTAATAAACCAAAAAATTATTTTGGGGGGTTAAAAAACAAGTTAGGATAAAAAAAAGGGGCAATAAAATAAAAAACCCTTTTTGGGTGACATCAAAAAACCCCCCCAAAAAGGTTCGCGGGAAAAATTCCCCAACTTTTTTTTTTTAAATCTTTTAAAAACCTTTAAATTTCAGAAAAAAAAAATTTACCCCCCAAACCCAATACTTTAACCCCCTTTTTTTAAATGATCTAAACACCAAAATTTAACCCTTTTAAAAAAGAACTCTTTGACCCCCCTTTTAATTAAAAAAAAATTTTTGATACAATCCAGAAACAAAAAAATTTAAAAGTCCCCCCGGGCCGGGGGTTTGTGAACGAATATTAAAACTTATCCAAACTTTTATCCCCCCTCTGGAAAAAATCATAACCTGCTTCCCAATGCGGGTTTTTCCCAAAAAGGGGAAAGTTAGAAGCAATTCTTTTGATCCCAAAAAACTAAAACGAAGTAGAAAAATTCAGAAAAAAGGCCCCAACACTCTTTAAAAGGAAAATTAAAATCTACGCAAAAAAATTTAGCGACAAATAAAAGCACTTTTCCCCCAAACTCTTTAAAAACGTAAAGTGCTTTTTTGAAGGTCAGGGGTTTGGTGGAACAAGAAACAAAAAAAAACCTTTTTAGAAATTTTAAACCCCATGAAACCCCTTGTGGCCAAAAACCCCAACGCGGGAAAAGGGTTTTTAAGAGTGGGTTTCTACCCAGAGGGGGCTTTTAAAAATTTGGGTTTTTTATAAAAAAAAATAAAACTCTATTTTCCCCCTTTTACTCCACCCGGGAAAGGGTTTTTATTAAATAATACCACCAAAAATTTCCCCCCAAAAAAGGGGGGAAAAGGGTTCCCCCTTCACCGTATTCGCCGGTTTAAAACCCCCCGGAAGGATCAAAGGGAGGACCCCTTTTTGGGGGTTTAACACCCCCACACGCACAAAAAAATTAGTCTTTTCGCCTTATTATTAATTTTAAAAAACCCCCATAAACTAATCTATTTACAAAAAAAAACCCCTTTTTTCCCCAAATTTGTATTCAAAATAAACGGTAAAAAACCAAGGCACTATTTTTCAATTTAAGCGAAAGATTATCCTATTTGAAAAAAAATAACAATTTTGGGGGGAAAAGGGAAGATTAATATCGGGAAAACCCCTTTTTTTAAAAAAAAAAAAAAATTTTAAAATTTTAAAATTTCAACGAAAAAAAATTCCAAAACCGTACCCAAATGTTTCCCGAAGGGGAAAAGCCGGGGCCTGTCGGGAAAGGGAAAATCCCGCGATTAATCATGCACCCCCCCAAAAATCTTTTATTTCTTTAGACCCTCCCCAAAAAATTTCCCACACCATTTTGAAAATTTTAAAAACTACTCGAACTCTTTCATTGGAATGGAAAAGGGGGGAGAGTAGCCAAAAATATTCGTATAAAAAAACAAAAGGGGGGATTGGGGAGTCCCCCAAAATTCAGCTTTTTCCCAAAAAAAACAATTAAACAAAGAAATTTTTGGGGTTTTAACAAAACTATCTCCAGCCGGGTAACCAAAAAAAGGGCAAAAAAACAAAACTCCCATTTTAAAAAATTTTTTACAAAAAATTTTTCCCAAACTAATACAAAAACAACCCCCCTTTCATTTTTTAAATTTCCGCGGGTAAAACCGAAAAAAACCCCCCAGGGGGGACAAGTTTAAATTTTTTTGAACAATTTTCCATTTCCCTAATTGCTTCCGGAAAAATTTCCCCGTTTCCCCGAGATTTTTAACCAGGGGAGGGTTTAAAAAACAATCAAAGATTTTTGATAAAAAAATTTCAAAAATTTGGGGGAATTTTAAAAAATAATTTAAAATTTCCCCCCCCCAAATTTATATTTTTCATTTTTTAAAGGGACCACACCCAAAAAAAACCCCCCCAAAAAAAATTCCCCAAAAACTAAAAAAATTTCCCTTACTCCTAAATAATACGAACATAAAATTTTTTGGGTACAAAATTTTCCCACTATATCAATAAAAGGGCAGCCAACCCAAAAAAATGCCCACATTTTTCCCCCGGGAGAGAGATTGAGGACGCCATTGGCATTTGAAAAAGGGTAAAAAGGAAAAAAAGAACACTTTTTAAAACCAAAAACTTTTGCTTTCCCCCCGGAAAATTCTTTCCAAAATTTAGCAGGGGTACTTTCCCCCCCCCAAGGTTGTCACCTCAAAAAAAATAAATTTACCCTTTTCCCGGAGGGGTTGTGGGGACCCCGGGGAAAAATTTTAACCCTATCTTTGGTATTCCCCCAAAATCAACCTCTGTGGGAAACAGGCCCCATAAAAAAACTCCTCAATAAAAAACAACATCACCCCCCAAAAACCCCCCCCCTTTTCCCTAGAGGGAAAAATACACCCCTCTTGGATTGTTGTAATCCAAAATTTTATTTTTTAAAAAATCTAAAGCTCCTCTGGAAAAACCGATGTACCCAATTTTTTTCCCCTTTTTTGGAAACCCCAATCAATAAATCACTGGAAAATTTAAAGGGTTTGCCACAATCAAAGTTTTTTAAAAAAGATACCCAAAAAAAAAAAGGGTTTGGAATTTTTTTTAAAAAACCTTAAAAAAGCAAAAATTCATCCTCGTAAACCGGGGCTCCTTTTTTTTTCTCTTCCCTTTTTTTTTTTTTCCCCTTTTGTTTTTTTTGTTAATAATTAATAATGGGGTTTTTACACCCCCGCTTAACTGTATGGACTTTTTCAGACTGTTTTATTAAAAATTTTTGGGGGTTTTTCAAATTTTAAATTTTTTTTTTATTTTTCCCCCCCTTTCCAAATTTTCCCTCCCCCCCCCCCCTTTACTTCCCCCCAATTTAAAAAAAAAAAAAATTTTTTAAAAAAAAAATAAACTTTTCCCAAAAAAAACCTTTTAAACACCTAAGGGGGTTTAAAAAATTTTTTTAGAAGGGTTTTTTTGGGGTCTTGGGGGTGATTTTTTTTAAAAAAATGTCATTTTTGGGTTTTTTTTTTTCAACAACCCCCCAAATTTATTTAAAAAGTGAGTGGTCCCAAAAAAAAAAAGGGGGTTTTTTAAAAAAAAAATCGTGGTCAACTTTTTTTCCCTTTTAAAAACCCCCAAAAAAAAAAATATTGGGTTTCCCAAAAATTTTGGAGTAAATTTTTCATGGGGAAAAATTTTTTTATTAATTTTTTTTGGGGAATAATGTTTAAAAAGGGGATAAAAAAAATTTTTGTTTGAAAAATTTCGATTTTTTTCAAAAATTTTTTTTTTTTCCAAAAAACGCGTTATATCAAAAATTTTACCACAAAGGAAGTAAATTGTCATGGAAAAAATTTTCCAAATTTCCAAATCCTTGAAGGGGGGTTTCCCGGTTTTTAACCCAAAGGGGAAAGGGGCAGAATTGAAAAAATTTGGGCCCCCCTCCCTTAAGTCCCCAAAACCCCCCTTTTGGGAATTTTAAAAAGGGGTTTAAAATCCTTTGGAAAGAGGGGGTTTTATAACAGGCATTTTTTAAAGATTTCGATTAATCCCCTAGAAAGCTTCGCAGGGGTTTTTTTTGCCCCTGAAACCCTTTTAAAAACACACAGGGTGTTTTTCCCGCTCTCCTGTTTCTGTGTGCAAATTCACAAGTGCGGGGGGATCATTTTTTTGACCGCATTTTGTTTTAAGAAAACTTTTTTATGATTTTTAAATGGGGTTTTTTAAAGAATCAGCCCCCACTACCCATTTAGAAAAAAAGCCCCAAAAACCCCTAATAAAAAAAAAGAAGAATAAAAATTTGTTTTTTGGTTTTTTTTAAATCCCAAAACACTAAAAATAAAATTTTGATGAGAGAATGTTTCAAATTTAACCCCCTTTTTGGGAAAATTGTATTTCTTCAAAATTTTTTAAATTTTAAAACCCCCAAAAATTTTTTTTTTCCGGAAAAAGTCCCAAAACAAAGTTTTCTGGAATATATTATTTAGGCCTAAACGCAGGGGGGGGGGGGGATCCAAAAAAAGAGGGGAATCTTTTTGGGGTAGAAAACCCCAAAAAACCCTTAAAAAAATTTTGATTTCCCAAAAAAAATAAATGTTTTTTAAAAAAAATTTCTGCGCCCCCCCTTGTGGGCCCTGGGTGGGGAAATGCCAGGGTTATTTACCCGGGGAATTCTCTCCCTAGAAGAATTTCCGAAAAACCTTACACAAATCCCCCCCGTGCTGATAAAGCTGAAACCCCCCCCCATTTAAAAAAATGGAAAAAAATCTGGTCATCAGCAGTATCTTTTAAAGTGCAGCTACCTGTCTATTGGGGGATGGGGGATGTAACAAGAAAAAGGGGAACCAGATTCGGGGGATAATTTATGGGGGAAAGTGTTATTTTAGTGGGGTAGTGATCGATTGTCTAAAAATTTAAAAATGGGGGTTAGGTATTAGGGGATTGTCTTGGGTAGTGCTTTTCCAAAAACTGGTGCGCAAAGAGAAGTCGGAGACAGAGGGGGGAATTTAGTTTTTGGGGGATGTTAGTATTAGATCGTGCAAACAAGAGCAGGGGAAAGGTGATAAGAGAATGATGAAGAGAAGCTAGGGTTTTTCAGAACTTGGGGAAGCTTGTGGGTGAGAGAGATACGTTTGTATTGTATTTTGTAGAAAAGGGGCAACCAGGCAATAGGCACAAAGTGGAGGCTTTGGTAAAGCGGCTGAAAAAAATACTACCGGGGCTGCTGCATTCAAGATGGATTGGAGGGAAAAAGTTAAAGGAGACGACAGTAGAGGTTGCGTGCCCTGACGGAAGAAAAAGAGCTATAGTAAGAGTTTTGCTATTTCAACAGTGAGAAAAAGTCGGTTTTTGGAGATGTTTTTGAGAAAAGTGACATGAGTGATTGGATTTTGGAAAAAAGGGGAAGTTCTTTGTAAAATATGACCAGACAGTGGGGCGGCCGCTTGGAATTTTGGGTTGAACCACCCAAAAAGATTGCAAATCGGGTATAGAGGGGGTTAGTTAGGGGGAAATACGAGAAGTTCTTTTTTGGAGGGTTTCTTTCAAAGAGGGAGGCCATGAACGAGACACAACGATATCCCTGATTTTGAGTAATGTAGGGTGGTAAAGGGGAAGATTTTAATTGGGGTTTCATCAACATAGAATGTGCTGAAACCATACGCTGATGGTTTGCCCAAGGGGGCGGGGTAGAGAAAAGATAAAGGAACCCGGGCTAAACCCCTAGGAACCTCAAAAATAGGCGAAGTTTAAAAGTGGGGAGCATGTTTGATTAGTGAAAAGCGGTTAGAGCGCAAAAAAAATTTTTTTATGGCAAATAGGATCTACTTCTTAAATCAGAAAAGCTGGGGAAAAAACAAATTAGTCTTTTTTTAACCTTTTTTTCCTTTTTTTTGTGGTCATAGCAAGCAAAAACAATGCATTAAATAACTTGATTTCTGTATTTTCCCCCTAGTTCTTTTTAAAACCCTGCATCGGCCATGAGCGCGTTTGGGGGTTTGGGCCAACCTTTAAAAAGAGAACTTTTTATCGCAATAATTCGGTCCTATAGCATTGTGGGATTTGATTTCATGAGAAATTTAAAATTTTTTTTCCCCAAAAGGGCCATTCCTGCCAGGGCTGTGTTGGCATTGCAGCGGGGTTCCTTCCTTATCTCCCGCTATACCCGAAACATCTATTACCAAAAACGGGACATTTCTGGGGAAAAGCGCACTTTCTTCTAAACCAGGCTACCCACTTTGCAATTCCCACATATATAACTTGTCTTAAAGGAAAAGGGTTCAGTAAAATTACAAACCCTAACATTTCAAGCTCCATGGCATGTTGAAGTTTTATTTCAGAACAGCTGGATTGCTGCAGGTTATGACACTGTGCTAACTACTCTGTGACATCCACCTGAAGCTATAAAGCTTTAAAGGGATCTGTCAGCGCATTTTCCCCTGTAAATTTGAGAGCAACATAAGTGGAGAAAACCCCGATTCCAGCAATGTCATTTTTAAGTTTTGATAAAAAAAGTTGTACTAGAGGACTAATAAACCTGTTTCTATGTATTCCCAATGCATTATCCTGTATAACCCCCAAAACCCCACCCAAATTTTTCAGCTTTCTGCCTTTAAGTGTACAATTTTAAAATGATCATCTGGGGAGGCGGGTTTACAGGTCCAGTATTCAGAGAAAATTCTAGATCTGCAGCAAGAAAGCTGTGATTGCACAGATAAAAAGGAGCCCTTTTAAAGGAAGTAAA
>JARQOD010000001.1:410613274-410670189 GCA_033576555.1 Oophaga sylvatica
ACTATAAACAATAATAAAAAAATTTAAAAAAAAATATTACTTTTTATTAAAAAAACCTTTCCACCCCCCCACAAAAAAAAAAACAACTTGACTGTTAAAAACCTAAATCCAATAAATTAATAGTAAAGCCGCAAAATCCAAAAAAAATAAAAAAAAAATTTAAAAATAAAGTTGGCAAAAACCCCCAAATTTTAAATTTTTTTTTTTTTTGCAAACTTTTAAATTTTTTTTTCTTCATTTTAAAGGGAAAACAAATTTTAAAAATTTTTTCTATTACAAAAATCATGCGACCGGGAGAACATGTTTCCGAGTCATTTTTGGGCACAGAATACACGAAAAAAAAAACAATGAAAAAAAAAAGGGGCATGGCACAAACCCATATTTTTCCCCCATAAGGTTTCAAAAAATTTTTTTGGGGTTCTTTTTTTAAATTTTTTTTCTTAAAAAAAAAAAAAAAAAAAAAATTCTTTTTCTTTTTCTTGTAACTGGGTCTCCTAGGACTTGGGTAGTTCCTGCCTGCTCTCTCACTACACCCAACGATCACATGACCACTGGATTTGGAGGAGGAAGTGCCGTTAACACTTCATATTACTGTAAGCACAGTGCTTGTTCAGTGATGTGTATACTGCGATTGAGAAGGCAGAGACTGTAACAAACCATTCCTGTCTTCTCTATGGGAAGTCTAGCTGTATCAGACAGCCATATTCTCGCTGTCGCAGCTGCATGTGAACGTCACTGCAGAGTAGAATGCAAACTGTCAGGACATTTATCGTCTCTGGGCAGTCGGGAAATGGTTAAAGGGACAATTTTGCTAATCATACTAGTGGTCCCGCTGTATAGTAATCTGATGTGCAAGAGCTAAGAAATCAAGCTTTGAAATCCCATGTAAATTATTCTGGTGTGTTGGGGGCGTGTTGATATATGCAAAGGGTATTGACACGCCTCCAATGTATTTTCTGGATAATTTACATGTGACTACAAAAGTTTGATTTCTCAGCTCTGTCACATTGGATATGTAAGAATTTTGCAAGGAAAACACTGCTGGCAAAACTGCACCAAACCTTGCGAGTTTCTCTTTCTTGCAAATTCTAAAACAACTATTAGTATTTTTATTTTTCTCCTTGAATTTACGAATAGGTCTGTGAGCTTTCACACAGGCCCCATTCATACAACTTTTGTCATGTGCATGAGCCCTAAGGGCTTAATCCTAATGATAGGGAGAGAAAAAAAAGAAATGAAAGCGACTAATAAATTTTTGCCAAAAATGGAAATTCTGGAATATTTATAATTAGATGATGAATAAAGTAGCATTTCCTTCCTATAAACAAGCCATCATTTCAGACTCACCCACTGTTAAAAGCATTGAGCCCAGAGATTAATTAGTAAACTCAGGAATGTGCTAGAGCAAATGTGTGTGATTGGCAGCCACATCTGTTCTAGCAACTGGTGGCTGGCTTACCCCACTCTCCTGCTTGGAGATTTCCAAAAAGGCTTAAGAGTTCTCGGCCACATTCTACTTTTGTAAGTTGGAACTAATTTGCTGCCTGCGAAACATCCCCGGTTTAATTAGGGATGGAACAGTTTAAAAATTCCCTTTCAGAATAGTTGAAGAGACAGCATAACAAAATAGAATGGCAAAACAGTGTGATAGAAGTCTTCTCTTGTCCTAACCATCCAGTCTTTACTAAATATACAGGATATATAAAATGTATCTGTGTCGTTTCAGGACAGACAAGTAGATTCCCCCTGCTTTCTAATTACTGTATGTATGATTGTGGTTGAGAATTGTTGATCTACAACATAAAAAAAATACACTGAGGTGCTAAGTTCAGATTAAAATGTGAATAGAGCCAGCTGTTACAGCATGTTTTCACACGATTTGGTAAGGTAATCTTGCCTGTTCCGGGTACTGTCATTATTTTGTTAAATTCACTGTACTTAATGTGTGCACAGAAAATAATACCTCATTTGTAGGTGATTTCTCAGTGTCTGAATTTTTTTTTTTTCTTTTTTAAAGAGAATCGTACATCACTTTTGCTTTCTTGTCTGAGAGCAACATGATGTAGGGGCTGGGACCCTGATTCCAACGATGTGTCACTTACTGGGATACTTACTACAGTTTTGATACAATCACTGTTTTATCTGCTGCTGATCTACCAGTGCTCTGAATGCTGAGCCCTGTATAACTCCGCCCACACCACTGATTGGCTGCTTTTTTCCAATGCACAGTGTACAAAGAAAGCTGCAAGTGTGTGGTGGTGGCGTGCCTGGACTACATGGCGGCAGGTTTATTAGTCTTCTAGTGATAATCTACTTCTAAGTTATTTTTATCAAATCTACAGCAAGCAGTAAGTGACACATCACTGGTGTCGGAGTCAAGGTCTCTATCTCCATATTAAGCAGCTCTCAGATTAGATAATTACCGCTTTCCTTTAAATACATCCTTAATGATTAATTTTAATGCTTAGACAGTCTCCAATATTTCTAGTAGCCAAATCAATCCCTTCTTAAAGGAAATCTGTCACCCCATTTTTGCCCTATAAGCTGCGGCCACCGCCATCAGGGGCTTATCTACAGCATTCTGGAATGCTGTAGATAAGCCCCCGATGTTACCTGAAAGTGAAGAAAAACGAGTTATAAAATACTCACCCAGGGGCGTTCTGCCGTCCGGTCCGGAGGGAGTCGCGGTCCGGTTCGGCGCCTCCCATCTTGTAGCGAAGCCGCCCTCTTCTTTCCGTCCCGTCGCGCTCCTGCGCAGGCGCACTGCTCTGCCCTGGTGAGGGCAGAGCAGAGTACTGCAGTGCGCAGGTGCCGGGAAAGGTCAGAGAGGTCCAGCGCCTGCGCACTACAGTACTCTGCTCTGCCCTCACCAGGGCAGAGCAGTGCGCCTGCGCAGGAGCGCGATGGGACGGAAAGAAGAGGCCGGCTTCGCTACAAGATGGGAGGCGCCGAACCGGACCGCGACTCCCTCCGGACCGGACCTGACGGCGGAACGCCCTGGATGAGTATTTTATAACTCGTTTTTCTTCACTTTCAGGTAATATCGGGGGCTTATCTACAGCATTCCAGAATGCTGTAGATAAGCCCCTGATGGCGGTGGCCCTATCTCATAGGGCAAAAATGGGGTGACAGATTCCCTTTAAGATGGGAGCAATTAGGGAAGTTGGAAGGAGTGGCAAAGGAAAATCAAATTCTTTTTCGGCTCTCTCAGCATCATCCACAGAATGATGGCACCATTTATGATACTTGTTTTTAGTCAATGAAGTGAAAATGGGACTGACCTGATGGCTGCCAGCACAATTTGAAGACATCTTTCCTTGCTAAGTTTAAAAAAGAACAGAGCACTGTCATTACTGGGTGATGGCGCATGCGTAGTAAGGTCCTGTTGAGCCGGACTATCGATCTGCGCACGCACCACACCCAGGAATGATGCTGCCTGCTCCAGATCTTGGGCGGAGGGGCATGTCACAGAGAGGAGTGACCGCTCCGTCACTAACGGGCAGGCGGTGGGAGGAGAAAGAGGGAGAAAAGCCAGAGAGCTGTAACTTCAGGCCAAGTCCCCTTAATTTGCAAGTTCATTTACATAGCTATTCGCCTGTGGATTTCTAGAAACTGGAGAAACGGACTTATAATCAAAAGGGTTAGATGTAATCAACATCTCAGATTTCTGAAGCCAGGCCATTGTGTGAGGCTACCCTATGGTGCTCCAGCTGCCAGTCTCACCCTAACCGGGTTGCGCTCCATTCCTACTAAAACCAGACGTCAAGTCTGAACGCCGCCTTTAACCCCTTAACCCCCAAGGGTGGTTTGCACGTTAATGACCGGGCCAATTTTTACAATTCTGACCACTGTCTCTTTATGAGGTTATAACTCTGGAACGCTTCAACGGATCTTCGCGATTCTGAGATTTTCTCGTGACATATTGTACTTCACGTTAGTGGTAAAATTTCTTCCATATAACTTGCGTTTATTTTTGAAAAAAACGCAAATATGGCGAAAATTTAGAAAATTTAGCAAATTTAGCAATTTTCAAACTTTGAATTTTTATTCCCTTAAAACAGAGAAATATGTCACACAAAATAGTTAAGAAATAACATTTCCCACATGTCTACTTTACATCAGCACAATTTGGGAACCAAATTTTTTTTTTCTTAGGAATTTATAAGGGTTAAAAGTTGACCAGCGATTTCTCATTTTTACAACAAAATTTACAAAGCCATTTTTTTTTAGGGACCACCTCACATTTGAAGTCAATTTGAGGGGTCTATATAGCAGAAAATACCCAAGTGACACCATTCTAAAAACTGCACCCCTCAAGGTACTCAAAACCACATTCAATAAGTTTATTAACCCTTCAGGTGCTTCACAGGAGCTGAAGCAACGTGGAAGGAAAAAATGAATATTTAACTTTTTAGCCACAAAAATGATCTATTACAAACTTTTTTTTTTATTTTCACAAGGGTAAAAGAAGCAAATGGACAGATAAAGTTGTTGTGCAATTTCTCCTGAGTACGCCAATACCCCATTGTGGGTAAACCACTGTTTGGGCACACGGCAGAACTCGTAAGAGAAGGAGCGCCGTTTGACTTTTCAAACTAAAATTGGCTGGAATTGAGATTGGACGCCATGTCGTGTTTGGAGAGCCCCTGATGTGCTTAAATAGTGGAAACCCCCCACAAGTGACACCATTTTGGAAACTAGACCCCCTAAGGAACTTATCTAGATCTGTTGTGAGCACATTGAACCCCCAAGTGTTTCACAAAAGTTTATAATGCCTGGGTCTGAAAAATAAAAAAAACAATTTTCCACAAAAATTATTTTTTAGTCCCAAATTTTTGATTTTTCCCAAGGAAATTGGACCTCAAAAGTTGTTGTCCAATTTGTCCTGAGTACGCTGATACCCCATATGTGGGGGGGCGGAAACTGTTTGGGCGCACGACAGGGCTTGGAAAGGAAGTAGTAACGTTTTGGAATGCAGACGTTGTTTGGGGTCATGTTCCGTTTGCAGTGCCCCAGATGTGCCTAAACAGTGGAAACCCCCCACAAGTGACCCCATTTTGGAATCTAGACCCCCTAAGGAGCTTATCTAGATCTTTGGTGAGCACTTTGAACCCCCAAGTGCTTCACACAAGTTTATAATGCCCGAGCATGAAAATAAAAAATCCTATTTTTTTTCCCACAAAAATTATCTTTTAGTCACTAATTTTTTATTTTCCCAAGAGTAACAGGAGAAATTGGACCACAAAAGTTGAAGTCCAATTTGTCCTGAGTACGCTGATACCCCATATGTGGGGGGGAACCACTGTTTGGGCGCACAGCAGAGCTCGGAATGGAAGGAGCACCATTTGACTTTTTCCAAACAAAATTGGCTGGAATTGAGATTGGACGCCATGTTGCATTTGGAGAGCCCCTGATGTGCCTAAACAGTGGAAACCCCCCACAAGTGACCCCATTTGGGAAACCAGACCCCCTAAGGAACTTATCTTGATCTTTGGTGAGCAATTTGAACCCCAAAGTGCTTCACACAAGTTTATAACGTAGAGCCGTAAAATTAAATCATATTTTTTCCACAAAAATGATGTTTTCACCCCAATTTTTATTTTCCAAGGGTAACAAGACTCCAAAAGTTATTGTGCAATTTGTCCTGAGTACGCTGATACCCCATATGTGGGGGTAAACCACTGTTTAGGTGCATGGCAGAGTTTGGAAGGGAAGGAGCGCCGTTCGACTTTTTCAACACAGAATTGGCTGGATGCCATGTCGTGTTTGGAGAGCTCCTGATCTGCCTAAACAGTGGAAACCCCCCACAAGTGACCCCATTTTGGAAAATAGACCCCACAAGGAACTTATCTAGATGTGTGGTGAGCACTTTGAACCCCAAAGTGCTTCACAGAAGTTTATAACGTACAGCCGTAAAAATAAAAAATCTTTTTTTTTTTTTTTTTTTTACAAAAATGATTTTTTTCGCCCCCAATATTTTATTTTCACAAGGGTAACAGGAGAAATTGGACCCCAAAAGTTGTTGTCCAATTTGTCATGAGTACGCTTCTACCCAATATGTGGGAGAAAACTACTGTATGGGTACACGTTGGGGCTCGGAAGGGAAGTAGTGACGTTTGGATTGCAGACTTTGATGGAATGGTCTGGGGCGTCATGTCGCATTTGGAGAGCCCCTGATGCGCCTAAACAGTGGAAACCCCCCACAAGTGACCCCATTTTGGAAAATAGACCCCACAAGGAACTTATCTAGGTGTGTGGTGAGCGCTATGAAGCCCCAAGTGCTTCACAGAAGTTTATAATGTACAGCCGTAAAAACAAAAAAATATTTTTTTTTTGTACAAAAATGATATTTTCGCCCCCAGTTTTTTATTTTCCCAAGGGTAACAGAAGAAATAGGACAAATTGCACAATAACTCTTGGGTCCAGAGTACGCTGATACCCCATATGTGGGGATAAACTACTGTTTGGACGCATGGCAGAGCTCAGATGTGAAGGAGCACCGTTTGACTTTTTCAACGCAGAATTGGCTGGAATTGAGATCAGATGCCATGTCACATTTGGAGAGCCCCTGATGTGCCTAAACAGCGGAAACCCCCCAATTCTAACTCCATCTAGATGTGTGGTGAGCGCTATGAAGCCCCAAGTGCTTCACAGAAGTTTATAACGTACAGTCGTAAAAAACAAAAAATCATTTTCCATGACGTCCCCCTGACAGCACTATGGAGGATGTCCTCCTCCTCCTTACAGGGACAGGAAGCACACGAGAGGTTAAAAGGTCCCACTCCTCCCCCAATACCTCAGTGTTTTTCCTGTCCCTGCATGGAGGGACACACGAGAGATCGCTGCGAGGAACGCAGTAACTTACCGGGCCCAGGGGGATCGTGCGGTTCGTCCAAATCCTTCCCCCTGTCAAGAGGTCCAGAGCCGAAACTCCCTCCTTGGGAGTCCCTCTGCTCCAAAGACCGGGGGCGGACGAGCTCCCGGGTAAGAGCCGCTCCTTCCGTTGGGAGACTCTCGGCTCAGGCGTCTTCCTCCTGGTCCAGGGAGGAACGCCGAACAGGCGACCGGAAACTGAGCGTCACTTCCGGTGACGCAGAAAACATGAGGTCAGCGAGTGTTCCGGAAAAGAACGCAGAATGGAAAAGCGCTCTCAGAGGTATCGCAAAACTTCATGCGTTCGGAATTTGATCGCAAAAAAGGTATGGTAAGCGCGTCGCGTTGTTTTTTTTTTGCGTTCCAGGTGGAACGCAGTATGGGCGGCGCTTAAAACTTCGCAGAACGCTATAAAAGCGCGCGAAAGGTAGCGTTTGAATGCTGATCGCTAAATCTGGTAACAGAGTATATGCAGCAGCTACCATAACCGTCTTAAAGCAGAAAAGTAAACCCTTTCTGCAGATAGACATGGAGTCTGAGAAATCCAGAGAGGAGGCAGGGGTAAGTGCGCATAGCGCAAAAACTCCACTCTCATTAAGTAATCCAGACTCAATCCTAAGTATACATATTGTTGTGTTACTTAGGACAAGGATACTTCAGCTACACCTTTGCAGACAGTGAAGAGAGGAAAAGCCTCGGCGAAAACTAATCGCTGTTCTACATGTCAGACTAAGCTTCCTGACGCTTATAAAAAAGCGGTCTGTTGTACTTGTACAGCAGCAGTCTTTGAGCAAGAAAGATCTTCGCTATTATCAGATTTAAGGAGCCTGATTAAAGAAGAGGTGCAGGCTTCATTATCAGCTAGTTTACAACACCAGCCCTCTAGTCAGGGCCCAAGCCGTAAGAGACCTAGAATGGAGTCAGAAGAGGAACCGGATCTGGAATCAGAAGATAACGTGGAGATGCAGTACTCGGAGCAGGAAGAAGGTGAAGTTCAGACGGAAATCCAGGAAAAGGCCAGGAGGTACTTGTTCCCGGTAGAAGATACGGATGACTTGGTCCAGGCTGTAAGGAGTACTATGCATGTGGAAGATATCCCACGGCCCCAATCCAGACAGGATTTGATGTTCGGAGGTCTTACGGCTAAAATTGATAAAGTTTTTCCCATTAGTGACCATATTAAAACCATGATACTGTGTGAATGGAAGGACGCAGAGCGTAGACTGGTAATGTCACGTGACTTTAAAAACCGTCTTCCTTTTGATCCGGAGGATTCAAAGCTGTGGGAAGAAACACCTAGAGTGGATGTGCCAATTGCAAAAGTGGCTAAAAAGACTTCGATTCCCTTTGAGGACTCTTCAAGTCTTAAAGATCCTATGGATCGCAAGGCGGACATTCTCCTTAAGCGGGCCTGGGAATCTTCGGCGGCCTTAATAAGGACTAATATTGCGGCTACTTCGGTAGCTAGGTCTATGTGTTTCTGGATAAGTCAATTATAGGATCAATTGGCTAATAAGACCCCTAGAGCTGAAATTTTAGAATCTCTTCCTCTCATTAAATCAGCAACAGCTTTTCTGGCTGATACCTCAGCTGAGTCAGTCAGGTTTTCTGCCAGAAATAGCTCTTTATCCAACGCTGTCCGGAGGGCTGTTTGGTTGAAATCCTGGTCTGGGGATAATGCCTCTAAAAATAAATTATGTTCATTGCCATTTGCAGGATCAAGGTATTTGGTCAGGCATTGGATGATATTCTGGAGGCCTCAGATAGCAAAAAAGGATTTCCAGAGGAGAAGCCTAAAAAGTTTCAATCCTTTCGGAAGAAACCAGCCTTCCGTAGACAACCATTCTATAAGGACACAGGTAGACCTAGCAGGGGAACATATAAGGGTTCCTATAATCAAAATAGAGGAAACAGGAGCTCTTTGTTTGGATCTTCCTCAAAACCTAGAAAACAATGACGCCAGGCACATAGGGGGCCGACTTTTGTTCTCGGCAGAGAACTGGGAAAAGGTCACCAAAAACGAGTGGGTACTACAAACTATAAAGGAAGGTTACAGAATAGAACTGGTATCCTATCCGCCCCAGAGATACATTACTCCCACTGTAGTTCAGAGAAATCTAGGAATGTTTCAAGACATTCAAAACTTAATCTTTTCAAAAGTCATTGTGCCGGTTGTTGGGTCAGAGGAAAAGTCGGGTCACTATTCCTCTCTCTTTCCAATAATAAAACCATCAGGAGAGTCAAGAACAATTCTGAATCTAAAACCGTTGAACAAGTATGTTCGCTACAAAAGATTCAGAATGGAGTCTATAAAGTCAACAATTCCTTTAATAGACAAAAACTCGGTAATGTGTACCCTAGACTTAAAAAACGCCTACTATCAGGTGCCCATCCATCCAGCCTCGCAGGAACTTCTAAGATTTGCTGTAAGCCTACGGGAATCCACCTGCCACTTCCAGTTTCAGGGTCTGCCATTCGGACTAGCTTCTGCTCCCAGAGTTTTTACGAAGCTAATATCAGAGGTCGTAGCCTATCTAAGGAATCAAGGAATTATAGTAATACCTTACTTGGACGACTTTCTGTTAGTCGCTCGCTCAGCAGAAATTCTAAATTACCATACAGAGCGAACAATGGCGGTACTAGAATTTCTCGGTTGGGTGATAAATCGAGAAAAATCTCACCTAACTCCCAGTACAAAGAGAATATTTTTAGGAGTACTCCTCGATTCAAGAGCCAGAACAGCTTTCCTGCCAGAGGTCAAGCAAAGATCTTTGATAAGGAAGGTGATAGAGTTGTTAAAAAACCGAGTTACCATTCGAAGAGCTATGCAAATTCTGGGAGTAATGACATCATGTATACCATGCGTCAGGTGGGCTCAAGCTCATTCAAGACTCCTTCAAAGAGAGGTGCTATTGTGGTGGGATCGTCATCAGTCATCCCTAGACAAAAGGATCCATCTCTCGCCAAGAGCAAAGAGGTCGTTAGTTTGGTGGACACAAAGCAAGAACCTCAGAAGAGGAGTTCTTTGGGTGCCATCCCCATATGTAGTAATAACTACAGATGCAAGCGCATGGGGGTGGGGAGCCCATCTGGAAGGAAAGTTTTTGCAAGGCAAATGACGAATGTCATCAAATTACCGAGAATTGTATGCGATCTGGGAATCCTTAAGACGGAATCAGGACCGTTTAAGAAACCAGCACGTCAAGATCCTATCGGACAACATGACAGCAGTAGCCTTCATCAAACATCAAGGAGGCTCTCGTTACAGAACACTGCAGGATCTTGCAGAGAAGATATTTGTCTGGGCAGAACGAACAATTCTGTCCATAACGGCGGTTCATCTGGAGGGTTCACAAAACCTAGTGGCAGATTATTTGAGCAGACAGAAGATCTACCCGACAGAGTGGGAGTTGAACCAGAAGGTTTTCCGGTTATTATGTCAACGTTGGGGAACACCTCAAGTGGATCTTTTTGCTACAAGAAAAAACGCAAAACTACCAAGGTTTTTTTCACTGAACCCAGCAGACAATCCGGAAGGAGTAGATGCTTTGAGTCAGAGGTGGAACGAACCTCTATATTATGCTTTCCCGCCAATAGCATTGATACCAGCAGTTCTGAGAAAGATAAGGGAAGACGGTGCGTCAGTAGTACTAATAGTTCCATTTTGGCCAAGGAGGAGCTGGTTTCCTCTACTGGGGGCCATGACCAGACAGGATCCAATCGAGCTTCCTCAGTGGAAGGACATAGTGCACCAGGGACCAGTCCTACACCAGGACCCAGAAAGATTGCACCTGTCAGCTTGGATCCTGAACGGGACATCCTGAAAGCTCGTGGTCTTTCAGATCAAGTAATAACAACGATTCAAGCCAGCAGAAAGCCTGTAACTTCAGCAATATATTATAAGATTTGGAAGAGGTTCTGTCTGGAAGGTGGCAGGTCTGATGTTGTAGCCAGAGTCCCGGATGTTCCGCGAGTACTGGATTTTCTTCAATCAGGGTTTAATATGGGTCTTAGACCTAGTACACTTAAAGTACAGATCTCAGCTTTAAGTACTTACATGGATTACCCTTTAGCCTCACATCCTTGGGTGGTTAGATTCGTTAAAGCAATCCAAAGATTAAGACCTACTATAAGGCAATTGTCTCCCACCTGGGATTTAAATCTAGTTCTGGGGCACTTTGTAGAACTCCTTTCACTCCAAATAAGGATTTGCCTATTTCTCTCCTATCTATGAAAACAGCTTTCTTGGTAGCTATTACCACAGCCAAAAGAATAGGGGAAATTTAGGCCTTATCCATCAAAGACCCATATATGCAGATCAGAGAGGATCATGTGGTATTAAAACTAGACCCTGCTTTCATGCCCAAAGTAGCCTCTTTGCAAAATCGAAATCAGGAAATAATACTTCCTTCCTTTTGTGAAAAACCTTCAAATGTTAAAGAACAAGCCTAAAGGGTATGCCACACTAAACAATATCGCTAACGGGATCGCTAAAAAACGTCACTATTTAGCGATCCCGTTAGCGATATTGTTCAGTGCGGCAGCTTCCAGCGACGAGCTTCCTGCTGTGATCTCGCTCGTCGCTGGAATCACTCCGGACCCTATTTCATCGCTGGCGCTCCCGCTGGGTAAGTATCTAATCGCTGTGTGGCACCTTTTCTTAGCGATTTAGCGGTACTTTTGTACCGCTAAAGTCGTTAAGAAGATCGCTAACGGCGATAGCGTCGTTAACTATATCGCTAAATGCGGCAGCATTTAGCGATATAGAAACAGTCCCGCTAGCGATCTCATTAGTATGCAACGCTAACGAGATCGCTAGCGGGATTGTTTAGTGTGGCAGTACCTTTACACTCCTTGGATGTTAGACAGGCAGTAATTGATTACCTGGAGGCCACTGGGGGCTGGAGAAAAGACCCTAATTTGTTTATTTTATATGGAGGTAAAAATAAGGGTAAAAAAGCTTCTAAGCCTTCCATCGCAAGATGGATTACCACCTTAATCATAAAAGCTTACGCATCTGAAGGGATAGATTGTCCCATAAAAATAAAAGCCCATTCTACCAGAGCATTGTCAGCCTCATGGGCAGAAAGAGCAGGAGCATCTTTAGAACAAATTTGTAAAGCAGCCTCTTGGGCTTCGATAAATACCTTTAGTAGGCACTACAAATTAGATGTGTTAGCAGGACAACAGACGGCATATGGTAGAAAAGTATTACAGGCCGTAGTCCCACCCTAGGAGGGTTTCTTTGGTACTCTCCATAGTGCTGTCAGGGGGACGTCCTGGAAAATGGGTATTATACCTACCGATAATTCGGTTTCCAGGAGTCCATCCTGACAGCACGGTTAGTTCCCTCCCTTGTCTATGTTCATGTATATGCTAATTCATATGATGTAATATGTTTAAGTAAATTAAAGTGTTATCACTGGCATTAATCCATGGTATGGTACTTGTCAAATCACTGAGGTATTGGGGGAGGAGTGGGACCTTTTAACCTCTCGTGTGCTTCCTGTCCCTGTAAGGAGGAGGAGGACGTCCTCCATAGTGCTGTCAGGATGGACTCCTGGAAACCGAATTATCGGTAGGTATAATACCCATTTTTTTTTTTTTTAAAATTATATTTTTACCCCCAGTTTTTTATTTTCCCAAGGGTAACAGAAGAAATAGGACAAATTACACAATAACTCTTGGGGTCCAGAGTACACTGATACCCCATATGTGGGGGTAAACTACTGTTTGGGCGCATGGCAGAGCTCAGAAGTGAAGGAGCACCGTTTGACTTTTTCAATGCAGAATTGGCTGGAATTGAGATCAGACGCCATGTCACATTTGGAGAGCCCCTGATGTGCCTAAACAGCGGAAACCCCCCAATTTTAACTCCAACCCTAGTCCCAACCCTAACCACAAACCTAACCCTAACACACCCATAACCCTAGTCCCAACCCTAACCACAAACCAACCCTAACACACCCATAACCTTAATCCCAACCCTAACCCTAATCCTAACTTTAGCGCCAACCCTAACCCTAACTTTAGCCGCAACCCTAACCCTAATGGGAAAATGGAAATAAATACTTTTTTTTTAATTTTATTATTTTTCCCTAACTAAGGTGGTGATAAATGGGGTTTGATTTACTATTTATAGCGGGTTTTTATGATTGGCAGCTGTCACGCTAAAAGACGCTTTTTATTGCAAAAAATAGTTTTTGCATCATCACATTTTGAGAGCTATAATTTTTGCATATTTTGGCCCACAGAGTCATGTGAGGTCTTATTTTTTGCGGGACGAGGTGACGTTTTTATTGGTACCATTTTTGAGCACGTGACGTTTTTTGATCGCTTTTTATTTCGATTTTTGGGAGGTTAGAATGAACAAAAATCAGCAATTCATGAATTTCTTTTGGGGAGGCGTTTATACCATTCCGCGTGTGGTAAAATTGATAAAGCAGTTTTATTCTTCGGGTCAGTACGATTATGGCGATACCTCATTTATATCATTTTTTATGTTTTGGCGCTTTTATAGAATAAAACCAATTTTATATAAAAAATTATTATTTTTGCATCGCTTTATTCTGCGAGCTATAACTTTTTTAGTTTTTCGTTGATGATGCTGTGTGGCGGCTCGTTTTTTGCGGGACAAGATGACGTTTTCAGCGGTACCATGTTTATTTATATCCGTCTTTTTGATCGCGTGTTATTCCACTTTTTGTTCGGCGGTATGATGATAAAGCATTGATTTTTTGCTTTGTTTTTTTTTTTTTTTTTTTGGGTTTTTTACAGAGGTTCAACCAAATATGTGTACTTTTATTGTTTGTTTTTTATTTACAGGAAAAAATGAATTTATTGGGGAATATTTTTTTTTTATTTTTTTTTTTATTTTTTTAAACAATTTTTATTTTTATTTTTTTAACTTTTTTACTTTGTCCCAGGGTGGGACATCACTGTATTTTAGCAGATCGCTGGTGTGTGACAGTGTGCACAGCACTCTGTCACACCAGCGATCGCTCTGGCATCGCTGCAGGCTTCCTCAGCGCCTGCTCTCAGCAGGCACTGAGGAAGCCGCCTCCCTGCAGGACCCCGGCGCCATCTTGGATCCGGGGACCTGGAGGGAGGACGGATCCTCGGAACAGCGCGACACATCGCGCTGCTCTGAGGGTCTCAGGGGAGCGTGCAGGGAGCCCCCATCCTGTGCGATCCTCACCTGTGCCCCCAGTACACCGCGATCATGTTTGATCGCGGTGTGATAGGGGTTAATGTGCCGGGAGCGGTCCGTGACCGCTCCTAACACATAGTGCCGGGTGTCAGCTGTGATAATCAGCTGACACCCGGCCGCGATCGACTGCGCTCCCTCCGGGAGCGCGTCCGATCGCTGGGACGTACTATCCCGTCCATGGTCATACGGGCCCAGGTACCATGGACGGGATAGTACGTCGGATGGCAGTAAGGGGTTAAGTATTCCTTTCAACCCATTTCAGTCCCATTACATGAACTATCCATTTACACTGTGTTCCAAATTATTATGCAAAAATTGTTTAGGAGTGATAAGGTAAGAATTTTTTTGTTTGTCAGTTAAACTCATTGATGGTGATGTGTGTCAGGGCTCTTTATATCACTGTAAGCAATTGCAGACACCTGTGCTAATTAGTTTGGCAGATGTGTCCAATGAAAGGCAAGACTACTTAAGATGGCTGTCCCACATTATTAAGCAGCCTACATTTTCTGCCAAAATGGGAAAGAAAAAGGATGTGCCGGCTGCTGAGAAGCAACAAATTGTGGAGTGTTTAGGTCAAGGCATGACTACAATCAACATTGCCAAGACACTTCATCGTGATCATCGCACAATCAAGAAGTATGTAGCTGATTCACAGTACTCACGTGTGCGTGCTGATAAGGGAAAATTGAGGACTCTTTCCTACAGGTAATTACGTCAGGTTAAAAGAGCAGCAGCAAAAAAGCCTTGTCATAGCAGCAGGCAAGTTTTTGAAGCTGCTGGTGCCTCCAACGTCCCCCGAACAACAACAACAAGATGCAGGGTCCTTCAGAGGTTTGCAGCTGTGCGTAAGCCATCCTGTCGACCTCCTCTATCCACTGCACACAAGCAGAAACGGCTCTAGTGGGCCAAACAATACATGAAGACTGACTTCAAAACTGTTTTGTTCACTGATGAGTGCCGTGCAACGCTCGATGGTCCAGATGGATGGAGTGGAGGATGGCTGGTTGATGGACACCCCATGCAAACACGGCTACGGCGCCAACAAGGAGGAGGTGGAGTAATGTTTTGGGCTGGAATCATGGGGAGAGAGATTGTCGGCCCCTTTAGGATACCTGAAGGGGTAAAGATGAACTCCATAGTGTATGTTGAGTTTCTCAAACAGCACTTCCTGCCATGGTTCAAGAAGAACCGTGCATTCCGCAGCAAGATCATTTTCATGCATGATAATGCACCGTCTCATGCTGCACATAACACATCTGCATCTCTGGCTGCTATGGGCATAAAAGGGGACAAACTTATGGTGTGGCCCCCATGCTCCCCTGACCTAAACCCCATTGAGAACCTCTGGAGCATCATCAAAAGGAGTGTCTATGATGGCGTGAGGCAGTTCACATCTAAGCAACAGCTCTGGGAGGGTATTCAGTCCTCATGCAAAACAATTGAAGCAGAAACCATCCAAAACCTGACAAATTCCATGGACGAGAGAGGTCAGAAGCTGCTTTCGAACAAGGGGTCCTATGTGCAAATGTAACATCACCTGGAATAAAGTTTTGAGTTGAAAACTGTTTGATTTCAGTTTGTAATAACCTGCTAATGCTTATAATTTCATAAATGACCATTTTTTTTGTTCTTTATTAAAATGAAAAGGTTGAAAACTCTGCTGTGCATAATAATTTGGAACATGCATTTTGAGTGCAGTTTGAGTGTTTTATTTTTTTAAAAATATACTGTTATCATAGGCAGTTTGTACAAAAACCTTTCAATTGTACTCTAATAGTTAATTAACTGGAAAATTACAATGACTGCAATTCATATAGGTAATTTGGGAAAATCTGAGAAAATATTATTTGCATAATAATTTGGAACACAATGTAAACTTGTTTTGGGGCATTTTTTTTTATTATTTTTTTGTTTCACAAACTAAACATGTCTAACAAAATCGTACCTACACTGTCTGTAATATCCAAACTATACACTCGTGCCAAGAACCAACACAGCGAATACATTCTGGACATTTGCCTGAATTTGACTAAACAGGCAGCAGAGCAGCTGAAATCTAGGCGAGCCTTCCTCCGCCAGGACGTTTCTCAGACATTTCAGCACTTATTTCTGGCATTTTACCATATGCTGGCTTCACAATTAGCTTAGTGAAGACCTATAGACATCATGTCTTCGGAGACTGGGATAGTGTTCTGGATTCTTCTCTCCCCGTACACATTATTTCGGATAAATAATGGGGTGGAGAGGAACACGGGCATTTGGGCTACTGTTGGGCCTGAGAAAGTCGTAATATAACAATTATTTATTCATGTCTGTGTGGGGAAAAAAAAAATTGTGTTCAGTGGAGCAACTTGAATCTCATGGGCCCAGATGTCAAATCATGGTTCCCGACTATCACAGGTAATTAATGTTAATGGTCTTTTCATATGGACCAAGAGGACCTTTTGGACCACCTAGGCGCCAAGGCTCAGGTGCGATTGCAACCCCTGCATCTACTAGAGTTACACCCCTCCTTCGTTCAGTCTTTTGACTGTCTTTTCACAGCTTTCCAAAGACAACAAGCATTTAATAGAAGTGAACTGATAACTCTCCAGGTGTTTTCTGCTTGGAAAACACTCAGAACTTTTACACAACAAGCCAGCGGGAACGATCAAAAAACACCTCTGTGGTTTTTGAGGTTTTTTTGTCAGTGTTTTTTTTTTTTTTTTGCTCGAAAAAAACGGTAATGGGTTCTTCATTGTTGAAAAGGCCAGTAAAAAATGTTTGAAAGTGCTGCCAATTGTCAAAAAACATTGAAAAAGCATGTGAGAAACCAGCCTCGACATCCCCCCCCCAAAAAAAAATTAAAATAATGGAAAAATAAATAAAAAATGAAGCTCTGAAAATGGACGTTTTTTTGGCCATTTGTAAAAATACATTGTGCACACACCATAAAACCATAAACAGGAGCAGTGGCTACACTACAGAATTGGTGAATGTTATAGATGGGAGACCTCCTGCAAACTGGGAGCCTCGACTGCCGATATTCGGGCGCAAAGAGAAGGGTTTGTACAACTCGGCAGTACTATAGTGTCAGCGCTGGAAACACAGAGCTCTCGCCTAGGTTATCACTTTCACTGCTGGGCAATTTTTTTTTTTTCCATTTGTATGCTTTTGTTTTTGTCCTCCCCTTCTTCCAGGCGCCATATTTATTTATTTTTGTCCATTTACATAGCCGTACGAGGGTTTGTTTTGTTTTTGCATGACAAGTTGTCTATTTTTACATCAATGTAATTGTGTGAGTTCTTGTTTTTTTGTGTGTGCTGGTACTAACTTATGTAATTGATATAATTTTGGGTTTTGCTAATTTTTAATTGCAGTTATGATGTAGTAACAGCAACTGAATATATATAGTTTTTTTTAATATATATTTATTAAGGCTGGGATTACATGGCGACTTTGTCTGTGACACCTTTTGAATGGCT
Source organism: Oophaga sylvatica (assembly GCA_033576555.1). NCBI lineage: Eukaryota > Metazoa > Chordata > Amphibia > Anura > Dendrobatidae > Oophaga > Oophaga sylvatica. The sequence goes on from JARQOD010000001.1 coordinate 410,630,822, forward strand.
AAAGTTCGACAGGTGTTGCTGATAGTTATACAGGGAAGACTGTCAGTCACAGAATAGGACCGCCCACTGGACTCCTATGCATTCAAACAACAGCCAATCAGTAAAATGCAAGTTTTTCTGAACATTTTCCCACAATAATATAGCAATCTGATCAGCTCCTCCTGCTCTGTAACATCCCGCCTGCAGACCAGACACCATTCTCAACATGACAGGTTCCCTTTTAAATTAATGTTTTCCTATGAAGCCCAGCCACCGGCAACATGGCAGCGATGGAGCCTTCATCATACCCATGACTGCCAAGGCATCCTATAGCCACCTCTGTGTGGATGAGAGCTGGTGCATGAGTGCATCGGCAAATTGCGCCATTTAATTGCCGCTGTAAGTGATAGCAGCATTTAAATCGTTAAACTGCAGCAATCTGGGCTCGCTCCAGTCACTGCTGTTACAGGCATCGGTTACCTATGATATGCTCTCATCCCAGCTGTGACGTACCATTAAGAGGTTAAAAATGGGCTCATGGTGGTCTAACATGGGAAAATAAGTCGTACTCTTCTACCAAACCCCTGCTTGTTTCCTCTTCCAGCCATGAGGCATCAGGTGACTTCCATAACCAATCAGCTGTCACTAATTGGCTGCAGGGGTCTCATTCCGTCTGAGCTGGAAGAAAGCACGGATTGGCTGCAGCAGTCACCTGAATCCTCACCGTTGGAAAAGGAAGCCAGGAAAGTCGCAGCCGTCTGGCAGGTAAATGTGTTTTTTCTGTATTATTATTATTATTTAGTAAATATTTTACCAGTTTCCTCTAGATGACTGCTCCTCCGTGCTTTATCCTACTATAGCATGCACGCGATCATTCACTACTGGTGTAAGATCACCGTAGACCTTCCCCGACACGGCGGTTGCTCCTATCACGGTCAGGGCAATGAATGGCTTCAAACTTCCCAAAGTGCAGAATGCTTTTTTTTTAGCATCAGTTAATGTGGGAAATGTAATCACAGCACAAATCCCCGTGCACTCGGCTTTCTTCCACTTGATAAGGCTCATTAAATTCTGAAATAGGTTGTGCTCCACTTTATTGTCTCTTAAAAGCCTGGCCAATGCAGAATCGATGCGGCTCTCCTCCGTGCTGAGCCCAGCAGTCGCCTGCAGCAGCCAGAAGCCAGTATGTTATTTCCTAGGACGTCCCTGCTGCCTTTTCCTTTGTGAATATTCACCAGCGCTCACCGGTTCGTTTTTGTGTAGATTTGACTAACAAACTATTCCCCGATCTTCACCTTTTCTGCCGTCTATCACCCACGCCCTGTATTTTGCTGCATGCAAATATCTACAGCACACACCATCTCCAAACGTTATTAAATACCTTCTTTTTTTTCTCTCTTTCTGTGAAGCTTTGAAATTTCCCACACTTTCCCCCAAAATAAAAAGTAGGAGGTTACCCATTTAGTCCAGACTTTTGCTTGCTGCTGCAGTTCTGTGCTGGGAATAAATCGCCAGATTATCAGCCATTTTGGATTATTGGGCACCAGTGAGAATTTTTTTTATAATTAACCCACTATAATTTTGTGACTTTCTGCAAATTATTCACCCCTTTTTTGTTGTTGGGGGGAGGGAGTGCGCTGCTGCTGATTGACAGTTTGGACCACCTTCATGGTGGCTGGTAGCGGAGCATGAATTACGGCCTGGCTGATGATCACAGACAGGTATATTATTTTCTCAAGCGCTCTGGCGTTTCAGAGAAGATATACTTCCAAGATCTGGCCAGGGGCCATAGCTGGAGATCAGACTAGTCCGGCCCTTACCAGCATTGCTCTAAATGATTGACAGGTCTCTCCCTTGCTTGTGCATAGGGAGAGTCCTGTCAATCACCTGCTACAGCACTGGGAAGAGCCGGCTGGAGGCTGAGCCGGACTAGTCTGATCTCCAGCTATGGCCCCTGGCCAGATCTTGGAAGTATATCTTCTCTGAAACGCCAGAGCCTTTCACAAAATAATATGCCTGGCTGCGATTCATGCTGCATGCTGTTTGGGCAGCATGAATAATATTCCCTTTAAGAAGATTAGACCACCCCTTTAATGGTAATAGAATCTAAATAGAGAATAAAGCCACAAATTTAAAAAGTGCCAATTTTTTTTTCTATGTGTTCTTTATTAATGTTCAAAAAGACATTAACATTTTCATATTTTTGTTGATAGTTGTTTTTTTTAGATACTTAAGAAAAATAAAACTAACTATAGACTTGGCATCACTGTCACAACAATCTAATATGGAGGTGCTTATTTTTTTTTTTTTCTCAGTAAAATTCTGCTTTTATGAAAAGTTGATACAAATTAATGTGAGCTTTTACCTGGCCCCAAATAATGTCTAGAAAATCGAAATAAAAAGTTATTTCGTTCAAATGCAGAGTAAAAAACAACAAAAAATGTAATAGTCTATTTTTTTTTTTTTTTAATTTTATATCTTTCTAGTGGTCAGAGCCATGTTTTTCTCATCCAGTGTTCCAAATACTCACCGAGGCTTAGGTATATTGTACCTGCAGCTGCTACTTGATTTTCATAATAACGCTGCTCACAATGAGCTCCCTCTAGTGGAGGCTACAAGTATCTCCTCGTTCTTCAACTCTGTCTTGCAGAGGTTTTGGAGCTGTGTATCAGAAAAACAAGACTCCAGCAGCCAAAAAGCCATATTACATAATGAATCTGCACAGAATTTTTGAACTTCATTATAAGACAGGGATAAACTTTATGGTATAAACAGCATTTAGTTCCAAAAGTAGGATAGTTGCTCATAGGCTGTAGTTAGGAGATTCTCCTACAGAAAAAAAATGGGGCACACGGGAGGTGGTGGCCTCTTCTACTTACTTCTGGCATTCGTCTCCATTTTTTTCTGAAAAAGGAGTGTATGAGAATAGATCTCCTGGACGCAGTGTGAATACAGCCGATCTTCCTACTGATATAGGGGTATTTTTATTACATATCAGATATAAAAACTTTACTTTTCTAAATGGAAAAGCAGAAGTATTACTGGCCAAATTGTATTTTTCCCAAAATGTTGGGTCTGGCACAGCGCGTTTCTCAGTACAGTAGTCTAACCACAGACAAGCCACTAAGGGAGGGGTTTTATTGTTTGGGGGGTGTCTGAGTGTGGTCTATGGAAAGTGTGTAGTATAGTATATTCTTTGTGACAATAATTAAAGGAAAATGGCTGCATGAGAAAGTGAGCAGAAAAGTGTATAGCGTTTCGCAAGACCCCTGGCACCAATGCTGACCAGACTTCTGTGACCATTATCAGGGGGATAAAATTTCCCATTATTTTTTTTTTTTTTTTTTTTCGCCTTTGTGCAAAATCTAATAACTTTGCTGATGTAGAATATATTCTTTATTGTGATGGGCAAACTTTTCGGTCCAGTAATTGGATGTAACTGTTAAGTGGTTGCACTGATCACGGAAACGATGGCCTTCCCGTCATCAGTGCAGGATCGGCGGCAACTGCTGGCGTGGCGGACAATTGAATAGGTGAGTAATGGTTATTTTACTATGGCAACACGTTTCCAGGTTAGAAAAAAAATAACCCATTTAATGTTTTTTTTCCCCAAAATTTTTGTAAAAATATTGGTATTGGGAGCTACTATAAAGATTTATGTACCTTGCCTGTATCCTGCCATTTGGGCAGAAATTTGGCTCCTACATCCTAAAGTTACGAGTTTGCTCATACAGTAGAAAAGCAGGCGTGTTTGATATATTAGTGCTCAGTAAAGGGTCTATTGGAGCAAAAAAAATCAAATGTTTTGTAAATAGTAAGAAATGTAACATCTTCCAGTTTTTAGTTTCATCAGTCGCAAAATAAAATAAAAGAGATACAGGTCCTTCTCAAAAAATTAGCATATAGTGCTAAATTTCATTATTTTCCATAATGTAATGATTACAATTAAACTTTCATATATTTTAGATTCATTACACACCAACTGAAATTTGTCAGGTCTTTTATTGTTTTAATACTGATGATTTTGGCATACAACTCCTGATAACCCAAAAAACCTGTCTCAAAAAATTAGCATATCAAGAAAAGGTTCTCTAAACGACCTATTACCCTAATCTTCTGAATCAACTAATTAACTCTAAACACATGCAAAAGATTCCTGAGGCTTTTAAAAACTCCCTGCCTGGTTCATTACTCAAAACCCCCATCATGGGTAAGACTAGCGACCTTACTGATGTCAAGAAGGCCATCATTGACACCCTCAAGCAAGAGGGAAAGACCCAGAAAGAAATTTCTCAACAAATAGGCTGTTCCCAGAGTGCTGTATCAAGGCACCTCAATGGGAAGTCTGTTGGGAGGAAACAATGTGGCAGAAAACGCTGTACAACGAGAAGAGGTGACCGGACCCTGAGAAAGATTGTGGAGAAGGACCGATTCCAGACCTTGGGGGACCTGAGGAAGCAGTGGACTGAGTCTGGTGTAGAAACATCCAGAGCCACCGTGCACAGGCGTGTGCAGGAAATGGGCTACAGGTGCCGCATTCCCCAGGTAAAGCCACTTTTGAACCATAAACAGCGGCAGAAGCGCCTGACCTGGGCTACAGAGAAGCAGCACTGGACTGTTGCTAAGTGGTCCCAAGTACTTTTTTCTGATGAAAGCAAATTTTGCATGTCATTCGGAAATCAAGGTGCCAGAGTCTGGAGGAAGACTGGGAGAAGGAAATGCCAAAATGCCTGAAGTCCAGTGTCAAGTACCCACAGTCAGTGATGGTGTGGGGTGCCATGTCAGCTGCTGGTGTTGGTCCACTGTGTTTCATCAAGGGCAGGGTCAATGCAGTTAGCTATCAGGAGATTTTGGAGCACTTCATGCTTCCATCGGCTGAAATGCTTTATGGAGATGAAGATTTCATTTTTCAGCACGACCTGGCACTTGCTCACAGTGCCAAAACCACTGGTAAATGGTTTACTGACCATGGTATTACTGTGCTCAATTGGCCTGCCAACTCTCCTGACCTGAACCCCATAGAGAATCTATGGGATATTGTGAAGAGAAAGTTTAGAGACGCAAGACCCAACACTCTGGATGAGCTTAAGGCCGCTATCGAAGCATCCTGGGCCTTCATAACACCTCAGCAGTGTCACAGGCTGATTGCCTCCATGCCACGCCGCATTGAAGCAGTCATTTCTGCAAAAGGATTCCCGACCAAGTATTGAGTGCATAACTGAACTTTATTATTTGATGTTTTTTTTTGTTTGTTTTTAAAAAACACTTTTATTTTATTGGACGGTTGAAATATGTTAATTTTTTGAGACAGGTTTTTTGGGTTATCAGGAGTTGTATGCCAAAATCATCAGTATTAAAACAATAAAATACCTGACAAATTTCAGTTGGTGTGTAATGATTCTAAAATATATGAAAGTTTAATTGTAATCATTACATTATGGAAAATAATGAAATTTTGCACTATATGCTAATTTTTTGAGAAGGACCTGTATATAATGTTTCACTGGGTAGAAAACGGAGCTGCGCTAATGACATTCCCATTTACCTTTATGGCGCAGTATGTTTTATTCGGCCGACCCAGGGCCTGGATATTTTTTTTTTGGTATGGAGTCGTAACTGATTTCCTATGTTTCTAATTTCCACAGTCAGTAAACTTGACGTGAGAACTTGTGATGTCATAATGGCAGACTGGTGATTGAGTGCCCCCTGCAGGGCTAGGCCTCAGAAGAATGACCTCTGCCTTTGCCAAAGCCAATTAGGCCATCAATCATGTCATTTATTCGCTAGGCGCTGTTTATCTCACATGTCTTGTCACTGCATGTTTTTTCCTCATTATTGGTTGTTCAGTAATTTGATAGTTTTCCATATCCAAAGGGGGTTTACAACCTTAACCTTGTTTAGTCATTAGGACCCAGAATACCTCATCTTAATGAACTAAAGGGTTAAAGTTGCGTCGTGTGATATAACAGCAAACTACGCCTCTTGTGTGTCGTCTTTTCTCTCGCTATTCATAAATGGTATGTTTCCCCTGTTTTTTTGGGAACAGTGTGTCACTTAAAAGGGTTAAGGTTATTAATGACATCGGCAAGTTTGACTCTCTTTCTATTTTGTTTTTCAAACCCCACAACCATGATCATGCAATATTTGGAGTGATGTTACTTTTTCATATTTGCCATAATCCTTGTCATCAAGTGAAATCCTGTTATAAAGTGTATTCCCGCTAAAATAATTAAAAAACAAAATTATATTATGTGTGTCTATGTACATATCTTTGTGTTACTTTAGAAGGAACATAATTTATAACTGGACTTCACTTGATGGCAAGGGTATGTGTGTATGTATAAACATATTACACTGCTCAAAAAAAAGGAACACTCAAATAACACATCCTATATCTAAATGAATGAAATATTCTCATTGAATACTTTGTTCTGCACAAAGTTGAATGTGCTGTCAACATAATCACACAAAAATAATCAATGGAAATCAAATTTTTGAACCAATGGAGGCCTGGATTTGGAGAGTCCCCCAAAATGAAAGTGGAAACAAGTCAAAATGAAAATCAAAACAAGACAAAATTAAAGGAACGATGCTTAGTATTGTGTGTGGCCTCCATGTGCCTGTATGACCGCCCTGTTACAACGCCTGGGCATGCTCTGATGAGGTTACGGATGTTCTGAGGGATCTCCTCCCAGACCTGGACTAAAGCATCCATCAACTCCTGGACAGTCTGTGGTGCAATGTGTCGTTGGTGAATGGAGCGAGACATGCTGTCCCAGATGTACTCAATCGGATTCAGGTCTGGGGAACGGGCAGGCCAGTCCATAGCTTCAATGCCTTCATCTTGCAGGAACTGCTGACACACTCCAGCCACATGAGGTCTGACTGTTATGATTCAGTAGCTGAGGAGTGCAGGTAAAAAAGGCAATACACCAGAGCAGTTGGAATCTATGAGATTGCAGTACCCTGACTAACCACCACAACCAGAGGCAGCCGTGGAGCGCTCCCACGTTGGTCCCAGACGCCTCGTCACAGCCTGAGAAACTAACTACACCCAAAGATAGAAATAGGAAAGCTATCTGCCCCGGAGCAGAACCCCAAAGATAACAGAAAGCCCCCAAACATGTAATGGCGGTTAGACAAGAGGAAATACTGACACAGAAAGAAAATAGTATGAGCAAACGCTGGGGCCCAAACTATCTAAATAGAAAAGGATAGGAAGGGTACTTACTGCAATCCCAGAAAACCCTGAATAGCACCAACTCTACTAATTTCAAAATCACCTGAGATCACACGACCTCTACCACCTAAATTAGTTCTCTGGTGTAACAAAATCAAAACAGCAGCCACTGAAAAAACTGGAAAAAGCAAAAGAACAAAACTCAGTGGCTGAACTAAACTGAGAGGGCAGAAGCCCCCGGAGGGGACCCTGAAGGCCCCCAAAGAAGTGCAGGACAAAATGCAAAAATATAGAACAAACACAAAAGAAGCAAAAGTCTTATCTGTAAGCAGGAGATGCAGACACGACACAGCAGGCTACAAGGGAAACTGGAATGAAGGATACAGACCAGAACAATTGATCACCGGCAACCCTGATGGGAAAATGACTCCCTTATATAAGACCAGTCAGTAACACCTGATTCCCAGTCCTCACAATCTTCACTAGCACCGCCTGCAACCACCAGAGGGAGCCTCTGCTCAGAACTCATCTCAAACCCATTCACAACATCTGGCATTGTGCTGCATTAGGAGGAACCCAGGGCCTACAGCAACAGCATATGGTCTCACAAGGGGTCTGAGTATCTCATCTCAGTACCTAATGGCAATCAGGCTACTTCTGGCGAGCACATGGAGGGCTGTGTGGCCCTCCAAAGAAATGCCAGCCCACACCATTACTGACCCACTGCCAAACCGGTCATGTTGAAGGATGTTGCAGGCATTGCTCAGGTGTGAATTTTCTTCCACACAAACACTCCTCATAGAAGGCGCCCACGGAATCTTCAGAATGTGAACTCAGCTTTAGTTCCTCCCATACATTTTCTCTTGGATTCAGGTCAGGTGATTGGCTCAGCCATTCTATCAGATTTATTTTCTTTCTCTGAAGCCAATTAAGAGTTTCCTTGGCTGTGTTTATTGCTGAAATGTCCACCTTTGTTTCATCTTCATCATCCTGGTAGATGGCAGCGGATGTTTTTCAAGAATGTCTCGGTACATTTCTCCATTTGTCCATTCATTCTTCCTTAAATGCTATGCAGTTTGCCAATGCCTTGTGCTGAAAAATAGCCCCACGCCATGATGTTCCCGTCTCCAAACTTCACTGTTGGTATGGTGTTTTTGGGATGATATGCAGTGTCTTTTGGCCTCCAAACATGATGTGTGTTTTGTGGCATCAAAAGAGTTAAATTTTGGTCTCATCTGACTAGAATATATATTCTCCCAGTATTTCACAGCCTTGTCTAAATATTGTTAAAGGGAATCTGTCACCCCATTTTAGCCATATCAGCTAAAGATATGACTGAATAGTGTGTCCCATAAGCAACCTATCGGTATGTAGCTTATATCCTGATACCCCCGTTTTGATGCCAAAATACCTTTGTAAACTTCGTATTTTGGTATGCTAATCAGGACAGTCCGGTCCGGAGGGCGGCGTTTTCTCTCTTCTCCCACCCCACGCTCCTCGGCATCTCTTGCGTATGGCCGTTTGTGAATCGCACAGACGACGTTCGGCTTCCCGCGATTGCGCTTTTCAACTTCCCCCCACGCATGCGCAGTGTGCTTTGCCCAACAGTGGGCAAAGCATAAAATCATTACAGCGCATGCGCAACTATTGTCCTTCACTTTTCTTGCCCCGGAAGTCGTCCAAGGCAAGCAGTCATTTCCGGGGCAAGGAAAGAGTTGCGCATGCGCTGTAATGATTTTATGCTTTGCCACTGTTGGACAAAGCACACTGGGCTGGGGTGAATTTGAAAAGCGCAATCGCGGGAAGCCGAACGCCATCTGTGCGATTCACAGATGGCCATACGCAAGAGATGCCGAGGAGCGGGGGGGGAGAAGAGAGAAAACGCCGCCCTCTGGACCGGACCGCCTGATTAGCATACCAAAATACGAAGTTTACAAAGGTATTTTGGCATCAAAACGGGGGTATCAGGATATGTGATACATACCGATAGGTTACTCATGGATGCACTATTCAGTCATATGTTTATCTGATATAGCCAAAATGGGGTGGCAGATTCCCTTTAAGCTAAATGTGTTTCAACATGCTTTGTGTTCATCAGTGGAGTCTTGCGTGGTGAGCGTGCATACAGGTCATGGAGGTTGCATGCATTACTTATGGTTCTCTTTGAAACAATTGTACCTGTTGATTTCAGTTGTTTATGTAGCGCTCCACAGGTGGTCCTTGGCTCTTGGAAAATTATTCTAATAATTCTTTTCACTCCTCTGTCTGAAGTCTCGCGGGAGAAGCTGGTTGTGGACGGTTTATGGTGAAATGATGTTCTTTCCACTTTCGAGTTATGGCCCCAGCAGTACTCACTGTAAAAAAAATAATAATTAAATAATATATATATAGATATATATATCTATATGTATATAGATATATATATATCTATATACATATAGATATATATATAGCCCTCACCTCTGCTAAACAGACCTATTTTGCAAATCTTGTATCTTCATTATCCTACAACCCAAAACAACTGTTCAGCACATTCAACTCTCTCCTCCGCCCACCACTGCCACCTCCAACTCCCCTCATCTCTGCCGAGGACTTTGCCACCTACTTCAAAACTAAGATCCACCAAACAAGGCAAACCTTTACTGTTCCACCACCCCAACCACTCCATATACCAGACCTCTGTCCTTCCCTACTAACCTCCCTCTCCAGCATCACTGAAGGAGAGCTTACTCATCTCCTTTTCGAATCACACCTCACCACCTGTGCACTTGACCCCATCCCTTCCCAACTGCTCCCCAACCTCACTAACACGCTCATCCCAGCCTTAACCCATCTCTTCAACCTATCGCTATATTTAGGTACCTTTCCCTCTGCCTTCAAACATGCCACCATCACACCCATCCTCAAAAAACAAACCTTGACCCAACTGCTATGCCCAGCTATCGCCCAATATCATTGCTCCCGTTTGCTTCCAAACTGCTTGAGCAGCATGTCCACGCTCAACTTTCTTCCCACCTCTCATCTAACTCTCCTTGACAACCTCCAATCTGGCTCCCGCCCCCACCACTCCACTGAAACTGCCCTGACCAAAATTACTAATGACTTGCTCACAGCCAAAGCTAACAGACAGTTCTCCATCCTCCTCCTCCTTGACCTGTCCTCTGCCTTTGACACAGTCGACCACTGCCTACTGCTACAGATTCTTTCTTCCCATGGCATCAAAGACCTTGCCCTATCCTGGATCGCCACTTACCTTTCCGACCGCACATTTAGTGTCTCCCACTCTACCTCCTCATCCCGCCCTCTCTCTATTGGAGTCCCTTAAGGCTCTGTCCTGGGGCCCCTACTTTTTTCCATCTATACCCTTGGCCTAGGACAACTCATAAAGTCCCATGGCTTCCAGTACCACCTGTATGCGGACAATACTCAGTTCTACCTCTCTGGCCCAGATGTCACCTCTCTGCTGTCCAGAATCCCGGAGTGTCTATCAGCCATATCCTCCTTCACCTCTCGCTTCCTAAAACTCAATGTAGACAAAACCAAACTCATCATCTTTCCTCCATCTCACGTATCCTCCCTACCCGATCTATCTATTATGGTAAATGGCATCACGATCTCTCCCGCACCTGAAATCCGCTGCCTCAGAGTAACTCTCGACTCTGCCCTGTCCTTCAAACCACACATCCAAACTCTTGCCACCTCCTGTCGCCTCCAACTTAAAAACATTTCCAGAATCCGTCCCTTTCTCAGCCCTCAATCTACTAAAACTCTTGTTGTGCATGCCCTCATCATCTCCCGCCTTGATTACTGCAACACCCTCCTCTGTGGCCTCCCCGTCAACTCTCTTGCACCACTCCAGTCTCTCCTCAACTCTGCTGCCCGACTAATCCACCTCTCACCTCGCTACTCCCCTGCTTCTCCCCTCTGCAAATCCCTCCACTGGCTCCCAATTCCCCAACGAATCCAGTTCAAACTACTAACACTGACCTACAAAGCCGTCCACAACCTGTCCCCTCCCTATATCTCTGAACTAATCTCCCAATATCTTCCTTCACGTAATCTTCGATCCTCCCAAGACCTCCTACTATCCTCCACACTTATTCGTTCCTCACACAACCGCCTCCCAAGATTTCTCCTGAATATCCCCCATCCTCTGGAATTCCACGCCTCAACATGTACGATTATCCACCACCCTTGGATCCTTCAGATGGAACCTGAAAACCCATCTCTTCAGGAAAGCCTACAGCCTGCAATAACCATTTCGCCTCGCCGCTACCACCCGAGCTGCCGCCTCGCCGCCATCACCCGAGCTGCCGCCTCGCCGCTACCACCCTAGCTGCCGCCACCACCAGAGCTGCCGCCTCCACCACCAGAACTGCCGCACCCCCGACCTTCTGTTTCTACCCCATTATCCCGAAGAATGTAAGTCCTCAAGGACAGGGTCCTCTCCCCTCTGTACCAGTCTGTCATTGTAAATTTGTTTACTGTAAACGATATCTATAACTTTGTATGTAACCCCTTCTCATGTACAGCACCATGGAATTAATGGCGCTATATAAATAAATAATAATAAATATATATATAGATATATATAGATATATCTATATAGATATAGATAGATATATCTATTTGTTCTGAGTACGCTGATACCCCATATGTGGAGGTACACCACTGCTTGGGCGCATGGCAGAGCTCGGAAGGGAAGGAGCACCGTTTGACTTTTCAACGCAAAATTGAGATCGGAAGCCATGTCGCGTTTGGAGAGCCCCTGATGTGCCTAAACAGTGGAAACCCCCCATAAGTCACACCATTTTGGAAACTAGACCCCCCCCCAAGGATGTGTGGTGAGCACAGTGCTTCACAGAAGTTTATAACATAAAGCAGTAAAAATAAAAAAAATCATATTTTTTCCACAGAAATAATCTTTTCGCACCCAATTTTTTATTTTACTAAGGGTAAACAGGAGAAAGTGGATCCCAAAAATTGTTGTGCAGTTTCCCTTGAGTACACCGATAACCCATAAGTAGGGAATACTACTTTTGAGGCACAGTGCAAAGCTCAGAAGAGAAGAGGCGCCATATTGGAGTTCAGATTTTGCTGGAATGGTTTAAAGGTGCCATGTCACATTGACAGAGCCCCTGAGGTTCCATAACAACAGAAACCCCCTATATGTGAACTCATTTTACAAACTACACTCACCAATCAATTCATCTAGGGGTGCAGTGATCATATTGACACTACATGTGCCTCACAGAATTTTATACCACTAAGTGGTGAAAATAGAATAAATTACATTTTTACCACTAAAATATTGTTTTAGCCCCAAGTTTTTAATTTTTCTAAGGGCTTATAGGAATTTTTTTTTTTTACAACAAAATGAGGTCCATTTTTTCCTGAGTGTGCAAATACCCTACATGTAATCGGGAACTATTTTTATTTTTCAGGCACAGTACAAAGCTCAGAAGACAAGGGGCGCCAGATTTTACTGTGGTTTGCAGGTGCCATTACCCACTGGGAGAGCCCATGAGGTGCCAGAACAGCAGAACCCCCCATAAGTGTCCCCATTTTACGAAATACACCTCTCAATGAATTTATCTAGGGGTGCAGTGATCATATTGACACCATGGGTGTGTCAGAGAATTTTATACCATTGGGCAGTGAAGACAATATAACTACATTTTCAGCTGCAGATGAAGGAAGAGAGCCACAGTAATTCATTACTGATGGGTAGGCGGAGCCCCAGATCAGGATGTTACCTCAGATCAAAAGAGTGATGACTGGCTGGCCCCTCCAGCTCGGGCTCCTCCTACTCAGCTCCAGTCTAAGATTTGAGGTCCAGAGGATGGTCGCTGCTAATGCAGCTCCTCAGAAAATTTTATTATTTTAATATTCGGACAGGAGACTTGGATCACTAGTTGGTCTAGAGGTCTCAGGGGTATCAGCGCTGCTGTACCCCAACCTCTCCCTTGGCGGATCTGTATTTACTCAAAGTCCCTGCAGAATCCTTGCCGGCCCTGGGGGATGAGGAGAGCTTCTCTGGCGGGAACGCAAACCACACGTGCGGTCACTGCGTTCTTCGCCCTGGGGGGAAGCATGGGCACTGCGCCAGAAACCCCTGAGGGTCCCTGTGGCGCCTTGGCTGGTGAGTACTCCACACAATTTTAATAATAATTATGTGTGAGTGCTTTAGCGTCTGAATGAGCAGCGCTATTATTAATGTCAGCGTTACTATGTCAGTATGCGTCAGCGCTGCTGTGACAGCGCTAATACATGTAATGTCAGTATGCTTCAGCGCTGCTGTGACAGCGCTACTACATGTAAATGTCAGTAAGCTTCAGCGCTGCTGTGACAGCGCTAATACATGTAATGTCAGTAAGCTTCAGCGCTGCTGTGACAGCGCTACTACATGTAAATGTCAGTAAGCTTCAGCGCTGCTGTGACAGCGCTACTACATGTAATATCAGTATGCTTCAGCGCTACTGTGACAGCGCTACTACATGTAATGTCAGTATGCTTCAGCGCTACTGTGACAGCGCTTCTACATGAAGATGTGGTGATTTTTGTCCGCAGGCAGATAGCTGCAGGACAGAGAGGGAGCAGGAGCGGGGAGATTTCGCGCTCATTATTTGAGCTAGCAGGGGGCGTGGCCTATCTATCCCGGTCTTTTGAGCAGGAAGACGCGCGCTCTGGCTTTTCTCCTGCGACCCCCTCACTGTGGCGGCCATTACTCAGGCTCCTGGGCTCCTCGGACCGCTCCCCTCCTCATATAGACACCACGGCCAGCTGGGTGAGTGTGGATTCCTCACCCCGCAGCGCAGCGATCGCTATCCTGCAGCTGCAGTCTCATCAGAGACATAAAAATTGGCTGGGGCTCACAAATATATATATATTTTGGTGAGTTTGCAATATTAACCCCTTTGAGGGTTATTTCTACCTGCTAAATTTGCTGACTGGATACCGCTGGGGTAACTCTGCTTGGTGGAGCGTTAACCCTTCAGCGTTTGAAAAAAAAAAAAAAAAAAAAGAAAAAACCGCATAGTTTTTTGCTGGTATTACCGCTTTGACCTGCTCATTCAGATGAGACATGTCTGAACAGAGTTCAGATGCCGCGGATCACGTCCCAGTGCCATTGCGGCAATCAGATACGCAGACCTCCACAGCGTCTAGCGCTGCGGTCGACAGCGGTGGAAAATTGGATGATATCGCTCGATCGATTAATAACTTATCTGACCTTTTAGGTCAATATGTGTCTGCTAATTCCTCTCAGAGGAAGCGACGCAGGCCGTTACCGGCCTCTACACGGAGCGAGTCAGATGTATCTGATATTGGGCAGAGTTCCCCTTTATATTCGGATGGAGAAATATCCGATTCAGATGCGGACGAGCCGCAGGGCGTTCCTCTATGACGAAGCGTACGGAGGCATTAATTGAAGCCATGAGAGATATACTACAGTTACCGGAGGAGGTAACTAGTCGTCCTGGTAAATCAGCACGCATGTTCCAGGAGTCCCGTGCTTCGCGCACAACATTGCCAGCTCTGGATGAGCTTAATGGTGTGATAGAGGAGGAACGTCTATGTCCAGATAAGCGTTTTCATGGAACGCATTTCTTTGATACTCTTTATCCTTGCTCTACGGAGTTAAAGGCTAATTGGACTTCTGCTCCTGAAGTGGATGTGTCCTTATCTCAGCTTAGTAAATCCTCACTACTCCCTATTAAGGGAAAAGCGAGCTTACAGGAGCCTTTGGATAGAAAGGCAGAATTGGCGGCAAAAGCAAGCTATGAGGCTGCGGGTCATGGTTTTCGAGCAGTGCTAGGATCCATGTGTGCTGCTAGAGCTTCTCTAAGCTGGTTGGCACGTCTGAAGACGGAGTTGCAAAATGAATCTCCGTTATCTGAGATACGGGAAACTTGTGAATGGTTAGAAACGGCAGCCTGTTATATCTTTGATGCCGGTCTGGATACGGCATCTCTGCTGGCCAAAGCGCAAGCTTCAGCGGTCACAGTCAGAAGAGCTTTATGGCTCAGACAGTGGGCCGGGGACGCAGTTTCCAAACAAGGGTTGTTGGCCTTACCTTACAAGGGTGGCCATCTTTTTGGATCCGACCTCACAGAGCTGATTTCCAAGGCTAAGGCAAAGGAATCAGCATTACCACAGCGAAGGGCCATGGCCTCGGTGTCCAGTAAGCCTGGTGTTTATAGTGGTCGGCGGTCCTTTCGGGGCCGAGGACGATCTAGTCACTCCTCGTGGGGATCGGGTCGTCCTTCTTTCTCAGGAAAGAAATCCTCTCAGAAAACTCGTACTCCCTGGAAGCAGAGTTTCCGCCAGAACAAGCGGGAACTTGACAAGAAACCCGCAAAGTCGGATTGACGCCAGGGGTCCACTCGAGGATTCTCGAGTGGGGGGTCGCCTGCTTCTTTTCAAGGAGACTTGGATGGCTCGCGTTCCAGATTCCTGGGTAACGCGGATAGTGTCGGCAGGCTATTTCATAGAGTTTGCTTCTCAACCCCCAAATGTTTTTTGTCAATCTCGCGTTCCGTCGGAACCCGAGCTTGTTGTCGCTCTACAGCGAGAGGTCGAATCGCTACTACAAAAGGGTGTAGTGATACCGGTTCCGTCAGAGGACCGAGGAAAAGGTTTTTATTCCAACCTTTTTATAGTTCCCAAAAAGGAGAACAAATTTCGCCCGATTCTGGATCTCAAGCGATTAAACCGGCATGTCCATGCCCGGAAATTTCGCATGGAGTCGCTTCGTTCCGTTGTGGCAGCTCTGTCACAGAACGATTTTCTGGTGTCAATCGACATTCGCGACGCCTATTTGCATATTCCCATCGGAAAGGCTCATCAGCGCTTTCTTCGATTTGCCATAGGTCAGAATCATTACCAGTTCGTGGCTCTGCCGTTCGGCTTAGCCTCAGCGCCAAGGGTCTTTACAAAAGTTCTGGCGCCCCTCATGGCACTCCTTCGAAGACAGGGGATTACGATTCTCCCTTATCTGGACGATCTTTTGATCGTGGCTTCCTCGGAGGAGGAGGCATTGACGGCTCGGGATTTGTCTCTTCAGTTTCTGAAAGACTTCGGTTGGCTGGTCAATTGGGAGAAGTCGTCCCTGGAACCATCGAGGACAATTCTCTTTTTGGGAATGCATCTCGACACGTTTCGGTCGGTAGTTTCCTTACCACCAGACAAACAGTCATGTCTTCTTCGACATGTACAGATTATGACAGCCTCAACGGCAATGTCCCTACGGAAGTGTATGCGTCTTCTGGGACTGATGGTGGCGTCCATGGAGGCAATTCCTTTTGCCCAGTTCCACTCCAGGACTCTTCAAAGGTTCATCTTGAGTCGATGGAACCAGTCGCAATCGCTGGATTGCAGTGTCACCATTTCTCGCGTGGTGCGGGATTCTCTAGAATGGTGGTTACGTCCAGGGGCATTCTCCCTGGGGAAGTCTTTCCTCCCTCTGAAGTGGTCAGTCATAACCACCGATGCCAGCCTGACGGGCTGGGGGGGTGTTTGGACCAATCTCTGGATTCAGGGGGTATGGTCACCGGAAGAGTCTGTGCTTCCGATCAACATCCTGGAATTGAGGGCGATTTTTCTTTGCCTCCAACATTGGACGGTCCCTTTGAGCGGTCTGCCAGTCCGTGTGCAGACAGACAATGCGACGGCTGTCGCGTATATCAATCACCAAGGTGGGACAAGGAGTTCCAGACTCATGGTAGAGGTGTCCCGAATTCTGATTTGGGCAGAGGCCAATGTACCAGCCATTTCGGCGATTCACATTCCAGGGTTCAGAATATTACAGCGGACTTTCTCAGTCGCAGAAGGATGGATCCCGGGGAATGGAGCCTCCACCCGGAAGTCTTTGCACTACTGTGCTCTCGCTGGGGAACCCCCCAAGTGGATTTGATGGCTTCCAGGTCCAATGCCAAGTTACCGACATTCATGTCCAGGTACAAGGACCCGAAGGCGGTGGCGGTGGATGCTCTAGTGGCTCAGTGGGATCAGTTCAAGCTGATCTATGTATTCCCGCCGATATCCTTACTTCCTCTAGTGCTGCGTCGGATCAGACTAGAGAGAATTCCAGCTATTCTGATAGCTCCAGACTGGCCAAGAAGGGTGTGGTTCTCGACAATAATGTCGCTGTTGGCGGCACCTCCGTTTCCACTCCCTCTTCAACAGGACTTGTTGACTCAGGGGCCCATTTGTCATCCGGACTTGATGTCCCTGCGTTTGACGGCGTGGCTCTTGAGACCGAGATCTTGACCCGTAGAGGTTTTTCAGCCGAGGTCATTGCTACCCTTCGTGCTGCAAGATGTCCGGCTACTTCTAGGATTTACCACAAAATTTGGGAAACCTTCTTTTCGTGGTGTTTGGGGTCTTCTCGGAACCCGAGAAAGTTTTCCATTCCCAACCTGTTGGCTTTTCTGCAACATGGGCTAGACAAGGGTTTGGCAGTTAGCACTCTGAAAGGTCAGATTTCTGCTCTGTCCTTATTATTCCGGAGAACCATTGCTTCGAATAGAGACGTGATCTCTTTTTTCCGAGGTATCTCTCGTAAGTTTCCGCCGCGGAAGGCACCTGTGTCTCCTTGGCGGCTCAACCTTGTTTTGGAGGCTCTTCAGCATAAACCTTTTGAACCTATGGTTTCTGCTAGCCTTTCTTTACTTTCTTGGAAGGTGGCTTTCCTTGTTGCAGTCACTTCCTTGAGGAGAGTTTCTGAATTGGCAGCTCTTTCTTGCTCGCCTCCTTTTCTGGAGTTTTTTCCGGATCGTGTAGTGCTTCGCACTCGGGTGATTTTTTGCCTAAAGTGGTGTCACAATTTCATGTTAACCAGGATATTGTGTTGCCTTCACTCTGTCCGGATCCGAAGAATACGAAAGAGCGAGATTTACACACATTGGATTTAGTGCGGGCCTTGAAGTTTTATCTATCTATTACTCAAGGTTTTCGTAAGACGGACTCCCTGTTTGTGGTTCCGGCAGGTCGTCGGCGTGGTCAACGAGCTTCCAAGGGTTCTATAGCTCGTTGGATCCGGTCAGCTATTTTGGAGGCTTACCGTCTTCGGGGTGAATCTTGCCCGATTAAGATTCGAGCCCATTCCACGAGAGCTGTGGCTTCATCGTGGGCTTTTCATCAAGGTGCTTCGGCAGTGCAGCTTTGCCGAGCGGCGACTTGGCGCTCTGTCCACACGTTTACAAGATTTTATAAAGTGGACGTCAGTGCTTCCGCTGATGCAGTCCTCGGACGTAGGGTCCTGCAGGCAGCTGTAGTTTAAAGTTCTGGATGAACTTGTGTTTAGCGCTGGTTGCGCTTTGTTGTTAAGGTTGTTGGGTTTCTGCCTTTTATTGGTTTTTTCCCACCCTTATTTTGAACTGCTTTGGGACGTCCCATCAGTAATGAATTACTGTGGCTCTCTTCCTTCATCTGCAGCTGAAACACGGATTTTGGTAAAGACTTACCTGTAAAATCCTTTTCAGCGAAGGAAGGAAGAGAGACACAGCACCCTCCCACGGCAGAAGTGTGTTGATGTTTTCAGATGCAGCGCGACCCTTATCTGATAGCGATTATCTGGGCTGAGGTCAGCGCGCTAAGGCTCTGTTCCAGCATCGCCAGCTCATCGCAGTAGTCAGGTTCCGTGAGTAGTACCTGGAACTCTGTGGTTTTTGGCTTTCTTTGCATGCATAACCTGTATCCTTGTGTTTTTTCTCTGAAGTTCCTTCAGAAGGGGTTATGTTGCTCCGCTGGTGATCTTGGCTCTTTTCCTAAAAGCTTTGATACGACTGGAGCTGAGTAGGAGGAGCCCGAGCTGGAGGGGCCAGCCAGTCATCACTCTTTTGATCTGAGGTAACATCCTGATCTGGGGCTCCGCCTACCCATCAGTAATGAATTACTGTGTCTCTCTTCCTTCCTTCGCTGAAAAGGATTTTACAGGTAAGTCTTTACCAAAATCCGTGTTTTACCACCAAAATGTTGTTTTAGCCAAAGATTTTACATTTTCACACAAGAAGTGGGAAAAAATGGCACCAAAATTTTTCCTACAATACCCCATATGTAACAAACTGGAGAGAAACAGTCCAATATTCCAACAAGTAAATTTTATTAAACATGTAACATAACATAAAAATAGCACTGGTGCATAGCACGCAGGGGAACTGACAGACACAATGGTGTCAGCATCAAAACGTGATAAGGGGATCAGAGTCCATCCACCCACCCAAATATATTACTATATAGGAAATGGCATGTCTGAAACAACAGCATTCTTAAATCACAAGCTAGATAGCAAAAGATAAATATCCCAGACATGGCAATGCATACACATACCTACAAGGGTGAGGTGAAAGACGGACAGCCGACAGGTGGGTGTCAGTTCCCCTGCGTGCTATGCACCAGTGCTATTTTTATGTTATGTTACATGTTTAATAAAATTTACTTGTTGGAATATTGGACTGTTTCTCTCCAGTTTGTTGCTTAGCAATACAGTTCTCCTACTAGTTTATCCCACATCCATGTGTATTTCTTGTGATTTTTTCAGAGACATTTTGTATACACATATGTGATGGTTGGGGTTATTGCTATTTTTTACATTTTTAAATACCCCATATGTGGCTGTACAGTACTACTTAGCCATACAGAGAGACTGGGGAGGAACAGAGCACTATTTGCCTATTCAAGTGAATGGGTCTGTGCACATGTCAGTGAGCTTTCACGGACCATGTGTCCGTGGGCAAAACATGCTGACATGTCTGGTTTTTTAATGTCAGCACGGGCCACAAAACGTCCCGCACACGTGCATACGCATAACACACATGGATGTCATCTGTGTGACATGCATCGGCGCCAGGGAAGAAGTGTTACAGTAAGCTCTGTTCCCCGGCGCCGGGTGCTGAACACGACTCTCTTTATTCGCCCTTGCTCTGCCGGCGATTGGTGCGAGCAGGGGAGAATGATGAGTTACATTTAAGTGATAAAAGAGACAGCAGTTGGCGGCTGATTTGACTTACTCCCATCAGCCTACCCCTTCTGCTGCTAATAACAGTGACAGCAGTAGCGACTGATGGGGGTATTCATCAGCCGCCACCTGTGCTATAAATAAATAAATGAAAAAAACAGCATTGGTTCCCCTGTATTTTCTATAACCAGCCAGGCAAAACTCACAGCTGGGGGCTGCAATCATCAGTTGTCATCTTCAGCAAGTCTGGGTGTCAAGAATAGAGGGGTCCCCACGCTCTTTTTTTTTTTTTTTTTTTTTACATTGTTTAAATACATAATTAAAAAAAACAGCATGGGGTCTCCCCCATTTCTGACAACCAGCTTTGCTAAAGCTCACAGCTGGGGGCTGATATTCTCAGGCTGGTAAGGAGCCATGGATATTGACCCCTCCAGCCTAAAAATAGCAGCCCGCAGCTGCCCAGAAAAGGCACATCTATTAGATGTGCCAATTCTTACTCTTTGCCTGGCTCTTCCCACTTGCCCTGTAGCGGTGTCAAGTAGGGTTCATATTTGTGGGGTTGATGTCACCTTTGTATTGTCAGGTGACATCAAGCCCAGGGCTTAGTAATGGAGAAGCGTCCATATGGTAAATAAAGACACAGCCAGAATAAAGTCTTTTATTAGAAATAAAGCAAAACAGTTTTACTTTTTTGTTTAAAAATAACAAACACAATTAAACTCCCCTAATTCCAAAGAAGCCCTCGATCTCCTGTAAAAAAACTAAAATGAAAACAACAGTATACTATACCTGTCCATCGTTCTGTCCCATGCCGTAATCCATGTCTGGGGGAAAAATAGTTTTCAACCTGGACGATGCCAAAATGTGACCGTCCAGGCTGAGAACCACCGTGAATGAGCTGCTGAGAACGCAGCATCAGTGACCGGGGGTGATGTCATTGAGGTTACCTCCAGTCACTGGGCTCTGTTTCCAGCCGGACTGAGCTGCAGTGAGATCCCCGCTAGCACCGTGAGCCCTCAGTGATCGGGGGTGACGTTGTAGATGTTACCTCTGGTCACTGGGCTCTGTTCCCAGCCGGGCTTTTTTGCAAGGCTGGTTGTGAAAAATGGGTGGGACCCCACGCCGTTTTTTTAAATTATTTAAAAATTCTGACAGCTGACACCCAGCACTCGGTGCCAGGAGCGGTACTGGTCACTACATTGTACTGGTCACTACAATGAACTGGTCACTACATTGTACTTGTCACTACACCATGTTCCAAATTATTATGCAAATGATATTTTTCTCTGATCTTCCTAAGTGGTCAGTGTAAATGACAGTCAGTCTAATAAAAGTCATCACCCGTTAGAGTATACATCGAATTTTATTGAAGAAACCTCCCAATGATAACAGTATAATCTCCAAAATGAATAAAAACTCAAAATGCACTGTTCCAAATTATTAGGCACAGTAGAATTTCTAAACATTTGATATGTTTTAAAGAACTGAAAATGCTCATTTGTGGAATTTGCTGCAGTAGGAGGTCACATTCACTGAACAAAAAAGCTATTTCACTCCAAAACATCCTAACAGGCCAATTTACATGTTAACATAGGAACCCTTCTTTGGTATCACCATCACAATTCTTGCATCCATTGAACTTGTGAGTTTTTGGAGAGTTTCTGCTTGTATTTATTTGCATGATGTCAGAATAGTCTCCCAGAGCTGCTGTTTTGATGTGAACTTCCTCACACCCTCATAGATCTTTTGCTTAATGATACTCCAAAGGTTCTCTATAGGGTTGAGGTCAGGGGAAGATGGTGGCCACACCATGAGTTTATCTCCTTTTTATGCCCATAGCAGCTAATGACTCCGAGGTATTCTTTGCAGCATGAGATGGTGCATTGTCATGCATGAAGATGATTTTGCTCCTGAAGGCACGTTTCTGCCTTTTATACCATGGAAGAAAGTCGTCAGTCAGAAACTCTATATACTTTGCAGAGGTCATTTTCACACCTTCAGGAACCTTAAAGGGCCCTACCAGCTGTTTTCCCATGATTCCGGCCCAAAACATGACTCCTCTACCTCCTTACTGACGTCGCAGCCTTGTTGGGACATGGTGGCCATCCACCAACCATCCACTACTCCATCCATCTGGACCATCCAGGGTTGCTCAACACTCATCAGTAAACAAGACTGTTTGAAAATTAGTCTTCATGTATGTCTGGGCCCAGTGCAACCGTTTCTGCTTGCGAGCACTGTTTAGGGGTGGCCGAATAATAGGTTTAGGCTAAGTGCACACGTTCAGGAATGTTTGCAGAATATTCCTGAGCAAAAACGGACATTTTCTGCGGTAAAAACGCGCGTTTTTTGTGCGGTTTTTTTGCGCGGATTTTGCGCGTTTTACCGCGATTTTTCCCTGAACTTTCTAGGTCAATAATATAGCTGGAAAAACGCTAGAATTCTGCGAAATTAATGAACATGTTGCTTCTTTTTCCGAGATGCGTTTTTTTCGCGGAAAAAAACGCACCATGTGCACAAGAATTGCGGAATTCATTCTAAATGATAGGATGCTTAATGCGTTTTTGACGTGTTTTTTTTTCCGCAAAAAAAACGCAAATAATCCTGAATGTGTGCACTTAGCCTTATGCACCACATCAAACCTGTGAAGGATCCTACACCTTAAGGTTCGAGGGACTCAAGAGGCACCAGCAGCTTCAAATATCTGTTTACTGGTTTGTAATGGCTTTGTAGCAGCTGCTCTCTTAATCCGATGAACTTGCCTGGCAGAAACCTTCCTCATTCTGCCTTTATCAGCACGAACACGTCTGTGCTCAGAATCAGCCACAAATCTCTTAACAGTACGATGATCACGCTTACGTTTTTGGGAAATATCTAATGTTTTCATCCCTTGACCAAGGCATTGCAGTATTTGATGCTTTTCAGCAGCAGAGAGATCCTTTTTCTTTCCCATGTTACTTGAAAACTTTGGCCTGCGTAATAGTGTGGAACATCCAGTTTTCCTTTTATTGGGCAAATTAATTGTCACAGGTATCTGAGATTGATTTCAGTGATCCAAAGAACCCTGAGACACAATACCATCAATGGGTTTCATTTACAAAAAAACGCTATGACACTCAATTTGCATAATAATTTGGAACATGGTGTACATTGTACTGGTCACTACATTGTACAGTCATGGCCAAAAGTTTTGAGAATGACACAAATATTAATTTTTACAAAGTCTACTGCTTCACTTTTTCTAATGGCAATTTGCATATACTCCAGAATGTTATAAAGAGTGATCAGCTTAACAGCAATTACTTGCAAAGTCAATATTTGGCTAGAAAATGAACTTTATCCCCCAAAACACATTTCAGCATCATTGCAGCCCTGCTTTAAAAGGACCAGCTAACCTCTTTTCAGTGATTGCTCCATTAACACAGGTGTGGGTGTTGATGAGGACATGGCTGGAGATCAATCTGTCATGATTAAGTAAGAATGACACCACTGGACACTTTAAAAGGAGGCTGGTGCTTGGCATCATTGTTTCTCTTCTGTTAACCATGGTTCTCTCTAAAGAAGCACGTGCAGTCATCATTGCAATGCACAAAAATGGCCTAACAGGGAAGAGTATCGCAGCTAGAAAGATTTCACCTCAGTCAACAATCTATCGCATCATCAAGAACTTCAAGGAGAGAGGTTCCATTGTTGCCAAAAAGGCTCCAGGGCGCCCAAGAAAGACCAGCAAGCGCCAGCACCGTCTCTTAAAAGTGTTTCAGCTGCGGGATCGGGCTACCAGCAGTGCAGAGCTTGCTCAGGAATGGCAGCAGGCAGGTGTGAGTGCATCTGCACGCACTGTGAGGCGGAGACTCTTGGAGCAAGGCCTGGTCTCAAGGAGGGCAGCAAAGAAGCCACTTCTCTCCAGAAAAAACATCATGGACAGACTGATATTCTGCAAAAGGTACAGGCAGTGGACTGCTGAGGACTGGGGTAAAGTTATTTTCTCTGATGAATCCCCTTTTCGATTGTTTGGGACATCAGGAAAACGCCTCATTCGGAGAAAACAAGGTGAGCGCTACCACCAGTCTTGTCTCATGCCAGCTGTTAAGCATCCTGAAACCATTCATGTGTGAGGTTGCTTCTCAGCCAAGGAAATCGGCTCTCTCACAGTCTTGCCTAAAAACACAGCCATGAATAAAGAATGGTACCAGAATGTCCTCCAAGAGCAACTTCTCCCAACCCTCCAAGAGCAGTTTGGCGATCAACAATGCCTTTTCCAGCATGATGGAGCACCTTGCCATAAAGCAAAGGTGATAACTAAATGGCTCAGGGAACAAAACATAGAGATTTTGGGTCCATGGCCTGGAAACTCCCCAGATCTTAATCCCATTGAGAACTTGTGGTCAATCATCAAGAGACGGGTGGACAAACAAAAACCTAAAAATTCTGACAAAATGAAAGCATTGATTGTGCAAGAATGGACTGCTATCAGTCAGGATTTGGTCCAGAAGTTGATTGAGAGCATGCCAGGGAGAATTGCAGAGGTCCTGAAGAAGAAGGGTCAACACTGCAAATATTGACTTGCTGCATTAACTCATTCTAACTGTCAATATAAGCTTTTGTTACTCATATGTTTGCAATTATTATATTTCTGTCTGTGATAAAAACATCTGTCAAACACATAAAAACCAGAGGGCAGCAGATCATGTGAAAATATAATATTTGTGTCATTCTCAAAACTTTTGGCCATGACTGTACTGGTCACTACAACAGCAGTTTGCAATTTTACAGTTAGCAACATCAACTGATGCTTGTTTCTGGAAAACACCCATGGAGTCAAAATCTTCACTACACCCGTATATAAATTCCCAAAGGGGTGTAATTTCCAAAATGGGGTCCCTTGGGGGGGGGTTCTGCTCTTCTAGCTCTTAGGGGCTCTGTATACGGAGTCCGCAAACTATTCTAGGAAGATCTGCGCTCTGGAAGGTAAATACCATATTGCTCCGTCTGTCCCTCCCGAGTTTTGCCGTATAGCTAAGCAGAAGTGTACAGCCATATATAGGGTATTTCTACATTCAGCAGAAATTGTGGGACAAATTTTTGTGCCATTTTTACACATTTCCCAGTATAAAATTGTAAAATCTGGGGCTTTCACACAATCTTGGTGGTAAAAATGTAAATTTATTTTTTCTTCACTGCCCAATGGTATAAAACTCCATGACACACCTGTGGTATGAATATGATCACTGCACTGCTAGATCAATTAATTGAGAGGTGTAGTTTTTGAAATGTGATCACTAGTGTTGAGCGATACTGCTCGATATCTAAAAATATCGTATCGAAATTGTATCGCCGATATCACTAAATATCGTCGATATCCGATTACGATACCGGAAGTCCCATGTAAGTCTATGGGAACAAAATATCGCAACAAAAAAAACCCTTTCTTTCGTTGTAAACACAAAATATACACACATAGAATACATATATATATATATATATATATATTATATATATATATATATATATACATGTTATTGTGACATATATATATATACATATATTTATAGTTTATACACTTCTACATAGTAAATAGACTCTGATTCAATTGCCGGGTAAAGCCGTGACATACCCCATAGAAGTCGACGGGCTCGGTGCCGAGTACCCCCAAAACCTCTGGCTCTGTGCGACTCAACTTGGGCGTCACGAACAGGATTTTGTAGCTCGCTATAAGCGAGTCCTGTGTGCCTGAATTGAACTGGTTTTGTGCTTGAGAATTGCTAAAATCATCAGAGAATGTATTTGCCATTTTTCAGCCATATCTGCGTCACGACGAGGCACTGGTGAAGAAGAAGGGCGTGCTCTTCGTGGGTGTACACTCACTCAGTGACGCGAAAACGATGGCTCTAAATGGTACTGCAATGTAAGATCGTGCCCCACAGCTCTTCAGTTCCGCCTCCTCATCCTCCTCAGTGGGCGGAAACTAACACGAAGGTCCCGCCTCCCTACAAAAGAGGGGCCCTCTCCAGATGCTAATGACACATGTGACTTGGCAGAGATGGCTAATGGACACGAGCAGAAGTGTGAAGGGATGGAGCAGTCAGAGCTCTCCCCCCACGGAAGCGACCCGATCGCCACGGAACCACCGTTGGGCACCCGGCCTGGAAACCCTCCTACGCTGCAAGAAGCGGAGGATACCCTAAGAGGCCTGGCCCGGCACCGGGAGGAGGTCGCCAGGATGGAAGCCAGCTGGCGTGCCCTAAAACTAAACTTGGAGCGGCGCCAATCCCTCTTACCTGAAGTGTCTGTACCGGAAGGTGAGGCACCCGTTCTAGTAGAGGAGCCCTTGCAATGTGATCCGGTTGACGTTGTCGCAGTGGAGGCACCCGTTCGTGCAAAAAACTCTGCACCGGCAGCACCCCAGATCCCGCTGTCTGCCCCCGTCGCTGAGACAGAAGAAGCGACACCCGTCCTCATGGAGGAGGCCGCGCAGGCACCAGAGCACTACCTGCCTGTACTGGAGCCCCGACTGTCATCTGTTCCAGAGCCGGCTGCTTCCTCCGCAGGTGAGCGCCGCCAGGACTGGGGGGCGCCAGGAGAGCTGCCGCAAACCGGACACTGTAAGCTGCAGTTTGATGGTGGAGACATGGAGCTGCTGGTGGAGGAGAATTTCAACCGGCGTCAGGAGGAAGAGTGGAGACGTTGGGAGCGGGAAGCAGAGCGACAAAGGGAGCAGCGAGAAACCCAAAAGCTTCGGCAACGTAACCTGGAGAAGGACCGGGCAGATAAGGACCGGATGAGAAAGGATAAAGGAACCCTGTGGGAGCCGCGGCGTAAGGGTGCAGTACGGAGCTTTAAATTGAAAGGTGGTTGGGGCTTCATCCAGGAGCCTGGACTTTATTTAGAAATTTTTGTGAACCGGCGGGACGTGGAGGCTCACCTCCCAGAAGGACACCCGGGGAGGGACCTGTTGCCAGGAGACTTGGTGACTTACACCCGACACTGGGGTTACAATGGATGGTACGCCCTAAATGTTACCAGGTGCGACCCCTACTCCCCAGAGTGTCAGGAACCTGTGAGACCCTCGGAGCCTTCAGCCTCCCACATCCAGGCCTCTGCAAAAGTGCCCACCCCACGCCGTAAATTTCCCAAGCCTCCCTCAGTGGTCTCCTCAGCAGCCCCAGCTATGGACATAACTATAGCTGGCCCGTACCCGGCGCCTGTTAGGCCCCCTGGGGTTCGTTCAGTCCGGGACATAGGGTTCCAGACCCGGAGGGAGATGAAAGAGGTGGCCACACAGACCCAGATAGCGGGTCACGACTTGACTGTACAGGCCACACGACGTCATCAGGTCCTGGTGGTCCTTGGTGCCTCGGATGTTTGGCAAGCATCAGAAGAGTACCAGGTGGTACCTGGAACACCCCTGCCAAAGAATTATAAATAACCCGGACAGGGTCCCTGTATGTAAATAGTTAAATTGTTTATGTACCCGGACGGGTGAATGTTCATAAAAAAGTTTTTTAATTTAATAAAAAAAAACAAAACACAGTTTTCATTACTTTTATTACAGTCTCATCCTGCGACGCCATCGATCTCCTGTAAAAAAATGAAAAAAAAAAAAAAAAAGTATACCACCTGACCGACGCAGTGTGTAGCCCTGGTGTTAGGCACACGCAGTACCCTGGAGAGTGTGTGGCGAGACAGCAGTTTAATGCTCAATACCCATTCACTCAACATACACTAGACACACCCTTAGGGTAGTGTAGTTACTTGTGAGGGAGTGGTCAGGGTGTATTGGTTGAGTGATTTTAGAATAGTCAGTTTCCTGTCTTCGGACGGAGCAGACGTGTGGAGTCTAGCTGGAGGGAGGAAGCAGTCCAGCCTGGTTCTGCAGCAGTTCAGAAAGTGGAGGCCAGTACGGGCGAGATATAGATCACCTCAGCCTGGTCAGAGCTGTACCTCACTTGAAGACACTGACAAAGAAAGAAGAGCTTAGTGCAGAAATACTTCAGTCACCTGTCTCAAGGACAGTGAAAGGTTCAGAGACGTGCTCCTGCCTAGTGGATAACTGAGAATCTGTTAACTAACTCTAAAGGAAGAGAAGAAGGGAGTGACTATACGACTTTTTGCAAGTGTGAGTGTTTATGCTACAAGCGAGGACAAGGCGAAAGGCACAGTGGAAAAGAATATGTGAAAAGTGCTTTTGGATTGAAGAAGTCCTGCACATTGCTACCGGTCACTGGGGACCGAAGGATCACTATTAGCTTCAAGCATAGTGGTAAGAAAACCAGAGATTTACCGGACCTTAGGTCGCGGCAAACAGCCCCAAATAGTCAGTACGTAACTGGGGTCAGGGGGAGTGAAGACTTTGAGCCTGATCAGCAAGATAGGAATTCAGCTCTCTCACAGGAAGGCTCCGACCACAAAACTGACTGGGCAGTACAGCTATGGATTAGCTGGAGTTATTGAGGGAACTACGCTTCAGGCTGGTTGTACTCATCGTGTTGAAAGTAAAGGAGGCCCCTAACTTGTCCAGCTGCTGTCTCAAAATACACTCTCCTTGGATCAGCCTCCCTGGGACCTGCCTGAACATCTTACAAGTAAAGGTATGGAAAGACGCTGACCGTGTGAGACTGTGTTATTTATCTGCACCCGACTACACTAACTTCATAGACTTTGAGGGACCAGTCCCACCTGTAGGGGACCCGACATCTAGCTGCCTCACCATCCCCTCAGAGATCTACAGCAGCGCTGGTACAAATTACCAGAATACTACAGGTGGCGTCACGAACTGTATATAAATCTATCCCCTGTAAATATTCCCCCAACATACGCCAGACCGCCAGGGCCACAGACCGAGCCACCGCTACCTGTGACAACCCCATAGACTTCCATGGGCTCGGCTCTGAGTACCCCATTGCCCTGGTAACCCACAATTGTGGTGGCGGGTCGAGACAAATTGGCGTAACGAACAGGATGCGAAACTCGCAGAATTGCGAGCCCTGTGTGCCTAAGGAATTGTTTTTGTGAAAAGGACTGTTTGCACTTTTGGCGCCAAAAATCGCCATCTTTGTCGCCATATTCGCGCCCTCAGGCGCTGGAGAAGAAGGTGGGCGTACCTTCGTGGGCGTCTACCCCCCTGTGGCGCGAAGAAAATGCCTGCCCTCTCAAAGTGCTATTACAACATGCGATCCTGCCCTACAGCAAAGGAGGTCCGCCTCCTCTTCACCTTCCCTGCGAAGAGGAGGAGACGCAAAACCCGCCTCCACGGAAGAGACCGGACATCTCTGGAGGAAGATGAGAAAATCTTCTGGAACATCATGGAGGCAGGACGTGTGCAGCCGAGCAGGGAAGCGGAGGAAGGCAGGCCCCGTGCCCCAGCCAAGCTGCCACCAGCACCGGAGTTATCCGTGGTCCTGCACCTGCAGCAGGCGTTGCTAGAAATTCAGGAAGAAAATGCACGCCTGAAGAAGATGGTCCAGTACCAACCTGGATTTGAAGAGATCGAGAGACGCCGGCGTACCCTGGAGCAGCGGAGGCTGTGGGACGCGGTGATCTCTCCCCTCAACGACCCCCCACGATTCGAGTTACCGAAGATTCTGCTGCCCAAGGCGAAGGAGCAACCGGAGGCAGCCCCCGAAAGTACCGATCCTGATCCCACCGGTGAAGCGGTGGAGGCGAAGGAGGTTGAGGAGGTACCGCCAGTTCCGGAACGCCCGCCCGGCCAGGAGGCCGCAGCAGATGATCGGTCCCCGACAGGGACACCGGAGGGGTCCTGTCCGTCGTTACCAGACGTCGACTGGGACGAGATGGCGCGCCTGGATGACGTCGCCTACACCGCCCAGTGGGAATATGAGTGGCAGCGTCGTGAGGAGAAGCAGAAACGCCAGCAGGAGGAAGAGCGGGAAGCTCAGCGGAATCGTCAGCGACAACATGCAGAGCTGATCGCGGACAAGGAGAGTGTCCGGAGAGAGAAAGGTACCCTGAGGGAACCGCGGCGGCAGGGGTGTGTGACTGAGTTCCAGCTCCGGAAGGGCTGGGGCTTCATCCGTGAACCGGCCTCTACCCAGGGTCTTTGTTAGTCGCAGGGATGTAGAATCCCACCTACCGCAAGGCCATCCCGGGAGGGACTTAGTAAATGGAGACATTGTCACGTGCACACGGCACTGGGGAATGAAGGGATGGTATGCCCTTAACGTCACCATCGTCCGTGACCCCGTCCCCGACGCAGGTAACGTCACCATTACCGCAGCGTCCCCGTCTCCAGCTCAAGCAGTATCCGGCCGTGCCCCAGCATCGCCCCCTGCAAGTTCATCGCAAATTAAAGCAATATCTACATCGCAACTAGCGACCCAGTCTCAATCGCAATCCATGACACGGTCCATATCGTTAACTGTGATTGAAACGCAATCGGTGTCTCGTGAGGAGAATGTACCCGTTGCGCCCCTAGAGGTTCGCACGAGAACTGTGGCGACCCAGACCCTAATAGCAGCGCATGACTTGTTAGTAATGGGATCTAGGGACCATCGCATTGTTCCAGCCCCGGGGTGGAAAATATATTTGAAGTAAATGAGTAATTAAACAGTAAAGAAGAATCGGTGAGATCCATATAGGGTCTACCATAAGTAAAGTTGTAGAAAGTTTAAGTATGTTTACAAATTTTTGCACAAGTTGAAGAGTATAACGTATATAACATATATATATATATTTCTAACAGTAGAATGCCCGGCTGGGTAACCAGAAAAAGTTTGCACTTTAGTATTATTATAATGTGATATTATATCTATGTCTTCGTTTTACAATGGACTCAGAGGTTGAGGACTGTGCCAGCCCAGAACTTATTTGTATATAGTTGCGCTTCGGTGCTTTATCTTGGTTTTACATAAAACCAGCACAACTACCTCTGAATACAAAAACCCGTGTGGTGTGGCACTGAGTGAGGTCTGCATTCGGATGTCCTGCAGCCCACCCAGGACCTACGTTGAAGGTTTGGTGCGGGTCCTTCACAAGAATACTGTATATTTATTGAATGTTTTGATGCCTTAATACTTTTGTATTTTTCTATAATGTTTTGTTGTTTGCAACGTTCAAGATATCCTCACCTCCCGGATGGGACGAATTAATGTTTAATGTTGATGTTTTCATGCATAAACAAAACTGTCTCTTTGTATTTTACAGCCCGGGAGTGCTGTCTTTTACCATGGGGGAATGTGTAGCCCTGGTGTTAGGCACACGCAGTACCCTGGAGAGTGTGTGGCGAGACAGCAGTTTAATGCTCAATACCCATTCACTCAACATACACTAGACACACCCTTAGGGTAGTGTAGTTACTTGTGAGGGAGTGGTCAGGGTGTATTGGTTGAGTGATTTTAGAATAGTCAGTTTCCTGTCTTCGGACGGAGCAGACGTGTGGAGTCTAGCTGGAGGGAGGAAGCAGTCCAGCCTGGTTCTGCAGCAGTTCAGAAAGTGGAGGCCAGTACGGGCGAGATATAGATCACCTCAGCCTGGTCAGAGCTGTACCTCACTTGAAGACACTGACAAAGAAGGAAGAGCTTAGTGCAGAAATACTTCAGTCACCTGTCTCAAGGACAGTGAAAGGTTCAGAGACGTGCTCCTGCCTAGTGGATAACTGAGAATCTGTTAACTAACTCTAAAGGAAGAGAAGAAGGGAGTGACTATACGACTTTTTGCAAGTGTGAGTGTTTATGCTACAAGCGAGGACAAGGCGAAAGGCACAGTGGAAAAGAATATGTGAAAAGTGCTTTTGGATTGAAGAAGTCCTGCACATTGCTACCGGTCACTGGGGACCGAAGGATCACTATTAGCTTCAAGCATAGTGGTAAGAAAACCAGAGATTTACCGGACCTTAGGTCGCGGCAAACAGCCCCAAATAGTCAGTACGTAACTGGGGTCAGGGGGAGTGAAGACTTTGAGCCTGATCAGCAAGATAGGAATTCAGCTCTCTCACAGGAAGGCTCCGACCACAAAACTGACTGGGCAGTACAGCTATGGATTAGCTGGAGTTATTGAGGGACAATGAAGCAGTCTGATAAAGATTTGCCCCAAAATGTATTTAAATATGTAGCAGCAAAAAAAATGGGGATATAAAACTTAACATTTAATGAACTTAATGCTAAAAAGGGGACACACAAACAAATACCATCCTCCAAACAAATAGTGAGGATATATGATATAATAAGAGAGTTGAGTCCAATAAGGACAACAAGAAATAGGAGATATATAGTACGTCAGACAATATATAATATATAATTAGCTCTGCACCGCAAGAGCAAAATATGACTACCTAAATGCAAGTGTAGGCATCGCTTATTTGTAAGTCATGTGTCTGAGACTTAATCAAACGTATGTGAGACAACATCTATAAAAGGAATGATCTCACCCATTTGAATGGCGATGTTCGCTCTAAAATTCATCTCCTAATAAAGTATGCATATGGTCATTTTAAGATTAAACAAGGCCCTTTCCCAACGCGTTTCCTCCTTGCAGGATTCATCAGGGGATATGGCAGCTAGACACATCTATATCAAATGCATTGCTCTCATAGGGAGAAAAAAACATACAACTCCTCCTTATATCAATAGATAAGACACTCCCACCACCATTTAAACCAATTAGTGCAAAACAAAAAACGAACCACCAATAAAACGTGATGTGCATGGTTTAAAAATACATGCCTGTCTAATGAGGTCACAATCTTGCTGAAACGCACGCCACACATTACACATAGCCCATAGCGATCTCACCATTTGCCAAATAGTGATCGCACGCCGTGTACTCATAGCGCATGCGCAGTTAGTCATTTCCGGTATTCCCCTTCATTGGACTTCCGGTCTATTGATACCAACTCACATGCGTCCATTCAGCGATGTAAAAACACCGCGCGCATGCGTCATTCAGAATAGTGGCTTCCGGTGTGTAAAGTGAACCCATTTAAAGAGGCATTCCAGAACGCACAATTATGCTACGTCCTATAATGGGACGTTAAATGAAATCGCAAATTGCGGCGAAAACCAAACGCAAATGTACGACTTATGTCATGGCACAACTAAAGCGTCATAATACAATAATATTGAGTCCTAGATGGCGCCATTAAATATTCTTGCAAACAGCCTCAATTATTGCGGCACAGCACAACAGAAGCGTCATGATGCAATTATATTGCGTCCCAGATGGTGCCATTAAATATTCTTGCAAACAGCATCTCATTTTGCGACTAAAATCGTGCCATTGCTTACTTCAAAACGATGTAATACCAAATTAATAAAAGATGAGTAAACAATTATTTAGTATGAATAACCTCTTTCAACGGAAGACACATCACGTTTTATTGGTGGTTCGTTTTTTGTTTTGCACTAATTGGTTTAAATGGTGGTGGGAGTGTCTTATCTATTGATATAAGGAGGAGTTGTATGTTTTTTTCTCCCTATGAGAGCAATGCATTTGATATAGATGTGTCTAGCTGCCATATCCCCTGATGAATCCTGCAAGGAGGAAACGCGTTGGGAAAGGGCCTTGTTTAATCTGAAAATGACCATATGCATACTTTATTAGGAGATGAATTTTAGAGCGAACATCGCCATTCAAATGGGTGAGATCATTCCTTTTATAGATGTTGTCTCACATACGTTTGATTAAGTCTCAGAGACATGACTTACAAATAAGCGATGCCTACACTTGCATTTAGGTAGTCATATTTTGCTCTTGCGGTGCAGAGCTAATTATATATTATATATTGTCTGATGTACTATATATCTCCTATTTCTTGTTGTCCTTATTGGACTCAACTCTCTTATTATATCATATATCCTCACTATTTGTTTGGAGGATGGTATTTGTTTGTGTGTCCCCTTTTTAGCATTAAGTTCATTAAATGTTAAGTTTTATATCCCCATTTTTTTTGCTGCTACATATGGAGTTATTGAGGGAACTACGCTTCAGGCTGGTTGTGCTCATCGTGTTGAAAGTAAAGGAGGCCCCTAACTTGTCCAGCTGCTGTCTCAAAATACACTCTCCTTGGATCAGCCTCCCTGGGACCTGCCTGAACATCTTACAAGTAAAGGTATGGAAAGACGCTGACCGTGTGAGACTGTGTTATTTATCTGCACCCGACTACACTAACTTCATAGACTTTGAGGGACCAGTCCCACCTGTAGGGGACCCGACATCTAGCTGCCTCACCATCCCCTCAGAGATCTACAGCAGCGCTGGTACAAATTACCAGAATACTACAGGTGGCGTCACGAACTGTATATAAATCTATCCCCTGTAAATATTCCCCCAACATACGCCAGACCGCCAGGGCCACAGACCGAGCCACCGCTACCTGTGACAACCCCATAGACTTCCATGGGCTCGGCTCTGAGTACCCCATTGCCCTGGTAACCCACAATTGTGGTGGCGGGTCGAGACAGCAGTCCATAGTAACGAGTGTCCCACGACGATCCAGCTCTGCTACATCAGAATGACAGGCAGAGCCTGTCATCCCGGCGCAGCACAGCTGATTACCTGCTTCCCCGGCGGTGACGTCATCGGACTGGTTTACGGCCGGGATTACCCTGCAGTCACTGCAGTTATCGCGAAAAACTGCATGTGACCGCCAGGGAGAAGATAATGGCGGCCATCAAGCAGTCCAGGACGTGACCGCCGGAGATCTTCTGCCAGGTAAGTGCCGCTGACTCCTGACAGACCCGACCGACGGACACTCACAGTGACAGTGACAAATCCGATTCCGGTATTCGATAAGACGAAAATATCGAAACGAATTATCGAAAGGCCGATAGAGCTAATATCGGCCGATAGCCGATATTTGCAGTATCGTATCGCTCAACACTAGTGATCACATATAAGGGGGGGTTCTGCTTTTCTGGCACCTCAGGGGCTCTGCCAATGTGACGTATCACCACATAATTGTTATTTCTTCTGACTCCCCCATTACACACACATTCTGCTTGGTTGAGCGTGCATCTTTATTTCACTTGAGTGGTGGTACAAACTATTGCAAAATACTTGTGCCAGGAGCTGATCCTCTAGGTGGAATAAAGTACTGGGCCTGGTAAATCCAACATTCCGGATCTTTCTTTCCCTGACATTTGCACCCACCCATACTGGTTGTTAGTGTTTGGGACCCCCACAGTCACAATACCTGGGCATTGTCCAGCTTTCACTCCTGTCAATGGAGATGGCTGAGAACATCATTTGCTACATTGTCATTACCTATCGTAATTTACTGTGTTTCCCGTCCTCCAAACGTTTAGCTTTTTTAGTTTGCATATCCACTGATGGATTGTGTCACGTAGTTTTCTCCACGCGATTAATTACTCTATAAGCGAATACTTCCAGGAACTCATTAATTGCTATCATTAGGATCAGAGACTTTACGCTAATACTGTATTACTGTAAGAAATTAATTCCTTTCTTAATTACTATAGATGTTCCGGCTTTTGAATATTTGCGGTACATTAAAAAGGGGGGGGGGGGGGGTACTACCATCCTATGAAGTGATGGCATACTGCTATGTTACAGTATCCCTTTTATAATGCTTTCTTGTAGCAATGTCTATATATTTATTGCCAAAAAGAAAGTTTCCCTTTAGGACAAAGCCGAGAAAGCCTTTATAGTGGTTATGTCTGTGGTGGGTGGTCCTAATTGGGTCGAAAGGAGATACAGATCTCTGCTCAATGGAGAATGGAAACCATCTTTAACATTTCCGTAGGGAAAGTTTCCCCTCTGTTCTGCGATCCCCCATGTAAGGTCGATTCAAACGTCATTGTATCACAGTTCGAGTCCAGTCGAGTACATAAGCGTCTATGAAGCTGACAAGTTTGGGCCAGGAGACCCATGGCCAGTCCGTGCTTGGACCGTGATACATGGACGTTTGAATTTGGCTTAAGGGGGAATAAAAAAAAAAGAAAAGTACTGTTGAGAGAACATTCTCAATGTGATATCCCGGGACCATGGCCAGAATCTTGAAATTAAAGAGGCCATCTTGTTCTGGCCTAATCCATCAACAAGATTTTTACTTGTGTCGTCTGTGAATTACGTTTTATGATTCAGTTTTTACAAAAATGTGTGTATTTATTTGTATTTTTTTTATTTTTTGTGTAGGGTCAGCATGTTTCCTCTATGCCAGTCACAAAATTGGAGGAAACTTTGTATCGATATCAACCTGTTTACATAGAAATGTACGGCCCTACAGTTCCCGAAATAGAAGTGCTGAGTCGAATGGGGTAAGTGTATTTTTCTGTTCGTACATGTGCCGACAACTTGGAATCATTCACGGACATAAGCCGTCTTTAGGAAACCAAGTGTCAAATATATACATGGTTAATTGGCGAACATCTGGTTCAGTAAACAATGTGCCGACCGTCTGTGGAACGTGTCGAATTTTGCTGTGACGTAAGTGAATCTTTTAGAGCTTTGTAACTCAACCATACACTTTGTAAAATAAGCTCTAAACATTTTAACACATTCTGCGGTTTCTACTAGCAAACATTTTAGAGGGATCTCAGAAAAGCTAAACCTCGCTTGTAATTAAGGCACAGTCCACTCTAAAGCAAAAAAAAAAAGGAAAAAAATATCTAAAAGCTGTAAACCGCCATGTTTTTCTTGTTGATGGAGTTTTTAGAAACCATTGTTTTGAGCATTAAAACACGCCTCTCTTCCTTTTACCACGCCTCATGGTGGTTTCCTTGCCTGATGAGAAATTGTCCATAGTGACGTGACGACACCTCGGTAAGTTCTGTAGACATTGCGTGGCTGCAGTGGTGGTGACACTTGAGATGTCGTACATAAGGAACATGTAGGGAGGGGAGGTGTAGGAAATTGGAAGTTGTTGACTAGAGAAAAAGTGGTTACGTTGGTTACATTTCTCTCTTTGTGGCCCCCTCCAAAACTTTTTAAGCCCCTTTTAATGTTTTCTACTACCAACTTACCTGTCTTCTAACGTGCAATAGATGAGACCCTAATGGCAGCAATTTCATGGCTTGTTCATGCTGTCGATTAGTCTTGCATTTTTTTCTGCCATATCTGTCTATTTAAGGTGGGCATCAAGATGTGGTCAACTGCAATTTGGTGCCCAACAGACTTAAAATTCTTTTAAATGTTCACAGTCATTTCAATAAACGTTCCATAAATCAATAGTACAAGCAAATATAAGAAACTTTTTGTTAGAATATATCTCCAAGAATAAATATTTCTCCATTTATTTATGGGTCACATCTTCTACCTGAACTCCTCAGTCACTCTTCAAAACTCACTGAGGTATCAGGTTACATGCTCCCATGGAATTCCTGTCCAGCAGCGCAGCAAACCCGCATTTCTCCCCTTTGGTACATAGTGAGGATAGAGGCAGAAACACATGTACAGATGGTGTGCTGCTTTCCTGCAAGTGTTCTATTTAATTCCAGTGCTGGGTTCCCATCTACCCTGCTCAATACCGTTGTATGTATAGTTTTGTGATGCAGATGTTGAAAAGGATTTACTGCATCACTTCCATTAACTTCAGTGAAGCTCTGATACAGCAGGTGGTTCAGTGTGAACATGGATAATATGTTGAGGTTCCCAGGTATCAGATTCCCTATGATCACAAAGTAATAACATGCCCTATAGATATGATGTGATTTTTTGTAACGAGAATACTCAATTAAACTTCTTCCTTTGGGAAATGAGCTATACAATGAGCAGTACAAATCCTCTGCTCCTGTAGGATCATGGAGTGCCCTGTAAATGTGTAACCTGAAAAGAGTCTAACAATTTTTGATTGATGCTAACTAGTGATGAGCGAACGTGCGTGACTTCTGTGTGCACGAAAAATATGTTAGAGTCCCCACGGCTGCATGTATCTCAACTGTTCGACAGTTGCAACACATGCATGGATTGCCTAACAAACAGAAAATCCCTGCATGTGTTGCTGCTGTTGAGGAGCCGTGAGACATTTAGGCTATGTGCACACGTTGCAGATTTGTTGCGTTTCCATAGCGTTTTTTTCCACACCGAAATGCTGCAAAAAAACAATGGATTATATTTAAGCAATGTTAATCAATGGCATTCCTGAAGTGTTGTGCACATGCTGCGGAAATTTACGTCCTTATTTGCAGCGTTTAATTTTCCGTAGCATGTCAATTCTTTTTGCTTATCTGGAGTGTTTTTACCCATTGACTAACATTGAGTCGGTCAAATCTGCAGCAAAAATGCAGATTTAAAAAGGTTTGCGGATTTGCTGCAGATTTGCTGCCAAAAACACTGCAGAATTGTCAAAGGAAATTATGTCAGAAGGAGGAAGAGTGTGTGGGCGGAGGAAGAGTGTGTGGGCGAAGAATGTGTGCGGGTCTGTCTGCGGGTGTCTGCGTCTGTCTGCGGGTGTGTACCCCTGCGACAAAAAGCCCATAGTGATTGTACTTAGGCGTCGCCTGATGGGACTACTATTCCCATCTGGTTATGTCTGCTGTCACATATAACAGAGACAGCATGAGCCGATGATGGAAGAATAGTCTCATCATCCGGCACCTAAGTTCAATTAAAAAAAAAAATCAAAACATTGACATAATCACATACACTATACATACTCACCGAACACCTAATCCCCGACGCCCGCATCTTCTGCAAGCAATCAAAAATAATAAACCAACATATACTTCCTGTCCGCTGTAGTCCATTTAATGAAAAGTGTTCCTCGTCGATATCACCCGGCCGCCAGCGATACACTGACAGGAGGTAATTGCTCCCGCAGTGTATCACTGAGCCGGCGTGAGAGTTCACCGGAGTACATCAGCTGATCAGCTCTGGTGCTCTCATTTACGGCATCGCTGCGTGAGAAAGTTCTCACACAGCGGTAATGCCGCAAGTGAGAGCACCGGAGCTGATGAACTCCAGTGAACTCTCACGGCAGCACAGCGATACACTTCAGTAGTGATTACCTCCTGTCAGTGTATTGCTGGCGGCTGGGTAGAGCGGTCACATCTTTCGATGTGACTGTTCTACACGTGAGATCGCCGTGGGACACTCTGTATTAAATGGACTACGTCGGACGGGATAGTATTATATGTTGGTTTAATATTTTTTGATTGCTTGCAGGAGACGAGGGCGTAGGGATTAGGCGTTCAGTAAGTATGGTTGATTAAGATTCAATAAGGTAGTCTGTGATTATTTCACATAAAGGACTTTATTCTGGCTGTCTTTATTTACCATGTAACTATAGGATTAGTAATGGATAGGTGTCTTATAGATGCCTCTCCATTACTAACCTGTGGG
>JARQOD010000001.1:410670289-410697269 GCA_033576555.1 Oophaga sylvatica
AAAAATGGCCTAACAGGGAAGAGTATCGCAGCTAGAAAGATTGCACCTCACTCAACAATCTATCGCATCATCAAGAACTTCAAGGAGAGAGGTTCCATTGTTGCCAAAAAGGCTCCAGGGCGCCCAAGAAAGACCAGCAAGCGCCAGGACCGTCTCTTAAAAGTGTTTCAGCTGTGGGATCGGGCTACCTGCAGTGCAGAGCTTGCTCAGGAATGGCAGCAGGCAGGTGTGAGTGCATCTGCACGCACTGTGAGGCGGAGACTCTTGGAGCAAGGCCTGGTCTCAAGGAGGGCAGCAAAGAAGCCGCTTCTCTCCAGAAAAAACATCATGGACAGACTGATATTCTGCAAAAGGTACAGGCAGTGGACTGCTGAGGACTGGGGTAAAGTTATTTTCTCTGATGAATCCCCTTTTCGATTGTTTGGGACATCAGGAAAACGCCTCATTCGGAGAAGACAAGGTGAGCGCTACCACCAGTCTTGTCTCATGCCAACTGTTAAGCATCCTGAAACCATTCATGTGTGGGGTTGCTTCTCAGCCAAGGGAATCGGCTCTCTCACAGTCTTGCCTAAAAACACAGCCATGAATAAAGAATGGTACCAGAATGTCCTCCAAGAGCAACTTCTCCCAACCCTCCAAGAGCAGTTTGGTGATCAACAATGCCTTTTCCAGCATGATGGAGCACCTTGCCATAAAGCAAAGGTGATAACTAAATGGCTCAGGGAACAAAACATAGAGATTTTGGGTCCATGGCCTGGAAACTCCCCAGATCTTAATCCCATTGAGAACTTGTGGTCAATCATCAAGAGATGGGTGGACAAACAAAAACCTAAAAATTCTGACAAAATGAAAGCATTGATTGTGCAAGAATGGACTGCTATCAGTCAGGATTTGGTCCAGAAGTTGATTGAGAGCATGCCAGGGAGAATTGCAGAGGTCCTGAAGAAGAAGGGTCAACACTGCAAATATTGACTTGCTGCATTAACTCATTCTGTCAATATAAGCTTTTGTTACTCATATGTTTGCAATTATATTTCTGTCTGTGATAAAAACATCTGTCAAACACACAAAAAACTAGAGGGCAGCAGATCATGTGAAAATATAATATTTGTGTCATTCTCAAAACTTTTGGCCATGACTGTACAATGCGGGGACCTGGATCGTGACATACGGTAACTACAATATTGGGACATAACTACAACATGAGTGCACATTTGTTACCACCACATCCATAACGACCTAAGGTCTGAAAGAAAATAATAAAAAAAGGCAATGTTTAAAAGGTGTATAGAAAAAAAAAATGGTATTACTGAAAATGTTGCTTTTGTCCTTCAAAGTATGTGACCACCTATCCCCCCCCCAATTCAATTTTTTTTTTTTATGTGCGGCCCATACACTCAGCCGAGTTTGAGACCCCTGGTGTAGACGATCCTCTTCACTCCAACAAACAGGCGCATACTTGGGCAGAGACACCGTTCGGACATTCAGACGGTCTGCGCCTGTGGTGGATATTTCGAGGATCCTCCCCTTCCCCAGGCACACAGGTGATCACATTTGACAAGTCATTGTATCTGTTGAATGTGGAATATAGAAGGTTTCCCTTTTTGGACTCCTCAGTTTTTTGTCTTTACACTTTTATCATTTTTTCCTCACCTTCTTCCGAGAGGCATATTTGGGCTTGTTTTTTTTTGCAGGACAAGTTGTAGTTTTGAATGACACAAGGTATCATGTGCTGTAAAATGGAATAAAAATTCCAATCGAGGTGAAATTGTGAAGAAAAAAGCAAAAAACTGCAATTTTTCCATTTTTTATTTGGTTTTGTTTTTATAGAGTTCATGGTGCGTAGAAGTTAATTAGACTGTGATTCTTCAGTTCTGTACCATTACGGCAATACCAAAAGTGTATAAAAAGCATTTTAAATAAGTATTTTATTTTCTAAGTAAATATTTCTAAAGGTGCTATTGACATGAAATATTCTCCCCAGATGTCGGTAACAACCCTACCAATCCACACAGGCAAAGGGATCAAACAATAGCTGTCAATAAATTGTGTAATAATGATAAATAACACAGGGAAAAAGTATGGAACACATTAAGAAAGAGAGGTACAAAAACCATAGAAAGTCATGACACCAGCTGAAATTTATCAGTAACTGGAAAGCAGTCCTGCCAATTAGTGAAAAATATCAACTGGTTCAACTGATATAAAAAGGTGTCTCATTACCAAGGTGCCACACAAGAAACCTCTCATAATGGGTAAACTCAGTGAGCGGTCTCAAGACCTTTGCTAGCTTATTGTTGCAAAACATACTGATGTCATTGGTTAAAGACGAATTTCTAAACGACTGAAGGTTCCAGTAAGCACTGTTGGGGCTATTATCCAGAAGTTGAAAGAACATTTCACCATAAACCAGCCCAAGACTAGGTGCTCCCCACAGGATTTCAGACAAAGCAGTTAAAAGAATTATCAGAAGAGATGACCAAGAGCCAAGAACCACCTGTGGAGAGCTGCAGAAAGACCTGGAATCAGCAGGTACAATTGCTTCAAAGAAAACTGTAAGTAATGCACTCAACCTGTATGCACGCTCACCACGCAAGACTCCATTCCTGAACAAAAAGCGTGTTTAAATGTGTTTACAGTTACCCCCATACACCATACCAAGAGTGAAGTTTGGAGGTGGCAACATCATGGTGTGGGGCTGTTTTTCAGCATACGGCACTGACAAACGTCATGTGATTGAAGGAAGGATGAATGAACAAATGTACTGAGATATTCATGATAAAAATCTGCTGCCATTAAAGGAAGATGAAGATGAAACCAGAGTGCACATTTCAGCAATACAATGATTCCAAACACACAGCCAGAGAAACTCTCAATTGGGGGAAAAAAAAACTGCTAGAATGGCCGAGCAAATCACCTGACCTGAATACAGAAGAAAATCTATAGAACTAAAGGTCAGCGTTCATAGAAGGAGCCCACGGGACCTTAAGGATGTTAAGAATGTTTGCGTGGAACAATGGTCCAAAATCACACCTGAGCAATTAATGCCTGGGACTAGTTTCTCCATACAGGAAACATATTGAATAGAGATGGGCAGACCCCTGGATATTCGGGTTCGGCCAAACAGTTGTAAAAAAAAAAAAAAGTTTGGGTACTGGGATCCCGGGCCTCACTTGAATGTGGGGCCGAACATCCAGTGTTTGCTACGCTTTCATGTCCCCGACAGCATGGCAAACACTGCTTCCGATCGGCCGTAAAATCATAACCGCCGGTCGGACAGACGCGGTTCCCACGCAGCTGTGATCGGAGGTAAAAAGTTTAGCTCCCGTCACTGGCGTCAGCTGATGGGACTACTGCTCCCATCAGCCGACACCTGCTGCTGCTAGTAACAGTGAGAGCAGGCGGCAACTGATAGGAGTATTCATCAGCCGGCGCCTGCACTCTAAATAAGTAATTAAATTTAAAAAAAACTGTGGGTTCCCCTGTATTTTTAATAACCAGCCAGGCAAAACTGACAACTGGGGGCAGCAACCCTCAGCTGTCAGCCAGGTTGGTTATCAAGAATAGAGGAGTCCACACTCTGTTTTTTTTTAAATATTTAAATAATTTTAAAAAACGGCGTGCGGTCCCCCCCAATTTTTGACAACCTGCCTTGCTAAAGTAGACAGCTGGGGGCTGGTATTCTCAGGCTCGTAAGGGGACATGGATATTGGCCCTCCCAGCCTAAAAACAGCAGCCCGCAGCCGCCAAGAAAAGGCACATGTATTAGAGATGTAATCCCCATTTCCTATAGATATTATTACTTGTATAGAGCGGGAATACCCATTTGAGTATCCCTAACGCTGATTAATAAATATTACATTTGGTATCGGACAAGGCCGAGTGCCGCCATGGAGCTTCATTCTGGCACTCCAAGTAAACATCTGATTTTGCCAGATGAATAACTGTCCAGATAACACGAGGACTGCACCAGTCTGGCACAATAAGACTAAGTTCACACTGGGTGTTTTTGCTGCGTTTTTTTCTGCTGCAAAACCTGAGTGCTTGGTGAAAGAAGCTGGGTTTTTGCAGCGTTTCTGTTGCGTTTTTTTTTTTCATGCATTTTTGTTTCCTTCAATCCAATGGGTGAAAAACGCTGAAAGAAGTGACATGCTCTATGTCCAAAAAAACAAGCAAAGCACAAAATACTGAGGACAAAAAAAACAAGCTGTGTGCATGAGATTTCTAAAATCTCATAGACATAGCTAGTACTGTAAAACACAGCTGAAAATTAGCTTAGAAACGCAT
The DNA here is from genome assembly GCA_033576555.1 of Oophaga sylvatica. NCBI lineage: Eukaryota > Metazoa > Chordata > Amphibia > Anura > Dendrobatidae > Oophaga > Oophaga sylvatica. The sequence goes on from JARQOD010000001.1 coordinate 410,674,577, forward strand.
AAAAAATGCCCAGTGTGAACTTAGCCTAAGAGTTAGCTTTATAGAGCAGCTTTATGAGTAGGATTCTGATTGCGGAATTCCTTATTTGACGGCCAAATTTCCTAATTGGACACATGGACCACTGTCTCATGTGACAGCCCCTTTAACTGTTGTCTGTATTTCCATTGTATTCATAGCTTTATGTCACCCGGTGTGGGGTTGCTCGTCACGCTGTCCTAGTTGGATAAATCCTTGAATGGGTTCTCAATCTTGCTAGAATGTCCTTTCAGACCCAACAGAACCGTGTTCAGATCGGAGTTGCCTTTAGTGAACCTGAGTGGTGATATCTGATAACAGCCGTTATGGTAATCCCCTGACGTACTCCTGTTATCAAGATTAAAACATCAGTGGCAGAAAAAAATGAACTTTTTTTGAATTTACCAAATGGCTGCAATGTAACAAAGAGTGAAACATTTAAAGGGGTTTAAATACTTTCCATACCCACTGTATATTTTACACAACGTGCTGTCCAAATAACAGGGACAATGTTACTCTGCAACACCTGGTCATTGCTCTCTTATTCCTATCCATTTTGTCTGTAGGTTTCTGCATAGGTCCCCTGTAGTTCTCCAGAAATAGAAGCGTCCATGGTCAGCATGTCCTTGCCCTTTATATCTTTAGTTGCTGGCACAGGAATTCTGAGTAATGATTTATTACACTATTCAGAGCAGCATTCTTGCATACGTATATTTTCATATTAGCGTGCTTGCGTGTGTCCGCGCCCTTGTGTTATGGAGGGGCATTCATCCCTATACAGCCAGATGCAGGTTTCACTCTTCTGCTTTCTCCAGTAGATTCATAGTGGTGACATTCATCCTTCCACACTGCGGAGACTCTGCACAAACTATGGTACATAAATTCCATACATCTGAATGCCGCTCTGCTTGGATTTCTGCAAACAACATTCAGGTGAATGTGACATTAAAAAATACGTAAAATAATTCTGTAACATTTCTTTTTTTTACTTCTTCCTTTATAAATGATGCAGGTTGTATTGCATGTGAACCAATCAAATAATCCAGAACCCCCTCTAAGAAGCCCATAAGCCTGAAAAGGTCTTGTTGCGGTTTGAAGCGAAATCTACGCCATTTTTTCGTATTGCAATTGAGTAATTTATTTGTTCTTTTATTCTAAGTACAGTAATTTTTTCCTACAAAAGAAATAAAAATAACAAAACTACAACTTTCTACTACTACTTCTTATGTTTTGTGATAAATACTTTTAATCGTTCATAAAATAGGGTGAAAAAACTCATTGTAAGCGATCGGCTTAGGACATTAGTTCTTCTTTCCACAGTAGTAAATCACTAACACAGCTGGTGCCATAGGAAAACAAATGCTGCAAAGTTGCCGATCGGCCGCTGGAGATGTTAGATGCATGACGGGTCTGGCATATGATTAGGAATGTGACATTTCATAGTATTAAAACCAAAAGGAGATGGAAAAAGAGTTTTATATTGGTCTGCCTTCACACACTCACATGTTAACGATTCGTGATTTCCGGACTTGCTGAGAGTATGTATATGGATTGGAATTTCCAGACCCTTATGTTACTTTCTATACATTTGCATCTATATTATAATTCCCCCCTCTATAAAGAGAGAATCCGCAAATCTCTACCTGTTCCAACACTATTCTCGTCTTTACAGCCTTTGGATATGCCATAAACGTGCACTAGATCTGGGACCTGCACAGATACGAGAACGGGTCACTGATGTCCTCCGCTGTCAGTGGTGAGGGGGTCCCCATGCATTTAGATCAGAAATACAACCACCTCTGCTATGAATGGGGTCCTGTTGTCTACTTACATCTAGTGTGTATTTATGGCTTTCCTATGGAAAACCATAAAAGAAAAGGAGTATTATATGTATCTCTCTGGTACAAATGCTCTAGAAATGATATGTGCAGTATAGGCAGTGACCACCCAGGATCTCGAATATTCGGTCATGTCCCTAGCCCCCTGCAGTGTGTAGATTTCCATCTCCAAACAGCTTGTCGGCAGAGGGAAGCATGAAGTGCTCTAAAATTTCCTGGTAGATGGTTGTGCTGACTTTGGTCTCGATAAAACACAGTGGACCTACACCAGCAGATGACATGGCTCCCCAAACCATCACTGATTGTGGAGACTTCACACTAGACCTGAAGCAGCTTGGATTGTGCCTCTCCACTCTTCCTCCAGACTCTGGGACCTTGATTTCCAAATGAAATGCAAAATTTACTCTCATCTGAAAACGAAACCTTGGGCCACCGAGCTACAGTCCAATACTTTTTCTCCTTGGCCCAGGTAAGACGCTTCTGCCATTGTCTATTGATCATGAGTGGCGTGACACAAGGAATGCAACACTTGTCCTGGATACGTCTGTGTGTGGTGGCTCTTGAAGCAATGACTCCAGCAGCAGTCCACTCCTTGTGAATCTCCCCTAAATTTTTGAATGGCCTTTTCTTAACAATCCTTTCCAGGCTGCGGTTATCCCGGTTGCTTGTGCACCTTTTTCTACCACAATTTTTCCTTCTACTCAACTTTCCATTATTATGCATGGATACAGCACTCTGTGAACAGCCAGCTGCTTTAGCAATGACTTTTTGTGGCTTACCCTCCTTGTGGAGTGTGTCAATGACTGCCTTTTGGATATCTGTCAAGTCGGCAGTCTTCCCCATGATTGTGGAGCCTACTGAAACAGACTAAGGGACCTTTTTAAATGCTTAGGAAGCCTTTTGCAGGTGTTTTTTTAATCTAATTTACTGAGATAGTGACTTTTGGGTTTTCATTGGCTGTAAGCCATAAGCATCAACATTAACAGAAATAAACACGTGAAATACTGTAGATCATTCTGTTTGTAATGACTCTGTATAATACGAGTTTCACTTTTTGCATTGAACGGAAGTAAATTAACTTTTTGATGATATTCTAAATTTGTGAGAAGCACCTGTGTTTTTTTTTTTTTTTTAATTATATATACTATTCGGCTTGCTTGTCAGAAATATGGGAAAAATATCAGCTCCTAAAATTCCAGTGTTTATTTCAAAATTTTTTTTCAAAAGCATGAATCCGCCATGCAAAGCAACGCATTTTGAACGCACGCAGGCAAATGGCATTGGTATTTTTCAGTTTCTAATTCCCTATAGATAAAATTTTTTTGGGAAATCTCCTGTTCTGCTATGTGACGGTAATATGGGCTGCAGTGAACGGTACAAGGGTATGAAGACTTTATCATCTTGCTTGGGGCTTTGCTTGCTGACATAGTCAACTGCTAATTTACAGCTTGTTAAAAGCCCTCCTGGAGTGAAAGTGGCCCCCTGAATGTTCTCCCATCTCAGGCTGCTGTCATAGATCTATTTGTGGAGCCGGCTCTGCAGCCTGGCCACAGTGTAATCCATACTAGTCCTGCAGAGAAGGCTCTTTACAGGAATCCAGCAGACTGCGCTGTCCTCACAGTGCACCTACCGTAGGAACGTGAAAATGCAGTGACTTGTGGAGGTTCTGCAGGGGATGATGGATTCCTTGCATCTAGCAGTGCTGACCAGGGAGTGCAGGCCAGGCCTAGCACAGTGTGCAGGGGGGGGAGCAGGGACAGCTGCTGGGGGCAGGAGGGGAGGGGGAATATAAGAATATGACAAATGTGGAGTCAGGTGTCCAATTCCTGGGGAATGCATTTAACCGCTCCATTTCCAGAACTCCTACCAACGGAAGCTTTTCACTGCTGAAGGAATGTTTCCTGCCAGTGATATCACGGTTACCAGAAATAATCATTAAGCTTTCATTACTAAAATGGAAAGATAATGAATTCCGGAATGATTTAGGGAGAAAACCCTTCCCTACAATGTATTAAGTGGGATAATGCGATTAGGACAAGGTGCACTTCAGTGTGTTCTCATAGGGTCAGGAGATTCACTTACTGAACATCCCCCCGGTAAGTGGACTTCAGTCCATCACGCGGAGATCCAGGGATCCAGATTGGACTTCATTTAGTTGGAGATGACGTTGATTAGATCGTCGCTTTCCAGGTTGTTCTTGAGGAAGGGGACTATACCGTATAGGAGATACCATATAGAAGCAGATGCAGCTGAGGAAGCTTTAATGTCGAGAAGTAAAGGGACAGATCTGACCGTAGCTGTAAGAGAGGTAATCAATTATTGAGTCCCGGACAATCCCTTTAAGAGTGGCCACAGTAGTGTATTATTTGTTCCTTCTGAAGGTATCTATGATGACGTTCTTGGCTGTCCTACACTGTTTCTTCTGTGGATCAGGTCCTATCTCTCAATGTAGTGACTGCGCAATAACAGGCCTCTAACATAATGAGCTTGTGCTCTGTCATAACCGTTTACATCTAGCCGCCATTGGAGCTGATAGCAGCTGATCGTGGGTGGGACAGGTGTTGGACCCTCACCAATCTTATGTCGATGACCTATCCTAAGAAAGTGTCATCAATATATAACGAGTGAAAAACCCCTTTAAGTCACCAGATTTCACCATATAGAGTGTATATATTTCTAAATAGATCTTGTAGATCTGATGACACTGGTGTACTTACTTTAAAATTGTCAGCATGGCTAGTATAATCCTTTGTCGAAACATTCGCTTCACAATAGTAAAACAAGTAAGTCCAGCTGCATATTAGTATAAGAATATACAGCTATTCCAACATGGTTATCAAAGCAAATCCTCCAGCCTTATCAGGACTGAGACCTTGTTAATATTGCATGCAGTGTGTATTTTGATATCTAGGAACACGTCCACTTTAAACTGATGTGAAATGACTGTAATCAGATTGCATTTTGGGGTCCTCAGCATGGCCATTGTTCACACCACCCCTGAAGTTTATGTACTAAACCTGGATTCATCTTGTATTCTATCCTAACAAATGCTCCTGTACCATAATGAGTAGTCATTTTAAATAGGTTAGGCTCTCAAACCGGTGGGATGCCCACCAGTAATGAGGAGAATGGGAATCAAGTCCTATGTGTGATAGAAAAACTCCCAGGAAATTTCCTGAATTCTGTAAACTTGTCTAAATGTGTATGTAATGCCATTGAAATAATATACTCCCCATCACCGTCTCCTCTGGTTTCCATCTCCGCTTGGTCCTCTTCTCAATCACACTGGGCTGTCTATGTGAACCGGAAGTGTCTCTTATAACATAAGCCTATGAAGGGTTGGAACAAGGCGCTATAGACTGACATTGGAAAAGAGACTTCCACTTAAGACATAATGAACCCCAGTGTGACTTCACTGAGTCAAGAGGTCTGTGCTCTCATCATTGGTGGGGATATTAGCGATTATAGCCACAGGATAGGTGATACATTTTGATTTTGTGCCAACCCCTTTAAGAAGGACCTGTCACATCCTGGGAAACCTAATGAGGTTAAAGGAGACCAAAATTTAAAACTTCTCTCAAATGTACTGTATATAATAAGGAAAACTGAAAAAAAAATATTTCCAATGTAGTGATATTCTGTCGCTTTTAGGGCTCATACTCACTTGCGAGAAATACGGACGATTGCAAGCCGATAAAAAATCGGATTGCAATCGGACCAATGTTATTCAATAGGGGACTTATTTGCGATTTTTTTTCTCAGCTGAAATCGGTCTGAGAAAAAAATTGCAGCATGCTGCGATTTGCAGTGATTTTGGCATGATAATCGCTAATGCAAGTCAATGGATGCGATAAAAAATCGGACAGCACTCGCACCATGCGAGTGCTGTCCGATTTATACGCACCAGTGTCCTTTGAAAAGCCGGCAAATCATCCCCGGCTACTGTAAAATCACACTGACAGCTCACAAAACACTACATATATACACATATAATACATATATATATATATATATATATATATATATATACATGTCATTGTGACACATATATATATATATAAATATAAATATATATATATATATAAATATATATATATAGTTCATGCAGTTCTACATAGTATAATAGCTGTTAATTCAATTGCCGGCTTTTGTGAAATTACAGACCCGACATGAAATGACACATGGTTTACATACAGTTAACCATGTCATTTCATGTAGTTTGATATATGGTTTTCACTAACAATTACATGAGTGGCTGTGTGCAAAATTTCACACATGTAGGGGTTAATTAAAGGTGTAAATTTGTTGTAAAAAAATGCGTGGGCTCCCGCTGTATTTTCTCAACCAGACAGACAAAGCCAGCGAGTGGGGGCAGATAATTATAGCCTAGGGAGGGTGCATTTATTTTGTGCCCCCCCCCCCCGGCTTCTAACATCTGCCCCCAGCCACCCCAGAAAAGGCAAATCTATAATTAGATTCGCCCTTTCTGGCACTTTGCCCGTCTATTCCCATTGCCCTGTAGCGGTGGCGAATGGGTTAATGGGTTAAAGCCATCTTGCTATTGAAAGGTGACTTTAAGCCAGGTTAATAATTGAGAGTTGTCAATTAGACAACTATCAATTATTAATCCTATTGAAGTAAATAAAAAAACACACATGAAGAATAAATAATTTTAATGAAATAAAAACACATTTTTTTGACCATCTTTTATTTAACTCTTAATCCTTGCGAAGCCCTTGATCTCCTATAATAAAGAAAAAATAATAAAACAACATTATTCTTACCTATCCGCCGCTCTGTCCCGTCCCACGCTGTAATCCTTCACAAAGGGTTAACTCGCTTTCAGCCAAGCAGCACAGCTAATGCTGCCTGCTCAGCTGAAAGCTCCTGAATGAATGAGCTCCTCTCCCAGCGATAGGAGAGGAAGTGATTAGTGTGGGAAGCTTAATTGATAGCTTCCCACAGAAATCAGTTCACTTCAGGTCAGCGGGGACTCCCTCTGACGTCACTGATGCTGTGCGGTGTCCCCGCTGACCTGAAGTGAACTTATTACAGTGGGAAGCAATCAATGAAGCTTCACACAGTAATCATTTTCTCTCCTGTCACTGGGAGAGGAAGTCATTCATTCAGGAGCTTTCAGCTGAGCAGGCAGCATTAGCTGCGCTGCTTGGCTGAAAGATAGTTAACCCTTTCTGATGGATTACAGCGTGGGACCTGACTGTGCGTCGGATAGGTAAGAATAATGTTGCTTTATTATTTTATTTTTATTTCAGGAGAACAAGGGAATCGAGGATTACCAGTACAATAAAAGATTGTCAAAAACTGTGTATTTATTTCATTAAAATGATTTTTCATTAATGTGTGTATTTTTTAACCATTTCATACAATAGGATTAATAATTGAGAGTTGTCAAATTGACAACTCTCAATTATTAACCTGGCTTAAAGTCACCTTTCAATAGCAAGGTGGCTTTAACCCATTAACCCATTCGCCACCGCTATAGGGCAATGGGAATAGACCGGCAAAGTGCCAGAAATGGCGAATCTAATTATAGATTTGCCTTTTCTGGTGTGGCTGGGGGCAGATGTTAGTAGCCGGGGGAGGGCACAAAATAAATGCACCCTCCCTAGGCTATAATTATCTGCCCCCACTTTGTCTGTCTGGTTGAGAAAATACAGCGGGAGCCCACGCATTTTTTACAACGAATTTACACCTTTAATTAACCCCTACATGTGTGAAATTTTGCACACAGCCACTCATGTAATTGTTAGTGAAAACCAGACATCAAACTACATGAAATGACATGGTTAACTGTATGTAAACCATGTGTCATTTCATATCGGGTTCTGTAATTTCACAAAAGCCGGCAATTGAATTAGCGGCTATTATACTATGTAGAAGTGTATGAGATATATATATATATATATATATATATAATTATTTGCTTTTTGTGTACATTTTTTTGTACATTTTTTTTTGACAATGTGATTTTTACATGAATTTTTTACATAGAGAGAACTGCTCTATGTAAAACGTCATGTTAAAATCGCATTGCATACAGATGGAAAACGGATGGTGCGATTAAAAATCGCATGACAATCGCATATATTCGGACCGTTTTTTCCATCCAGAAAACGGACCGTTTTTTTTCCCACAAATGGGTATGAGCCCTTAGAAAGAGAGACTGAAGTGTTGGACTCCCTGCTGTCTGACTATTTAGCCAGCTTTTTGAGTCTTCTTGCTTATGAGCTGTGAGATACATCTGTGACTTACAGGAGTATTCCCATCTCCAAGATCCTATCCCAATATTTAGTATCTGTAATAATAATAATATTAGCAAATACCTCCAATTAGAAATGTAATACAGTTTTTCTGATTAGCTATGTCTCTTTCCTGATGTGCAGGCTTTGCAGTACCTTAGGTATCTATGGTTACCATCACTGATATAGTGACAGTTAGCCAGTTGCTAACATAACCATGGATACCTAAGGTCACACAACCTATAGCGAGACCACCAGCGAAGTGGCTTCATGCAAAAGACTGCTGATTTCTTAAAGTGGCTTCATCAGCGTCAAGACATCGTGTGCACATATCCTTAAAGTGAACCTGTCAGCAGGATTGTGCACAGTAACCTACAGACACTGTCAGGTCGGCGCCGTTATACTGATTAAAATGGTACCTGGGTTGATGAAATCCGTCTTGTGGTTGTTGTTTAATCTTTATTTTCAGTTTTTAGTTAATGATATGCTCGTGCTCCGGGGCGGCCTGTGGGGGGTCTTTATGAGGTGCTCGGATTAGGTTTTCATCTGTATGGCGTATGACACATCACTGAAACCTCACTGACCTGCCCCCTAGTTTACATACTGCATATCTCATTGTTGAAAAAAAAAATAAATGAAATTTTTTTTTATCATGCAGGCGGCGCCGCCTGTGCTGTAGCATGATATGATCTGTAATATCCATATTTTCATATTTGCATTTGATTTTGTCATATAGATTTGTTGAGGGGAAAAAAAATCTTAATTAAAATGGCGACGGCGGCCGCGTCTGCACAGTAGCATCTATGACAATCCAATGTTAATTTTTTTTTTTCTTCAGTGAAATGGCGCTGGCAGCGGTGCTTGCACAGTAGCATCTGTCGCTTTCCAAATGATGATTAAGATTTTTGTATTCAAGAAATTTATATGACAAAATCAAATGAAAATATGGATATTATAGATCATATCATGCTACAGGGCAGGCACCTGCATGATAAAAGTAATTTTTATTTATTTTTTTCAAACAATAAGATATACAGTATGTAAAATAGGGGGCAGGTCAGTGAAAGATCAGGGAACTGTCATACGCCATTAGGGCTCATACTCACTTGTGAGAGACTCGCACGATTCTTATGCGAGTCTCTCGCATGTAAACCTGGCACTGCCGCCGGCACTCGGATCGGAGCGTGCGGCTGCATGTAGGAAAGAGATGTTTTCACGTCAGAACACATGTTGTTTCCTTGTGATAGGACTCTACTTCTTTTGAACATGTTTGTATGATTTGTAACCAGCGGCCCGGCCCGAGGCGATGAGTGCAGACCTCTGGTCAATGAAATGATTTCATCCTGTCACCGTGAGCAGGAGAGCTGCCGGAGTCTGAGCTTTGCCTCCTAATTACTGCAGACCCACTGGGATCTATTCACTGCAGTAATTACTGGATATCTGGAAACAACCATCATGGATTTACTAGGCACATAATCGATCTTAGAAATAAAATTGTAATCCTAAACGGAAAGGGGGTGACGCAACTATTTGGTAACTGTTTTTTTTCACTATAGAACAAACTACCATAATAATAAAATAATCAGACATATAAAATGCAGTCCAAAAAATTTGATCACAAAACACATTCAGCTCGTCTGCATTGTTGGGTAAGACTCTTCTGGCGTTGTCTATTGGTCATGAGTGGCTTGACACAAGGAATGTGACACTTGTAGCCCATGTCCTGGATACGTCTGTGTGTGGTGGCTCTTGAAGCAATAATTCTAGTAGCAGTTCACTCCTTGTGAATCTCCCCAAGTTTATCCCAGTTGCTTGTGCACCTTTTCTACCACACTTTTTCTTTCCACTCAACTTTCCATTAACATGCTTGGATACAGCACTCTGTGAACAGCCAGCTTCTTTAGCAATAACCTTTTGTGGCTTACCCTCCTTGTGGAGTCTGTTAATGACTGCCTTCTGGACATCTGTCAAGTCAGCAGTCTTCTCCATGGTTGTGGAGCCTACTGAAACAGACTAAGGATATGTGCACACATTGCGGATTGGGCTCAGGAATTTCCTGAGCGGATTCTGCATCTATTGGCAGAATCCGCAGGTAAAAATCCGCGTGGATTTTGTGTGGATTTTCAGCACAAATAATTGACATGCTGCGGATTCCGTGCGGAATTTTCTGCAGCATGTGCACAGCAATTTTTTTTCCTATTGCTTAACATTGTATGGTCAAACACTTGAATATCCGCTGCAGATCCGCAACGTGTGCACATACCCTAAGGGACCTTTTTAAACGCTTAGGAAGCCTTTGCAGGTATTTTTTGTTAATTATTCTAATTTACTGAGATAATAACTTTTGGGGTTTCATTGGCTGTAAGCCATAATCATCAACATTAACAGAAATAAACACGTGAAATAGATCACTCTGTTTGTAATGACTCTATATAATGAGTTTCACTTTTTGTATTGAAGAACTAAAATAAATTAACTTTTTGATGGTATTCTAATTTTGTGAGAAGCACCTGTTTATACTGATTGTAAAAAAAAATTGTGTAAAAAAAAAAAAAAAAAAAAAAATTTTACATTTATTTTTATAAATCGATAGTACGCATGAAAATAAGAAATCTGTATTCATTGAAGACGGATTTTTATGGAGATGGGAGATGACAGTTGGTGCTGACAACGTTCTATAGAACTTTAGGTAGAATGTCTGCAATGTTCCTCTAGCTCCTTCCTCTCCGTAGAATGGTAAAAGCACAAACTGTCACCGCCTAACTCAATAATGAGAAAATCTATATTAACTGAAGACAGTTGAGCATGAATGATTAGTCCTGGAGGAGAAAGAAGCTGATTTCTATAAGTTTATTACAGAGTTGCTTATTTTCATAATTTTGATTTATGAAATAAAAATTAAATTGTTGGTTACTCTTTAACTATATTCAGTCCTCAAAAAAAATAAAAACCTATGCTGAAATGTGAAGTCATTTACTTTGCCACACTAAGCTGCTATAATTCGCTAATTATGTGTTGATAAGAGGAGGCTTGTAAGGCGCCAGGGCCGGCGTCAGCACCCGGCACACCCGGGCAAGTGCCGGGGCCCTGAGCAGGCAGGGGGGCCCACTCGCAGTCTGGCACCCCCGCGCCCGTTAGTGGAGGAGAGCGGTGTCAGCGCCGCCACTGGCCCCCCCCCCCCGCTTGCTCAGGGCCCCGGCAGCAGCTGGCACAATACTTACCTCTCCCGTGCCTCCGCTGCCGCAGCTCCGGGCTCCAGGGGGCGCCGGCGCTTCCTCTCACAGCAGCGCCGCTGAATGACGTCATCATTCAGCGGCCGGCTGTGGCACAGAGCGCGGGGACGCCGGACAGGTAAGACGTGTGTGTGTGTCTCTGTGTGTATGTAGTGCGGTGCTTTGTGTGTGTATGTATGTGTGTGTGTGTGTGTGTGTGTGTATGTGTGTGTGTATGTATGTGAGAGTGCTTGTGTGCTGTCTGTGTGTGATGATGGGCAGGCATTGCTGATAATGGGGAGGCATTGATGATGATGATTGTGGGAGATGATGATAATGGGCAGGCATTGATGATAATGGGCAGGCATTGATGATGGGGAGAAGATGATGATGGGCAGGCATTGCTGATGATGGGCAGGCATTGCTGATAATGGGGAGGCATGATGATGATGGGAGAAGATGATGATAATGGGCAGGCATTGATGATAATGGGCAGGCATTGATGATGGGGAGAAGATGATGATGGGGAGAAGATGATGATGGGGAGAGATGATGATGGGGAGAGATGATGATGATGGGCAGGCATTGCTGATAATGGGGAGGCCATGATGATGATGGGGAGGCAATGATGATGATAAGGAGGCAATGATGATGATGGGGAGACAATCATGATGATAATGGGGAGTCTTTCTACAGCGCCCTTTCCTGAGCCATAACAGTGCAGAACGCAGTACAGCGCAGAGGAGAGCTCCATATTTTGTATGGAGCATTATATGGGGACCAGTATCCTGTATGGAGCATTATTTTGGGTCCAGTATTCTGTATGGAGCATTATTTTGGGTCCATTATTCTGTATGGAGCATTATATGGGGGGTGACATCCTGCATGGGGTATTTATGGGTGATGAGGGGGAGACTGTGGTGCCCATAATATTGTATGGAGGACTGTACTGTCCAGTCTGTACTGTGCGCTGTGAGGATTTGGCGGTTTTTGAGCTATTGTACAATTTACAATAGATATCAGTCATGTAATGGAAGAAAAGAAGTGTTTGGCATAGTACTATACCCATATTTCTCTGCCGTATCTGTGCATGATGAATCGTGGTCTGTGTTAAAGGGGCCCACTGAGGCTCTTTCGCCCGGGGCCCATAAAAACCTGGAGCCGGCCCTGTAAGGCGCTATATGGATTGTAAACAAGGGGAGAAGCCAGCGCCGCACATGGTCAGCATGTAATATATAAAGTGCATATGCACATATTGGATTCTAACTGTGTTAAAAATGAGACATTTGGCAAATAATTGATCAATTCTTTGAGCCACCCCGCCACGACAAGGCATTCTCATATGGGGCAGTCCTACTCTACGTTTTTTTATTCGCTGTGCCATTGCGGCCTCCTGAATGTATAAAAGCAAGACTGCAAAAAATCAAACAAAAGTACCTGAAGCATTGCTGTATCACTCCCATGGTGCCAGTAAGGCAAGCGCAGGTGAAAGCCGACCAGGTCCAGAGATGGACATTTCAGATCTGACTTCTGCACTGCCAGACCAGCACCACAGATGAAGGGTGAAACAGGCCCAGGTACAGGTGTAAAATCAAGCAGTCCATCTCCGGACCTGGTCGGCTTTCACCTGCGCTTGCCTTACTGGCACCATGGGAGTGATACAGCAATGCTTCAGGTACTTTTGTTTTGATTTTTTGCAGTCTTGCTTTTATACATTCAGGAGGCCGTAATGGCACAGCGAATATAAAAAACGTAGAGTAGGACTGCCCCATATGAGAATGCCTTGTCGTGGCGGGGTGCTCAAAGAATTGAACAATTATTTGCCAAATGTCTCATTTTAAACACAGTTAGAATCCAATATGTGCATATGCACTTTATATATTACATGCTGACCATGTGCGGCGCTGGCTTCTCCCCCCTTTTTTTACCTGATATGGATTGTAAACCATGACAGGTCTGTCACTGACCAGAGTAAACTTCCCTCCCCGGCTGGGTGTCTAATGTGACAGATCTCCTCCAGTGAGGAACTAATTATGTCCTTGTTATATGGCCGAGCTTTGTAGGGGATAATGGTGAACTCTTCCTTTGGGGCTGAAGTACTTTTTCTGCAAGTCCAGGGCATGTCAGCGGCAGGATCCTTGTAAGTCACCGAATGGCGCAGAGGAGTCTAATTTACCCCAGTGTGATTGCAGGAGCAGCAAGGAAGCAAGGATCGTGCTTTCCATCATCTATAAAATATTCCTAGACTGGCTATAATGTGTAAAGCTCCTGTCCTGTACATGTGTCCGGTCTCTGTCCTGTTAGATGTTCTGGTCTCTGTCCTGTTAGATGTGTCCGGTCTCTGTCCTGTTGGATGTGTCCGGTCTCTGTCCTGTTAATGTGTCCGGTCTCTGTCCTGCTAATGTGTCCGGTCTCTGTCCTGTTAGATGTGTCTGGTCTCTGTCCTGTTAGATGTGTCTGGTCTCTGTCCTGCTAATGTGTTCCGGTCTCTGTCCTGTTAGATGTGTCTGGTCTCTGTCCTGTTAGATGTGTCCGGTCTCTGTCCTGTCGGATGTGTCCGGTCTCTCTGTCCTGTCGGATGTGTCCGGTCTCTGTCCTGTGGATTGTCCGGTCTCTGTCCTGTATGTCCGTCTCTGTCCTGTTAGATGTGTCCGGTCTCTGTCCTGCTAATGTGTCCGGTCTCTGTCCTGTTGGATGTGTCGGGTCTCTGCTGCTCTCTGTCCTGCAGAACATTGATTGGAAACTATGAAAAAACAATAACGCAGAGGTTTCTTTTTTTAATGCAAGTTTAGAATTGAAATTATTTCAGTCTGTAGAAAAAAAATGGAAATGATCACAATAGACTCATCGGCGTTGCAGATACTGTGCTATTTTGAATGGCATATACCGTAAGTATGTGCCCTCCATCTGCAATGCAGATAAACTTATGGGACTGTGCATGTGATTGGCTCTTAAAAGGGAATCTTCTGTCAGTGGGATCACTGCTCATATGGTTATGTCAAGAGAAGGGAAAAAAATACAGCTCTTGGTGACAAGAAAAATGTCTTTGTCTTCAAAGAATTGAAATACCAAAAATTTTGCATATTTTTTTTTTAACATGGTTACTTAACAGGATTTCTGTTCCCAGAAATACACATTGATTGCCTCTGCAATATATTTCATAATCAATAAAAGACCGTGGGAGGCGATTCACATCTCATCCTAGAACTGGAAACCAATAAAAGTGCCCTGCAGTCATTAGGCAGTACACGGTAATTAAGACACAAGGGAAACTGCCTAACTAATGGGCGTTCAGCAATCTTCAGCTCACTGGTGTGCAGGGATCCATGTTATAAGTCAATCTGCCTGGGTCTAAAGCAGAGGAGACCCCTCACAAGTGATCGGTGGATTTCCAGGAGCTAGAGCGCTTGCCACCAAACCTTAAAGGGAACCTGTGAGCTGATTCATGCTGCCCAAACTACGAGTAGTACGAATCCGACACCGGGTCTTCATTACAGCCATGTATGTTTCATTCTGAAAATCGCTGATGTTTCCTAGTGAGACACAGGTAGAGACTTCTCAGTAAAGCGCAGTGGGAAGAAGCTGCCAGAGATCAGCCTCCGGGACTAGTCCTCCAATTTCCATCAGAATAAAGCGTCCATGGCTGCAATAATGGAGCCGGTCTCTGATTCTTGATGCATCTGGCTCAGACACAACGTATCCGCTCTCAGGTATGACTGAACAGTCTTTACCTTGTGTCCTAGCAGAAGTATCGGGTTATTTTGATAATGAGCTACCACCGTGCTCTTCGAGGGGAGCCTGTAGCCATATGGTGGTCTACATGTCATCATCCTACCAGCGGCAGCAGATTATATCCTGTATATAACGGTGGACAGATCAGACATTTGCAGTATTTAGCTGCACTGCAGAAGTCTCCGATACTAAATATAAAGCACGGGGGCGAGGTTCACTCCAGGACACCATATATGCAGCCTCCATGGTGTCTCCATAAAGATCGTCTCTGGACAATCTGTCGTTATTAGGTTGAGGTTTAGAACAATAAAATCTGTAATTGTATGTGGTCTGTGCTAGGAAAGGACGGCCCAGTCTCTCCCTATGGGAAATTCCCTCTTTACACCGAGGCCTTGCTCAGGAGCTGCGTGCGGAGAGATCTAGGATTTCATGCCGACTGTTAGGATTTTACGCTTCTACCTCAGTAGTAGGAAAAGAAAGTGTTCTCATAGTGAAATGTATTTACCAGGACGGTATAATAAGGTCCATACATGGTGCAGACATTTACTGCTGGGAAAAGTAATTAGCAGATTTACTGACCTGCCAAATTTCTGGTGCCATTTGCCTTGCGTGCCCAGCACCACACTGGTGTGTTTTAGGCACTTTCTATGACTTTTCTGACAAAGTATGGCTTGAATTTTTGGCACAAGGTTTTCACTGTGAAACCCGCCTAAAAAAAGCACTAACCCATAGCTCTAAAGACTATTTGCTGTTCATACATTTCGGCTTTTGGGCAACTTTAAACCACTTCAGTTTTCCAAAGACACCAAGTGGTTAAAATAAGTAACCCGACCGTTCTCCAGGCATTTTCCAGTATGAAGACCAGCTATACTTTACAATACAAGTCAATGGGGAGGCTCACGAGGTGCCTGGGCCTCATTTTGCTTCAAATTGAGTAAAAAAAAATAAGCCAAAAACTTTCTGGGTTTGCCCCCTTAAAAAAAACGTCTTTGAAGGTTCTTTATGATCTACTGTGCCTGTCAATGCCGTGCTGGCATCTTTAGCAGTTGTCCAAAACCATCAGATTTGTTTTCTACACTTGATAAAGATGCCAGTACAGCATTCACATGCATAGTAGATCATGAAGAACCTTCAATAAATATCGCAATAAGCAACTTCCTCCCAGCGGTGCAGATAATTTGTAAATGTGTTTTGATCATGTTTTGGTAATTTCCATCTGGCAATCTTTCCTCTGGCCACAGAGCAGTGGCAGCTGGCTATTTACACCTTCAGGCCTCGTTCACACAAGCATATAACAAGGTCGCGTTCTATGTGATATTTTAGCGTCTAGCACCCGGCTGTGTTCTGCTATGGGGCAGAGCAGATCTGAGACTTGGTTTTCGCAGCATGCTGTGAGTGGCTCTACAGTTCGGATCACGCGTACCCATACAAGTCTGGGAAGGCCTGTGAAACATCAGACTGCACTCAGATGGCCTCAGAGTGCAGTCCATCATATGCGGGCACAAACAATGGAGTCTCCTCTGTGCTCCTATTCTGTCATATGAGAGGCTCTGACAGCGTTTGAGCCAAGTGTTATTAGCAGGATTTCTATTGTTTGGACTGTCTCCTATATTCCGGTTTTACCCTATCGTGCGCGTCTCCCTTCAGTCACCGTTTCCTTAATCACTTTCTAGGAATGTCTGTGCTCTCTGTAGGGGCTGGTTTTCCAGTATCAGACACTTGATTGCAGCAGATTGGGTTTTTGCTCCACTAATTGTGGAGAACAGCATTCATCCCGCTCCACATTGCTGAGCTTTCAGTCCCTGCATGAATAATTCTTGAGTCCGAGTGTCAAACTTCTAGTCTCATTGCTTATACCTAACCTGTAATTGCTGGCGACATCACCCGTTCAGTCAGTCCTATTGCCATCATCATTAAGAAGTGGCGTCTCACAGAGCGTCCTTCACCACTAGAATGCCATTTATTCTTAACAGATTAGCATATGGGGATCTAACACTACATGGATACACTGGCAGCTACCAATACTAATGTGCTGCAGCATACAGCCCCCCATGATAAAGGTGGGGGAAGCACAGGTACTAAATATACTCACACTCTCCCGGCTGCCCTCCATTAATGGTAGGAATAACACAGTCTATGTATACACATCAGCATAGTTAATAGATGGCAAAGTAAAGGAGCACGCTGATTTTTGGAAGTGATAGACTTTTTTAATGGAGCAAACTCCATATACAATTTTAAGGGGTCACGTAAAAGAAATATATATATCATGTCCTGTGGTGATCAGTAATGTAGAATTTTTGAAGAAAAGTAATTCTGGGCAAAAGTCCTGATGTATGCCGGATAGGAGCGCTGCCATCTCGTTGCTCCTGTGCTGCTTATAGGAATATGAGGTTGCGGAGTGAAATGATTTCTCATCTCCGCGAGTGACTGATTCGCTTCCTTGGCGCGAGAGTAAGAACTGCAGATCTTGCACCAAGGACACGGTGTGGAGCAGGAATTGGACCTTATTCACACGGATGCAGGATACACAAGTGTGAATAAAGCCTACGTCTACCAGAGAGGCTGTGGGAATAATTGCGTCATGAAAAAAGATTGCCGTTACTCATGTGGTCTACCATGAAAAAGCCAAAACGGTACAAGTGACAGAAGTCAGCATAGGATCTTGGGACATTTCTTCAGATTCTCCTTGTTTTGTACAGATTATTACTTTCAGGTAATTCTGCATGTCAAAACCAGAAACTGATGGAGCTTGTGAAGCAGAAGTGTACAGCGCAGGGCAGATTATGGGCAGGTTTTCAGAACATTTTATGAAAAGGGGTTTTTCCCACCCGATGTGTACTTCCCTAACCGTGAGCAGTAACGTTGGCTGGTGTTTTCTAACCTGAGTCCGCTCTGGTGTCCGGCACTTGCCTCTTGCGTTCCTTATCAACACACATATCTGTCATGTACACATATGTCGGAGCAGGTTACAGTCAGGATTTCGGAGGAGGCCAAGTGAAACACAGGTGAAGCTGTGTACCCGCAGGAGTATTAACACATCATAATTCTGATTCCTGTTCAGGATGCCCCTTCCAAGCCTGATGGCATCAACACAGCATTAAACCATCGGAGGTGTTTTACTGATGGTCCTGTGTTTTCTTTTTCCTCCCCGTCTCCTGCCAGAATTGCATCTGTTTTAGGTTTCTTGTTGCTACCTCAGAAAGCGTGGCCCACACTGTAGGTCTGTTTGTTGTATGAAGCCATGTTAACGAACCCCCCCCCCAGCTCGGCTGTGCCAAGATGTCGGCAATCACGGCAGAACCAGTAGTAATGGGCCTGTAATCAGTTGTATCAGATGCTTTTCCCCAGAAGCTGATTGTGATTTAAACCTGAACCATATTTGTGCCTGGACACAGAGGATCGGCCTGTGAATCGCATCCATCTGGACTGCCCCAGGAACACGAATTAGCATTCATTTATATATTTACCAGCTAAAACAATGTTCTCCTTTGTTCTAGGTATCTAAACCATGTTCGGGCTGCTTCCCCACAGGATCTCGCCGGAGGCTACACTTCCTCCCTCGCCTGCCATCGGGCACTGCAGGACGCTTTCAGTGGGCTGTTCTGGCTGCCACGTTAGCACCCACCAAGCCGATCTGGTACAGTTACTGCCGTCTGCACCATACCTGGGCTGCCGGGCACCTTAATAAAGACAGCTGTGTTTCAGGACTAATGTTTTTGTGTTTTTTTTTCACTCTTACGGCAGAGGCCAGAGCAACTGAAACAACAAGTCCCGTCTGATGGAAGCAATGAATAATTCCATTTATATCAGGATTTCTCTTAAGAAGTTGTAAATTTTCTGTTTATTTAAAAATAAAGCCGAGTTTTATTAGTTTTGTGGTTTTCCGTTTTCTACGAGGATTTTTACTTTTAAGTAAATATTGCTGTGGAATTATTCACAGACTGTGGAGCTGTGTGTAAACACGAAGGGGCACATGAATGAAAAGGGGTGTTAGCTGTTAGGTTTACTACGGTGTCCCTCATCTGAATGCAACCTGTGGTAGAAGAGATGGCGGACCCGGACAGAAGTGTTCGGTGTTTGTACCGGACCGTCACTAGTCGGGCTTGAGTGCTGAACACAGACTTTCTGCTGAAGTTCGGAGTCAGTCTGGAGAGAGCGAGAGAATTTATTTTCTTCTTAGCAGTTTGGGTTCTGGTACCAGAACCTCCACTACATCTGCTCTTCCCACCCCTAAAGGTATTACAGGTGCAGCTGCACCAGATGCCATCGGGTAAGAGGTAGTTTTCAGGGCACTTGACCAGCGGGCACAGCACAGGGTCATACAAATCAATTTGTACCATCACTAGTGAAAATACATAGGTAAACCTCAGATACCACAGATAGGACATGAACTGATAAAAATCACAGGTCACAATTGTGGAGCTTCAGATTAGATACTTGGAGACTGACCATTACCCCCTTTAAAATACCATTCTTGTGTCAGGCAATAACTTAAAGGGAATCTGTCACCCCATTTTTGCTATATGATAAAGATATGACTGAATAGTGCGTCCCATAAGTAACCTATCGGTAGCTATCATATATCCTGACACCCCCGTTTTCATGGCAAAATACCTTTGTAAACTTCGTATTTCTGTATGCAAATCCGTGCGGTCCGGTCCGAAGGGCGGCGGTTTTCCCCCTCCCCCCCGGCATCTCTTGCGTATCGCCGTCTGTGAATAGCACAGATGGGGTTTGGCTTGCTGCAATTGCGCTTTTCAAAATCCCCTCGGGCAAAGCATAAAATCATTACAGTGCATGTGCAACTATTTTCCTTAACTTTTCTTAAGTGCAGGAAAATAGTTGCGCATGTGCTTTTGATTCTATGCAAAGCACACTGCGCATGCGCGAGGGGATTTTGAAAAGCGCAAGCGCGGAAAGCCGACAGTGAAGAAAAAAAACTGCATAGGGCAAGAATGGAGGCGGGAGGGGGGGGATTTGCATACAGAAATAGCAAAAATGGGGTGACAGATTCCCTTTAAATAATGGCCAAAAGCAGGAAAATTGATAAGCAAGGGTGTGTACCTATATGTGGAACACCCGTTGAAAGGAACTAAGAGGACCACACAACCATGGTTGAGCATGACTAGACCCTTACTTCCCAATAGATGCGAGGTCCACATCAGTCAGACATGTATGACCTGTGGATAGGCCCCAAGATAGAAATCACTAACTTATTGTACCTAACGGTCCTATGACATTTACCAGTGATGTAAATAGTATTTGGTTATTCATTCTTTTATTAAAAAGTAACATCAGCATTGAATAAAGTAACTTTGGCCCCTGGGCTTGGACTTATCTGAAAATTAAAAAACAAAACCTTCCATGAGTAAAGAATCTATACTTCAGCATCATTGTCCACACCGCAATCTTCCTCTGTCCGGGCGCGTTTTGGAACCGGTTCCCTGGAAACAAAATGAAACCACAACATTATGTTTAAAACATCTTTAAGCATTGCAGAATTATTACAAGAGAGTGCGTCGCTGTGATGAGGGCTGACATCTGAGTATAACACAAGGACGTTCAGGCGCGGGCCTGAACACTGCAGCCGGTGGCAGTTTAGGGTTCGTTCCCATGGACTGGATACACAGCAGATTTTTGAGATGGAAAATTAGCTGCTTATTACGATAACAGCATTGCCACAGAGACTTAACATAAATATCTGCATCGGAAATTAATCTGCATGGCATATCCGGGGCGGCCTGTGGGGGGTTTCATGTGGTGCTCTGCTTAGATATTCATCTGTATGACTTTTGACAGGTCACTGATCTTGCTACAGCTCTGGCACCTGCCTGATAAATTTGATTTTTTTTTTCAAACCATATTATATGCAGTATGTTAACTAGGGGGCAGGTCAGTGAAGGACCAGTCACCTGTCAGAAGCCATAAGGATGAATATGTAAGCAGAGCACCACACAGCCCCGAAGCACGAGAATCTCAATAACTGAAAAAGATTAAACAACAACCACAAGATGGATTTCATCACCAGGTATCAGTATAATGGCGCCGACCTGACACTGTTGTAGGTTACTGTGCACAATCCTGCTGACAGGTTCCTTCAACTTGCCATTCATACTTTGTAATACAAGGCATGAAATGCAAATCTGAAACAAAATCTATAATATTTTCTGCTGCTGTAGATAAGTCCTGTGGGAACATACCCACAATGGTGAAATAGTCTAAAAGTCACTCATTTTATGGGCAAAAGGGCACATGCATACTAATAATCAGAGTAAGTTTCTACAGGAAATTGTGTCTCTGTGCCGCTATCATTATTGTATGGCTGCTGGTAAAGCTTCTGTAATACTGAGAACTAGTGATGAGCGAACGTGCTGGGATAAGGTGTTATCTGAGCATGCTCGAGTGCTAACACAGTGTCTTCGGCGTGCTCGAATAATCTGTTCAAGTCCCCGCAGCTCCATGTCTCATTACCTGTTTGTTAGGCAGTCCATGCATGTGTTGCAGCTGTTGAACTGCCATGAGACATGCAGCCGCAGGGACGCAAATTTATTTTTCGAGCACGCAGAAGACACTGTTAGAACCCGAGCATGCTCAGGTAACACCTTATCCGACCATGTTTGCTCATCACTACTAGGGACACATTGAGCCATGTGTAATCTGACAGTTGTAGACTAGAAGCGTGAGATCGCATAAGACCATCTGAAAGATGATTTCATTTATTTCACTTTAAAGATGTTGTCCACATATGAGGAAAAAATTTTTTGATTCTTTAAATGCACAGATTTTAGGCCAAATCATTTTTGCAACTTGGTTTCATTAAAAAGTTTGGGGGAATTTTTTGTGACTGGCTTTTTTATTTTTTTACACTTTAATTTTTGTGTGGCTGCGGTCTTAAAATTTTCTGAAAGGAGCCCCAAAAAGACAGAAAACAAGGTTAGGAGATCTTCCCTTGGGCCTTTAGGATGCGCTCCCCCGAGGGTTTTTTCCCGTGAACCATTTTTTGGGGCCCAAAAATAAAATTTAAGGGTTTACACGTTTTCGGGGAAATTTCCCCGGGAAATTTTTTCCCCGGCAATCCCGCATTCCCCGGGGAAAAACGCACGTTTTTTGTAAGCGTATTCCCCCCAGAAAAATTGCGTTTTGCAAGCGTAATTAGCTTTTTTAAAAATCTTTGCGTTTTCCCAGCGATCTGTTGCACGCTTGGAAAACTGGTTTTTCAGGTTTGGTTTTAAAGAGTCAAAAAAAGTGTTTGACAAGTGTGACCAAATTTTTTCTATTGATGCCCCCTATGTCGCATCAATAGAAAGAGCTAATGTTTTTAAAAAAATAATTAAATAATAAAAAATGATATTTCCCTTTTCCCGGGGGCCCCCCCAGTTTTCCCCCCCCTTTAGGCACGGGTCCCGGGAACTCCCCGGGCCCCCAAAGGGTGCATTTCGAAATCACCCCCGATGAAAGTAGATCTCGGGGAGACCCCTACGCCTTTGGGTGATTCTCGCAAAGGGGCTTTGGGACCGGGGGTTGCCGGGGCGTTTTCTGAGGGGGGAAAAGGGGGGGGGGGGAAGGTGAGAATGTCAAAATTTTTTTTTATTTTTAAATTTTTTTTTACCGGGTATGGTACCCGGGCCCGGAG
>JARQOD010000001.1:410697369-410813058 GCA_033576555.1 Oophaga sylvatica
TTTTCCATTCAAAAAGTCAAATGGCGCTCCTTCCCTTCTGAGCCCTGCAGTGCGCCCAAACAGTGGTTTATGACCACATATGAGGTATCTGTGTACTCAGGAGAAATTGCCCAACAAATTTTAGGATCCAATTTATACTGTTGCCCATGTGAAAATGAAAAAAACTGAGGCTAAAAGAAAATTTTTGTGAAAAAAAAGTACTTTCTTTTTTTACGGATCAATTTGTGAAGCACCTGGGGGTTCAAAGTGCTACTATGCATCTAGATAAGTTCCTTAGGGGGTCTAGTTTCCAAAATGGGGTCACTTGTGGGGAGCTCCAATGTTTAGGCACACAGGGACTCTCCAAATGCGACATAGCAACCGCTAAATATTCCAGCATATTTTCCATTCAAAAAGTCAAATGGCGCTCCTTCCTTCTGAGCCCTGCCGTGCGCCCAAACAGTGGTTTATGACCACATATGAGGTATCTGTGTACTCAGGAGAAATTGCCCAACAAATTTTAGGATCCAGTTTATACTGTTGCCCATGTGAAAATGAAAATAACTGAGGCTAAAAGAAATTTTTGTGAAAAAAAAGTACTTTCTTTTTTTACAGATCAATTTGTGAAGCACCTGGGGTTCAAAGTGATCACTATGCATCTAGATAAGTTCCTTAGGGGGTCTAGTTTCCAAAATGGGGTCACTTGTGGGGGAGCTCCAATGTTTAGGCACACAGGAACTCTCCAAATGCGACATGGCAACCGCTAAATATTCCAGCATATTTTCCATTCAAAAAGTCAAATGGCGCTCCTTCCCTTCTGAGCCCTGCCGTGCGCCCAACAGTGGTTTATGACCACATATGAGGTATCTGTACTCAGGAGAAATTGCCCAACAAATTTTAGGATCCATTTTATCCTGAAGCCCATGTAAAAATGAAAAAATTGATGCTAAAAGAAAATTTTTGTTGGAAAAATTAAAATGTCCATTTTTTTCCTTCCACGTTGCTTTAGTTCCTGTGTCGCACCTGAAGGGTTAATAATCTTCTTGAATGTAGTTTTGAGTAGCTTGAGGGGTGCAGTTTTTATAAAGGTGTCACTTTTGGTATTTTCTGCCATATAGACCCCTCAAAGTGACTTCAAATGTGAGGTGGTCCTAAAAAAAATGGTTTTGTAAATTTGCTGTAAAAATGAGAAATCGCTGGTCAGCTTTTAACCCTTATAACTTCCTAACAAAAAAAAAATGTTGTTCCCAAAATTGTGCTGATGTAAAGTAGACATGTGGGAAATGTTATTTATTAACTATTTTGTGCCACATAACTCTCTGGTTTAACAGAATAAAAATTAAAAATTTGAAATTACAAAATTTTCAGAATTTTCGTCAAATTTCCATTTTTTTCACAAATAAACGCAAAAATTATCGACCTAAATTTACCACTAACATGAAGCCCAATATGTCACGAAAAAACAATCTCAGAATCGCTAGGATCCGTTGAAGCGTTCCTGAGTTATTACCTCATAAAGGGACACTGGTCAGAATTGCAAAAAATGGCAAGGTCTTTGAGGTCAAAATAGGCTGGGTCTTGAAGGGGTTAAAGTTAGAGGAATTGATGTGATACATTTAGGCATCAGGGGGGGCGATTACAAAAAAAGGCTCGCTCAAGTCGAAGCCAAATGGATCGTTACTTTGGATACAATGACCCCTCGGGGTCTTAATGAGTCTCTGTCTTTTTCACCTTTCTTATGAGTGCATCTATATATATCATCTGTGATGATCTATAATGGTTTTTGGTGACATTTATATATTCCTGTCTTGTTCGGACGTTCAAACCCCTGATACCCTTTTTGGTATGTGTGTTTTTTTATTATTCTTTTAATACGTGTTGTCATTATTTTGTTTTGTTTTTTTTGTTGTACTATTTATCATTTCTTTTTCTTATCTAGTTGGACCTTACAATATTGATTTCTCTATTGCACAACCATGGGAGACTGCTTTCAAAATGATGATGCATCATTTCAAGATATATCTATTATTTTTCCCTTGAATTGTATACTTTTTGCTTAATTATTCATTTTGAATTGTTATGTCTCCTATGAATTATTATGATCTATGTTATGACCTTATTTCAATACCACTGGGTGTCTTGTTGCATCTCATCTATTGCATTTGATACAAATTCGGCATCATATGTGCAGCACGCATGCGCGATCGCCTGCCGCGGCTCCTGACATGTGGTGGGCATCACACAGGACGCGTTGTGTGGGCGCGCCTCCTGGCGCGTGCGCACTGGCGTCCTGACGCCTCACACACATGTTTCAAGGACCTGCGGCCCGCATTGCTCATGCTCCACTATGCGCATTGCCATTGGTCAACATTGATCATGTGATTCAATCGCATGTTCTTTTAAAGGTCCTTCTATGGACTACCCATACATTCCCCTTGAGGAAATGTGCTGTGACGCACACGAAACGCGCGTCGGGGGTCCACACTGCCGGCCCAGGACTTCTCTCTCTCTCTGGATTTTTTATACATTGGTAAGCGCCCCTTTCACTTATGGGTCTATTTTGAACCTTCATATATAACCGGCCATCGCACTGGCGCACTGGCGATGCTTATTGTGAAGGGACACTTGCCTGTTTTCACTCATGTCTTTCCTATACACTGGTAATCTTAGGACATGATGGTTCCTCCTTTCTTACCACATGAAATGGGGATTCTTTGAGGAGAGTTGATGCCCTGTGGAGCCTTAGGTATCTCTGCTCTGAGTCTGTTTTACTATTTTCTTGCATGTTACTGTCTGTTTTGACTTTTGTATTTTTTCAAATAAATATATTTAAAACTATTTTATTTCTGTCACCCATTTGCTTCCTTTCCTCCTGGTGTACATGTTGCTTTGGAGCGGGTGTTGTCTGTTCCTATATGGGCTTATGCCCTTGATTTGTGGCACCATTTGTATGCCACTATGGGGTATTTTTGTTTATACTCGATGGCCTGCATGCACGCTCGCCTCACAGCCTCGATGGCCTGCATGCAAGCTCGCCTCACAGCCTCGATGGCCTGCATGCACGCTCGCCTCACAGCCTCGATGGCCGGCATGCACGCTCGCCTCACAGCCTCGATGGCCTGCATGCACGCTCGCCTCACAGCCTCGATGGCCTGCATGCAAGCTCGCCTCACAGCCTCGATGGCCTGCATGCACGCTCGCCTCACAACCTCGATGGCCTGCATGCACGCTCGCCTCACAGCCTCGATGGCCGGCATGCACGCTCGCCTCACAGCCTCGATGGCCTGCATGCACGCTCGCCTCACAACCTCGATGGGCGGCATGCACGCTCGCCTCACATCTTCGATGGCCGGCATGCATGCTCGACATACAAGACTCCATTGCTGACCAAAAAGCATGTTTTAAATGCATTTATAGTTAGCTCAACAACATTTAGACATGTCCGTGAAATACTGGGAGAATATAGTCTGGTCAGATGAAACCAAAATTGACCTCTTTGATGCCATAATACACAACACATTTGGAGGCCTAAAGGCACTGCATATCGCCCCCAAAACACCCTACCATAAAGGATCTTTGCTTCGCTGAATTGTCTTGGAAAAATCACTGTTACAAGGGTCGTCTACATTTAAGGACATTTATTCATTTATTTTACTTAAATGCATGTATTTGAAGCTGAACAAAAATATTGGTTTTCTTTTAAAATATTGCACCATTTCCCTTTTATAACCTCTGTGTTGCACTGTCTTTTTCTGGCTGCAGAATGGGTTAACTCAGAATATGTCAGTGAGTTTGCTAGACCTTTGTAGCTCTTTTCTGAGCTCTTTTCAGTTGATTTATGACCACAGACCACACCATAGTTGAATATGCAGAGAAACAAAGAGCCAAATGGTGCTAAATTTTTACTGAAACTAAATGGGGAAATTTTAGCCTGAAATGCATGAATTTAAGAATATATATCCCAAAAGGTGACAAAGAAAAACTGGGAGGGCACCACACAATGAACAATGGGATACACCTATTGTCAGTAAGTAAAATAGTCGCTATAAGGAAGAGAAAGCTCCTAACAAGACACAGAGATCACCACAAAATATATAAATTTTATTGAGTAACAACAAGACAATACCATAAAAACATTTAAAAGTCATAAAAATGACATATAACGCCCTTTTGGCTCATAATGAAGCCTAACAAACTCCCCACAGGGGTAAGTGATAGATAATAACAAAAAACCCAAGTGCTTAAATTATACACATAGATTGTACAAGCTGGCATCAATAAATGTAAACATCAATGGTCATATTATATGAGGACAAATGCTGCCCTAGTAAGAATACCCATCATGCAATAGAACAAGTAAGAATATACTTATCCACAAGTCATGAGAATGTTAATGATGCAATAACATGGACATGTAACAAAGTAGCGATAATTCACTAAAAAACTTGGGAATAAATAAATACAAATAAATGTCCCAAAGTGTCCAAATGTTACACCTTCCGCATGCTAATGTACCAACCAGGCGTGTACCCCTATTTAAATTGAAGGTAGGTCTCATGAAATGACTATGGCATAACGAATCCTTAAGGGATTGTGCCCTCCTTAGCAATAAGTGTAGGTACAGAAGCAATATGAGGTCCCAATTTGGGTTCGTTTGCCAGAATGCCCCAATATTTCGACAAAATACTGCGTACATTTTGCCATTGGTTATTGAAAGGGGTAATTAGACCAATGGGTTTAGTAGTATGTCGTGGTCTGGGGCATAATAGTTGAGTCCGATCACTGTCTCTTGCTGTTTGAAAGGCTTTGGAAATTACCTGCCGTGGATATCCCCTGCATCTGAATCGCTCCGTCAGATCTTTGGCTTGTGTTAAAAAATCCTGTTGGCTACAGCAATTCCTTTTTAGACGATAGAATTGTCCCTTTGGAATCCCATTCTTTAAGTGTCCAGGATGAAAGCTTGAATAGTGTAGAATACTATTCATAGCAGTCGGTTTCCGGTATAGCATAGTCTTCACCGTGGAACCATCAATGGCCAACTTAAGGTCCAGGAATTCTGCGGCAGTACCGGAAAAGTTAGCTGTAAGATGGATATTGAGGGAGTTATCATTAAGACAATCTACAAATCTTCGGCAGTCCTCAAGCGGTCCAGACCAAAGCAGAAGGACATAGTCTATATACCGACACCATTTAAAAGCGTGGCAAAATCTTCTTGCATCCTCCGTTTCAGGAAGTGACGTTTGACCCCACGTGACCCCCGCAGATTCTTTGGGATTGCTGTATTCCCGCCTCCTTGTATTTGCACCCTATACAGGTATTCTGAACGCAGCTGCAATACATTTCCTAATTACGTGACTATATTTAAGAGGTAATGTCTTGACTAGACCTTCAGCCCCTGACGAAGCTACCGTTCGGTAGCGACACATGTCGGGCATCTCCACAGGCTCCCCCTGGGGTGGTATTGTATCTTGCTGTGCACCCTTTGTATACTTTTACCGCCTGTACTGAGAACATTTTTGTATCCTCTGTGGCGATTTTTTGTTCACTTATATGCAAGTGCACCATTAGGGCTCAAATTTTTACAGCCCTTGGTGCCTCTCTTTTATTAGGGAAGCAGTTAGTGTCTACTGGTATTGCTTTATCTTTATAGGCACAATTACCGCTTTTGTTACAACAGTTTAGTGTTCACATTTGGACACTTTGGGACATTTATATTTATTTATTTCCAAGTTTTTTAGTGAATTATCGCTACTTTGTTACATGTCCATGTTATTGCATCATTAACATTCTCATGACTTGTGGATAAGTATATTCTTACTTGTTCTATTGCATGATGGGTATTCTTACTAGGGCAGCATTTGTCCTCATATAATATGACCATTGATGTTTACATTTATTGATGCCAGCTTGTACAATCTATGTGTATAATTTAAGCATTTGGGCCTTTTTGTTATTATCTATCACTTACCCCTGTGGGGAGTTTGTTAGGCTTCATTATGAGCCAAAAGGGCGTTATATGTCATTTTTATGACTTTTAAATTGTTTTTATGGTATTGTCTTGTTGTTACTCAATAAAATTTATATATTTTGTGGTGATCTCTGTGTCTCGTCAGTAGTTTCTCTTCCTTATATCCGAAAAGGTGACAACCCCTTTGATGTAGGCCATATTAGTGTACTCTTTATGGCAAGGACATTGCAGTGCTGCATCCAACCCTGTGATCTAGTGTAATTATGTAACACGCCGGTATTAATTTGACGTTCTGTAGGGTTGGACAAATATTGACATGGGATTGGTCGCCATGAGTTACTGCTATTGCGCACTTTTGAACTTCAGATAGTAAATCACTCCCTACTGTCACAGGTCTGGATAACCGGAGTCAGGCTGAGGAAACTTGATGCTTTACGTTGGAAATGCACTTGATTGTGTGATGAAAGAGCAGAGAGGATGGAAAACATTGTCAGCCATCTAATTAGATCAGCGCCTGGTCGGGAGGTGTGGTGCCACACTGCCATCTGGTGGACGCAAATGTGCATGCACCACCAGGCTACTACTAAAGGAATGGGCTTCTGCATCCATCGATTCTAGCCAGAAACGAAGACCATGTTCTAAAATGTATAGAGTATTAATAGAACGTGAGACTGCATGTTGGTATTGCAATAGATGGCTATTTAAGGCCTCAATGGTATCCTGTACAGTGGTCAGACCGCCACAGAGCATTAACCCCATTTAATCTAAAGGTTTGCCGCCCTCCTCTTATAATTTTATGTCCTCATAGGATATATTATTATGGCACCCACCAATAATGAGCCACAGAATGTGTAAATTGCAGTGGCTTTCAGCCCTTCACATGCAGATTGTGTTGGGGTTTGCTATCCGTTTTCCCTTCTGTGACATGGCATCATGTTTTGGTACGGGCCCGTAGACTTCCATGGATGCCTTATGCACGTGTCCTTGGATACCTCCCTAGTGATTCCATATTGCTGCCTCCTCTCGGCTACAGTGACCGGCGCACTATGTAGCATCTCGCTCCGTCTTTCACTGCTGGGACACATAATATAGTGCATTAGTTTTCGGGGCGGTGGGGGGAGAATCTGACACATTCTGTCCTCGCCAGACTCGCCCTACAAATGTTTATTATAGAAATGAAAGAATCCCGAAGCTGCAGGATAAACAGGCGACTTCCTCCCATAGTGCATCTGTTTGTTTAGTGATGGCTAATTAATCCTTTAAGTAGCTGACAGCCTTCCCCCAAGTGCTGAAAGTCTGATTGTCTCCCTAATTCCGTGTAAACACCCCATATTGTCACTGGTACAGGCCAAAATGGGAAATCTACCCTGCATGTAACCCCTTCAAAAGACGAAAAGTGCATTGCTTGAAAGTAATTCAAGTGAACTCTATGGCCGTGTGCACACTGTCCGTATTTGCAGCAGATTTTCCTGAGTGTTGGCAGAGAAAACGCTGCACACTTTTTTTTTTTTTTTTATGCAATTTTTTTTCCACATTCTTTTGGGTGAAACCTGCTGCAAAAACTCTGAAGTAATTGACATACAGGTTCAAATCTGTAGGAAAAAAAAGTACGATTCAGAAATCTCATTCACTTTGCCGATAGGGAAAGCGGCGGTTTTTCCATGGTGAAAATGCTTCTGAAACGCAACATGTGAACAAGCCCTATGGTAACGCAAAGCACAGATGAATTCCCTATATATTAAGAATCTTGTGTATTTCCATCAGGAGGATCACCGTAATAAATGGCCGGTATAGGGGTTTATAGCAGGTGACTGATATTACAAGGTCATCGGTTTACTGCCCCTACACAAGAGCACTAGGTATGGGGAACTTATTGGGTTACATCTAGGTCCGAAGTCGCAGACTCCAGAAATGTCACTGGATGGTTACATAAGGCCTTCTCCGCAGGCCCCAGACGTCATGGTTTTTCTATGTTCTGTTTTATTTTCTTCCTGTTGGGTAGTTATCAGGTCCCGGGAGGTGTGTAGCCGGCCCTGAAGGGGTTAATCCTGCTCGTAATCGCCTGTAACACGATATTACTTACTTTAGCTGACCTGCTGTTCTGTTCCTCCGCCTGGCGAGGTGAGGACGCAGGCGGCAGCTGTATTCCTGGGGCCACATATGGCAGTGTGAGAGATTCTCCATAATTCAGGAATATCTCCCTTTTTTTTGCACTGACCCGGTTCCTGCTTTTACTTGACCTTCCAGTAGGTATCGGGCACTAAACATTTACATCAGTGACATTTCACATGAAATAACATTCTCTGGTTTCTCCTTCCCTTTTACCTCTAATGAATATTGCTTCTGTGAAAATATCATTAAAATGCTCTTACATTGGGATAAAGGATGGTATTGTGTGGCTCGGGGGGCGGCTGGTAAAATAGGACACTGTCAGTCCTATGGTTAAGGTGGTAAGTCTGTATATAGCGGCCACCGCCGATCATCCCAGAAATCGGGTAGTAACGTTTTCACTTTCCCTACAGTGCCACCACAGGAGAAACGGAGTATTACACAGCGCCTACTCAAATAAATTGTTTTTTTTTCGGACTTGTCTGGGTCCGTCAGAGTGAGAGATGCTCTCTGGAACCTTTTCTTCGGAACAGAGCTCAACTCTTTAAAATGGTACAAGAAAATGAAATGTCTAAAAAATAAATAGAATTTAATTTCTCCCCTTTTTGATTTGGGGCGTAATCCTACGTCTGGTCCTCGTATAAAGCGGCACCATGCCCAGCGGATGCCGGCTGTATCTTACAGTTGGTATCTACCTGTAACTGCAGCAAGCAGAGTTTTCTCTGCTTGCTGCTGTCAGTCACTAACAGAAGCGTATGAATAACGGGATTTCCGGTGGGTGCGCGTTAGTTCCCATTGCGGCGTGATTGCGATAGCTAAAGACCCCCATGACTGTCTTTGACGTCAAAGGAAATTGTAATTTTTCTCTACGTAATGCTATATTGTAGTATTTCAGTACATGGAACAAGCCCTGAAAAGACTGCAGGCACAAGTCCTCTAAAATCACTAAAAACTAAAGTAAAAAAAAAAAAGCATATTTGGTAAAGCCGTGTCTGTAAAAGTCCTATCAAAATAACAAATGGTACAGGAAACGTCAAAATTGCTGTTTTTTGGTCACCACACCTTCCTAAAATTTTAATATGTAGCACAAATTTGTATCAATAGAAATATACGTTCGCCATGTGAAAAAAGACACTCCATCGATGGAAAAATAAGTGTTACTGTAAAAAGAAAGTGGGGAGTTTTTTTTGTTTTTTTCTTTTCAGTGAAAGTTTTCCAAATTGTTTTTTTTTTTTCTCCACTTAAATAAAAAAAAAACCACCATACTGAGTTATGCTATCATCAGAGTCCTACTTACATAGAAATCCATACTGGAAGTCATTTTCACCGCACAGCAAACAATGTGAAACAAAACAGTAAAAAAAAATAATAAAAAAAAATCAGTGGGCGAATTGCATATTTTTTACCATTTCATCACAATTACGACTTTTTTTTTTCTATAAATGTCTTCATTCAAAACTACCAAAAACTATATCTCGTCCTGCAAAAAAAAAAACATGAGGGAGAATTTAGAAGACAAGAAACAAACCTTTGACTATTGGAAAAATGGGAGTGGGGAAATGGGCAGAAAAAATATATTGTCTGCTGCTGAAAAGGGTTAATATGTATAAACACCTGCACGGCTGTTTTACTCCACTGGAAATTTTCACACATGATCTGCACTGTCTAGAACTACATGGAGCTGATATGTTTTACTTTACCTAAACTCTTTTTCTTCAATTTTTTTTTTTTTTTTTTTTTGCAGCAATGTCTTCCTATCTGTTCATTGTTAAATCTGAACTACCAGCCGCTATTGCTGGGTTCTTGGCTGACGACCACAGTGGGTGAGTGTATAAATAGTAATAGCGTTATGGGGGAATAAAATAAACTGGACGTTATTTCAATTCCAAGCTAATATCTTGCAGTTTTTACACTTTTATTTGAGAACACTGAACTGGATATTAAAGGGAATCTGTCAGTAGGTTTTTACCATGTAATCTGAGAGCAGCATGGTGTAGTGGCAAGAGACCCTGATTCCAGCAATGTGTCACTTACTGGACTGTGTGCTGCCGTGGCAATAAAATCAGTGTTTTATCAGAAGGAGATTATCACTACGCTTCCTAGTCCAGCCATGCCCCCATCACTGATTGGTAGCTTTCTGAGGGCAGGGTTATACAGGGCTCAGCTTTCTGAGCTCTGCTAGAGAAAACAGTGATTGTATCACAACAGCTGCTCCCAGTAAATTGACACCTCGCTGGAATCGGGGTCTTTGCCCCTACATCATGCTGCTGTCAGATTGCAGAGCAAACGCCTGCTGACAGATTCCTTTTGAAGCATTTCTCTAGTAAAGTGTGTTTGGAATTGGCTTTGTTACATGCTGCCTTATGCACATGGCCATATTATGGTTACCTGTTGGTTTCAGTTCGTGCCATTTTAGAGGCTATTGGGTTTGGATTGGGGAAACTTGTGGCTGCTGCGTGCTATGACGGATGTGTTAATGCATCCCGAAATCTCACCCCACGGGCTATGAAGAACCCCCGCAGCAGTAATTGACCGGCACTGCAATTTAACAACTTGCTATATGTCCATATCTGCAGCAGATTTAATCACTCTTCTGCAATGCAGAAAGGTGAAATGTGCGTCAAATCCTCAACGCAGCCTTTTTTTTTTTTTTAAATTTCCGCTGCAGACCTTTCTCAGTCCCTTTTCCTAAGAAAGCAACAGAACTACATGTCCCAGCAACCAACCTCTTGCAGCTATCAAACTGGTCCGAACTATTTCTCATATTAACCATTTGTGTTTCAGGGCCTGGTACCTGGACGGTAGATGGCTGTTAATAATGACAGCAGTGTGCATTGTACTCCCGTTGGCGCTGCTTCCCAAAATAGGTAAGGGAAAAAGTAAAATTATGTATTATGGGATACGTCTCATTTTTTAACGGGATGGCAAAAGGAAAGGGGCCCCGGTAAAAGGTAGAGACTTTTACTTTATTTTGGGTGGGGGATATTTTAATTTGTTGCAGCCAGGGGCCTGGCTCATTAAGCCATTACTTAGGTTGCAGTAGTATGTTGTCTGTTACACAAAAAAAAATAAAATCTTTACAGGAGAACATAAAAGGCAGCTTTTACTTACGGCATTCCATTAGCGGTAAAGCTCGTCCTAATTCGGCCCTACAAAACGACGTGAATGATCTGTGACAGGCACTGGGAAAAGGCTGTTATTCTGAGCCTTAAGCTCCAGATACCACGCACTGTAAAATAAAACATACCAGAAATGTAAAACCTTGGCTCTGCATTAAGATCGGGTTCCATATAAATTGCTTTTTATTTTACTGTTATTTTACAGGCTTTCTTGGCTACACAAGTAGTTTGTCATTTTTCTTTATGGTCTACTTTGCCATTGTGGTAAGTCCTTAAAATAACTCTTTCGGGGGCTTAAGTGGCCGAAATGACTTACTCCCTTTTACACTTCTTTAATGAGTCCGGGCTGAAAGGACTTTATTATTATTTTTATTCTTTTTTTTTTTATTATTTCTTCTAATGCATTTTTATCATCTACACCTCTTGGATCGAGTTGTAGGTCACGGTGGGTTTCAGGAGTCAAATATGCAGAAATAATAAATTTAGATTTTTAAAGTTTTAGGAAGTCTTTAGAATTTAATCTACCTCTAGAGGACAAATATTATTTCATACCTTGTATAAAGAGAAGGGGAAAAATTCTGACTTGGGCTGCACCCAACTGTGTCACCTTTTTAAAAGGAGTCATGTAGCGCTCAGTTGATTGCTGGAATTCTGCGATGTGAGAAGCGAAACTGTATGTGAGGCGATACAAAGGTTTTCTCATTCTGTACGAATTGTGACTCTAAAAAAAAATAAAATAAAATAGATTTTGTAAAATGTATATCTATGTGTACTAAGTATGATATGGAAATTTAATTAGGATAAAAATATCCTTCAGTGTTTTGCTGCTTGCCATGTCCAAATCTCTATTTAATGTCTTCTTTGAGCGCTCAGAACGAAATGAAAACTGTCCACAACGCAAGTGTCAGTATAACAGTTCGTCAAAGACCTACATTTATTATTCATTCAAGGTTTTATACATTTACAAAAAGGGGCTGGTTAGTCAATTAACATACAATTAAAAGCTGATAGATTATTGGCTGTTCTAGTGTAAATATGATAATTATGATAATCATGATAAAAAGAGCTGAAGTTGCAGAATTATTGTTTTATATTCTCTTGACCTAGTTGTCTTGCATAACTATAATGTAAACAACAGATATCTAATAAGACTTTTTGTACGTTCCTTATGAAGGCCTTATGAAGGCCAGATTTTCTTTAAAACGACTGATTATAGCTGGCCTAGAAATATGTGAGCACAGGGTTTTTTAGCAAGTGAGATCTATCTAACTGTGAACTGTGAATACATATATGTGAATATACTTTGAATATATGGAATACATATATATTTCCATGACAGTCCCCCCTTAGATACCACTTGCCCTAAAAACCTGCTCCTGGCCCAAAGCGCTGCAACTCTTTTGTGCTGCCGCGGGTTGAGAATATGCCTAGCGCATGTCCTCCCCCACCGAATACAGACTTTTCGCAAATGGGCGGTCAGGAGGACTGTCCCTGTCGGGGTTTGTGTTTGCAATCATAATCTCATAGTTGATATGATGTTTCATCAAGGATGTGTATTCTCAGTCTGGAGGTAGTTCGGAGATCTGGTCAAGCCAGGCAGTTCCATCCGGACTGGTGCGAGGTCCAAGATGGTGAGTGGCATCAAATTGGTTGTCTCCTGAACAGTTTTTTCCATTATCCTGCGGATACAAGGAATAACACAGCAACCAGTAATTAATGCAAAAATGAGAACCCCCATAATGGCTGTCCCAACCTGTGCCAACATTTTCTGCCACCCACTCATCCACCCAAAGTATCGATCCCATGGGTCAGTGACACCTGAGTTCTGTTTCAGTTCCTCTGATAACTCAGTAAGTTTCTGTATTGCCATTGTGACTTTACCATTTGGGCCAGTGTTGTCTGGGATGTAGGTGCAACAGGTGTCTTTGATCATTTTGCAAACACCTCCTTTCTCAGCTAGAATCATATCCAAAGCCATTCTATTCTGGAATGCCATAATGGAAGTGGGGCCTAACTGTGCTGCCAAACCTTTTACAGCATCTATGGTGAAGTTAACAAATCTCTGCTGGTTATAATAGATGTAATTTATCCAATCAACATTTTTGTTTATAGTTACTAGTGGCAATAGTGACTCAAATCCTGCTTTAACTTGTCTCTGGCCTTGAACTCATCAAGTAGGTCATCTGTCTGGTCAGTCAGCATCCACGACATCCCTTCATGGCTTAGGTGTCTCTCCTGGTACGGGAGCTTCCTTGCAATGCGATACGTGGATCCAAACAGGCTTTCCCTCTAGTTACACAGAGGTTGGTGTCATCTGGGGCTCTTGGACAGGATCATCAAATCTGGCAGTGAAGAGAAAAACTCGAGAATGGACATTAGTTTTTTGACCAATTCATTACATAAGTGTTATGATTTGGTAGCTGAGGAGAGCAGGCAAAAAGGCAATACACCAGAGAGGTTGGAATCTATGGATTGCAGTACACTGACTAACCACCACAACTAAAGGCAGCCGTGGAGCATTCCTACGTGGTCCTAGACGCCTCGTCACAGCCTGAGAAGCTAACTACACCTAAAGATAGAAAAAGGAAAGCTATCTGCCCCGGAGCAGATCCCCAAAGAACATAGGAAGCCCCCAAACATGTAATGGCGGTTAGACAAGAGGAAATACAGACACAGACAGAAAATAGTATGAGCAAACGCTGGGGCCCAAACTTCCTAAATAGAAAAGGATAGGAAAGGCACTTACTGCAACCCCAAAAAACCCTGAAAAGTACCAACTCTACTAATTACAAAAACACCTGAGATCACACGACCTCTACCACCTAAATTGTTCTCTGGTGTAACAAAAACTAAACAGCAACCACTGAAAAAAACTGGAAAAGGCAAATGAACAAACAACAGTGGCTGAACTAAAACTGCAAGCACAAAAAACTAAAAGAAGAAAATGTCTTATCTGTTAGCAGAGATGCAGGCACGAAACAGCTTTTCTGGGTCTCTGGGAGTGTGCCTTACGCTAAACAGTGCAATTAGGAGTGTGTCATGCCATGGTTTGCGTGTCTCTTGGCAATTTTTCAGCATTCTATTCTTAAGTGTTTCGTTCAGTTTTTTCTACCTTCCTGCTGCTCTGGGGGTGGTAAAGAGTGTGTAGGCCTAGATCTGACTCTTCTGAAATCGGGTCTTGTGTGTCAGATTTGCTGTGAATGCGGGTCCCTGATCACTTTCTATCATTTCTGGAACCCCGTATCTGCACACTATTTTCCGAAATAGCTCGTTGCAGTAGTCTTTGCTACTTGGAAGGCTTCTGTTCATCTTGAAAATACTTCTTTTGACCCAATGGCGTATTGAATCCTTCCTTGGCGATATCTGGATGTGGTCTATCTGGATCCTTTGAAGCTGGAAAAGTGGTCTTTCCAGATGAGGTGAGGGGGACTTTCTTCCATAAAGTCCAGGCTTGCATTTGCCGCAGGTCGGACAGCGCTGGTGAATTTGGCTGTTAGGGTGGAGATCCCTGAAGCGAACCATAAGCAAACCCAAACAATCATTCATCTGTGTTTTGATATAGGATGTGGGTCCATTACCCATTGGACCACCATAGGGTGCATACTTTGTGGTGGGCAGAGTTTGAAGTCTATTATTGAAAGCCTTCCTTCTCACGGTGTTCTTTTTTCCCATTAATCTCTTCTTCTCCTTTTGGAGCTTGGTCTTGTAACTTCTTGAGCAGATTCCAGGGCGTCCCTTTGCAGGGGTTTTTTGTTTCAGTCGTCATGTAGTAGCCGTCCGGCCTACGACCTCTCCCACTTCCCATGTTGTCTTCCTTTGGCTGCTTCTTTGGCTTTCATGTCCCCATGTTATTGCCTCACCCTCCTTTTTTTTCAGTTTTCCAGCACTTTTTATTTTTCAAATTGCCACCATTTTGGAAGTTGGAGTACACCCAGCGGTCCCTGAAGGCTCCAGGTTTCACGGTTTTCCGTTTGCTGTGATGAATCCCTTGTAGCCCAGATGGGTCTAAAGTCGTGTCTATGCCATGCAGTACCTGTAGTCCGGGGAGATGTTTGCATCTTGCTTCTGCCTCTGGCAGGCCTTCGTCAGCGCTATCAATTCTGCTTCCTGGCTGACAGGCTAGTGACAACTTCGGACCACGGGTTTTCTGATTGCTGGTCACGCACTTCCTGTGTTGAAACTTCTTCTGGAGCCACCAAGTATCCCCCCCTTGGGAAGTGGGAGTAGAGTGGCCGGGCTGAGACGTAGGTCTGGAGACGGTACATTAAAGACAAAGGCAATAGAGGCGCCACAAAGATGCCTGGCGGGGGGGAGATTACGTTGGTTGAGCTTGATTGAAGATTGCCAAGATGTCATGTGGAGTGAGATTTTTCCGTGGCTGCCCCAAGAGTGATTTCAGCAACCTTGTCCAGGAGGGTGTGTGCTGCAGATACTGCCATCAGCAGGAGGGTGCTCTTCTTGAAAAGGGATCCAAGCGGGCTGAGAGGCACCTAAAAGTCTCTTTTTCCCCCTAAAACCGTGCCAGGACTCCAGTAGCATGACCTTTTTCTTCCATCGGGTAAACGGAAAGACTTTCATAGCAGGTAGGCCTGGTATTGGGCTGAACGTGGGGGGTTCTTCCAATCTCCTAATGGGTGAAGGCTGCGTCTGATAGAAGGAGCGGGGTTCGTTGATGCAAGCGCACAGAGCTCATTGGACTGAGGCACAGGGATCCAGGTTCTGCAATATGACACTAGACCAGGAGGCCTGCAGCATTTTTGGAGTTTTTGGGGGGAGCCATCTTCTCCACAGTGGTCTTCCAGTCTTTTGACATGTGTTTCGTCTTGTGGGCAATACAGTGTCCCGGGGATGTAACTTGCTTCTGGCATCACTGGACTTTGTTCTTCCAGACCTTGCGTTGCTGTTCTTCCGGTAGAGTAGGGAGATAAGGAATAGACTGGCAGGGTCGAGTCAACCACACAAAAGAAAAAAGTCATCCACGTTTGTAGAAGAGTGACTCTTGCAAATTCGCAATCCAGTTGACGAGGATGGAGGACATTGTCTTGGTGAAACTTGAAGGGGTTGTTTTGAGCACCTTGAGACAACACTGTCCATATGCACTGCACTGGTGCGTGAAAGCAGGCCCCAGTGGAGGGGAAACACTGAAGAAGGTACTGGCCAGTTGACACCCTGAATCCGTTGCGGTGACTGGGGCTGTTGAAGCAAGTGTGATGTTCACACGTTGGGTTTCAAATACCGGAGCCTCTTCGCGGCCTCCAGGCCTTGCCCATTCTGAACTCAGTGGGTTTACAGTCTTTTTCTTCATGGGAAAGCGGGATTGAAATTCCCATGGCCGAGGCAGCCCAGTTTGGCCTTGTCCCCTTTGTAGCGCAGGGGACTCCCATCTGCTGTGCAGACGGCGGAAAACAAGCCGTCTACTAGGATCCACATCATGAGAGATACGACCACTGGCTTTCTTGTTCTCCACCAAGACAGTCACTGTGTTAGCACCTCTCTGGTCACAGGGGGTCTTCCGTTGGGACGTTTCCTTAAACGGCGCTTTTTTTCAGCACGGGCCATCATAGTTTTTTTTCTCCAGCTCGGTCTCAGGTCATTTTTGTGCACAAGTTTGAAGAGCGAGTGGCCTTTTGCCGGTCTAGGGGCCTGGTGAATGGTTGATTGCAGGGGCACCTCCGGGTGCTTGCAAAAGATGAAACCTCTGGCGTTGGAGCTGGATGAGGTGTTGCCATTCCCTGAAGCGAGGGGGTCCTTCTTGAGTTTGAATATCCTGGCCAATGTCAAAGTTCTCAGGCCCCTCTTCTTAGGCGAGCTAACTTAGACCTTCATTGGGGAGAGACATCTTGACTCGGGGGATGGAGTGGCTTTTCTGGTACTAGTCCAGCACCTCCTTATAGGTCTGCATTTTGGTTGTTTGAGGTTCCTGTTTCTTCTTGGGTCAGGGGGGAAGAAAGTGTCATGGTCCCCATCCCTTTCCGGAACACTTGGTTGCTTTCAGCTTCTGCAGTAGGGGCCCACTCCCAATAGGTTGAGGGTGAGGTTTTTTGACACAACAAATGGGACATGATGGAGTGTTCTGGGGAGTCCCCCCCAAAGTCAGGGGCTTCATAATCTGGAAATATCTGACTTGACCATCAATTCCCCCCCCGAGGAACAGGAAGATCTGTAGGTAGGTGAGGTTGCGGATTTCCACAAGAAAAGATCTGACTACGTCATCCACTCTCAGGATATTGGCCCCACTGGTGGGTTCCTTGTGGACTTGGTGTGCTCTTGTCCAAGGACGGGGTTTTCACTGTTTTCTGTGTTCCTTGGGTTCTTCTCTAGACAAATGGTGGGCGAGGGTTCTCTGCAGCGGTTTCGGTAATGGCCAAAACCCTTTCCACATTGTAACCTTTACATCCCTCTGTCCCCCCGGGACTCAATCCTTTTTGCTACGTGAGCAGGGTATCCATTGCTATTGATGTTACTGAGGCCTGGCTGCACCAGTGGGTTTCCTATTTGATTCTCTCAGTCCATGCACAAAAGCCTGTCCATCATCCGTCTTTGTGTTGATCATGGGGAATGAGGCCAAATCTTGAAACCTTGCATTACTCTGTCATGGAAACTTCTCCCCAGACTCTTTCTTGCTTGATCGTGAATGTAGGGGTGAGAGTTTTTCCTGTCCATCTGCTTTTGGGCCCATTCTCTGAGTTGCTCAATTAGCTTTGGGGCCTGCTCCAGGGAATACGGGTCTAAAATCTGCTGGAAGCTTGAAGTGTTCTCTTAATTGCCAAAGCATCACCCCTTTTTTTCCTTTCGGCCCCAAAAAATCCGGTTTTTAAAACTTTGCTGGATTTGCTGCATTTTTTTGGAAAAGCAGGGGTTATCCCGGTCTGGCGCATATGTCACCTGGTTGGGATGAAGGGTCATAGGAGGGGCCCTTACCGCCCCCGCTCTTTTTGGGCTTGGGGTTTTTTCTTCCTGTTTTGGCAGCATGTTGAGTTGATCTTATCTTCATCAATAAAATGCTGGTGTATTTGGGTGCATACACGGGGGGTTTTGGGGTTTAAAAAGTTTTTGTATGATTTTTCCCCCTTTTCCTTGTGGGCGCGGGGTCAGTGTCATGGTTCCAGTGGCAGCCCTGCCGACATTAGGTTCCTCTTTTGTCCTGTAGCTATATCCCCCCCCGGGAACCCTAGGTGGACGTTGTTTGGGGGCTCATTAGCTTTTTGTGTGGGAGTTTCCCCTTTTTCCCTGAATAATGAGGGCAATGTTTGTACTGTGCTTGGGAAGACAAAAGTCTAAGAAAAAGGAAAAAGGGACGGGGAAAAAAAAAGAGGGTTCCCCCCCGGGGCTCTTGAGGGGCCCTTGAAAAAAAAATGCCTTCCCCTGGGGGAAGAGGCGGGAGTTTTTTTCCCGTAAAAGGGCCCTTACTCAATGGGCACCTAACCTGTCCGTTCTTCACAGAGGACTGTAGGTTTTGATCTAATTCTCCTTGTGACTTTTGGATTTTTTCCACAGATGATTAACCCTTTTCAAACTTATTCACAAAAAAAAATCATTTCCTGCCTTAAATTAACTTGCGTTCTTTTCCAGCACCACTGCTCTTTTTAGCAGATGGTAACTATTAAAAACTTCCCGTCCCTTTAAATAAAAAAAAAACAAAAAAAACTTTCTTATGCAGCGAAAGGGCCGTTTTTTTCTCACTACTGTGCCCAAAAAAAAACCATTCCAAAGGTGTTTTAAAAAAACTGAAAACGCTGCCTTTTTCTGTTTTTAAAACCGAATCCCCCAGGGGGGGCTCTAAAAACCCCGCGAATTTGTGTCTGCTTCCCCCCCCACCTGTAATTTCCTATCTTTTTATGACCTTGTTTAAAGCAAGCTTGGAAAAAAAAAGGCTGAAAAAAAAAAATCAAAAAAATTGCTTAGAAAAAAAACCTAAAATCTTTTAAAAAAGTACTTAAAAAAAAAAATTTTAAAAAAAAAAAGTTAGATTTATAAAAAAAAAACCCCTGAAAAAGGAACAAAAAAAAAATTCCCCCAAAAAGGGGAAAAAAAAAAAACCGTTTACTCATAAAACTCTAAAACAACCCCTTTTTCAAAACAGCAAATTAAAAAACAAAAAGAGGGGAAAAAACTGATTGGAAAAAAAAAAAAAAAAGTGCTTTAAAACTTTTTTTGGTACGTAGGTTTTTTTTTTTTTTTTTTTCCGCCCCGGAATGTCAGCTCTGCTGCCAGCACTTCCCCCCCCCCCCCCCTCTATTCTGCTTGCGCTCTCCGACACGAAATCACGATCAATTAAAAAAAATTTTTTTCCCTCAGAATGCAAAAAAAAAAAGAATATGTTCATCGAAGCCCGATAATTTTTTTCGTTAAAAAAACCGTACCAAAAAAATGCTTAAAAAAAAAAAAATCAAAGCCAAAAAAAAAGAGTGACAAAGTGATTAGAGGGAGGGGGGGCAAAGGGGTTTTTTCGCGCTGCAGCCAGCACATGCTCGAAGAATACGACAGAGCGCCGAGATGGTTTAAAGCGACGTACCTAACAGACGTTGACATCAAAGGAAAAGACCCCGGGAATACGAATCCCCCTTTTGAATCTGTGACCATGCAACTGCTCTGGTAACTGATAACTCACCAATTTTATGAGCGCGGTGAGGCTCAAGGTTCTAAACGCTCTCTTACCACGCCCCCGGCCCTGCGCCCTCACAATAACGCAATACCTTCATCAAAATTTCACTATCCCGCGATTTGACTGGGGTGGCCCCCCGGTGCGGGCGATTTTGTGAGAACTTATCCAAAAACTCTGCCCCCTTATCTGATTTGCTGGATGGCCCCCCGGGGGAAAGTTTCTGCGAAATTAACCAACAAACCCTCGCTTCTCCAACTGGGGGTTTTTTTGGGATTTAAATTCCCTCCAATGTGTAAGATACTGCGTGGATTTTTCCCAAAAAAAGTCCCGCCCCCTTAAGTCGTTTGACTGGTGGCCCCCCGGGGTGAAAGTTTTTGCGGGGAAATTTGCACAATTTGTCTTTTTTTTAAAAACCCCCAAAAAAGCAAGCAAAAACCCCCGCACCGTTCCAATTTTTTCCCGGTTTACAAAAAATGAAAAAAAACACACAGCAGCAAACAATCGGGTATATCCCCGGGGGTTTTTGGTAAGGGAGGACTTTTTACACAACCGGGAATGCGGGGATGACCAGCCGACCAGCTGGGAAGTTAGGGGAGGACTAGGCACGGGGGAAAAAAAATTTAGGTAAAATGACAACGTTTTCTTCCTTTTTTGGAGCGACCCGTTTTCCCCTTCCCCAAGGCCGGGCCAAGCCCCCTCCCCGTCGGCCGGGCCCGTGCGTTTTTCCAACCCCCTGCAGGCGCCAAATGATATTTGGGAAAATTTTAAATGGAAAAAAAAACCTTTAGTTTTTCCTGCCTGTCCAAACTCTATATAATGTCTTCTTTAGCGCTCAAACGAAATAAAACTGTCCACAACGCAAGTGTCAGTAAACATTGAAAAGACCACTTTATTATTATTCAAAGGTTTTATACATTTCAAAAAGGGGCGGGGTTTTCAATTCTAAAATTTAAAAAGTGCTAATTTTTGGCTGTTCTATTAACAATAATTAGATAATAAGATAAAAGCAAATTGCAAAATTTAAAATTTTTTATATTCTCTTGACCTAGTTGTCTTGCATAATATAATGTAAAAAACAGATTTTAATAAGATTTTTTGTCGTTCCTTTAAGGCCTTAAAAAGGCCCCCGATTTTTTTAAAACGACGTATGCTGGCCAGAAAAAGTGAGAAGGGGGTTTTTTGGGCAATGAATCATCTAACTGTGAATGTGAAACATAATGGAATATACTTTAAAAAGGGGAATACATATATATTTCATGACAATTTAAATCTATGTTCAGAGAGGGGGCCCCCCAAAGCGGGTAGGTAACACTCCTTTCAAAAAAAGGATTGTTTTTTGGGATTGTCGGTTTAGATCAAATTTTTACATATTTTTGGATTTTGCAACAAAAATATTTGGCACGGCAGGAATACATACCAGACATCTGTTGACCGACAGTGAGATTATCGGTTAGGC
The DNA here is from genome assembly GCA_033576555.1 of Oophaga sylvatica. Lineage (NCBI taxonomy): Eukaryota > Metazoa > Chordata > Amphibia > Anura > Dendrobatidae > Oophaga > Oophaga sylvatica. The sequence continues at coordinate 410,718,606 of JARQOD010000001.1, forward strand.
TAAAATCCCCCCGTGAAACACAGGGGTCGGGGGGCCTATCCCTACCAAACCCGGGGCCGGGGCAACCCACCAACCCCCCCTCTCCTTCGAATGGGCGTAAAAACACTGGGGACAACACAGGGAGGGTCAAAAGTGTGGCAATCATTATTAAAACCAAAAACAATAAAAACACATTAATTCCCAGCAAAATACCCAAAGGGGGGAAAAAACCCCCAAGGTGTGCAAAAAATTTAAAAAAACTAAGGCCGGGGGGCCCCCCAATTCCGGGGGGCCCTTAGCCCCCGGGGGCTCCCCCGCACTAGGGACCTGGTGCCGTGCCCCGGGGGCACCCCTTCTCAGGGCCCTGGCACTTGCGATATTGCTTCTCCCCCTTCCCCCGGGTGCGGCGTCTTGACTCCGATTAAGGAAGAGGGTGCAGTGATGTACATTCTCCCCCCCGAAAAAATCAGGGGGGGGAAACCAAAGACTCGACGCGAGGGTCAGAGAGAGGAGGGGGAGTGAGGAGAGGTGGGTTTGTTTTTTTTTTTTTTTTTAATAATTTTGGGGCTCATAGGGGCCCTTATGTATGGAACAAATTGGGCCCATTATTTTGTATGGAGCGTTACATGGGGCCTTAAAAATTTTATGGGTTCATTATATGGGGGTTCCAAGTCCAACTCTTCCCCCCTGCCCTCCAATCAAAATTTCCGAAACCCCTACCCCGCCCCAATCTACTAAAATTTTTTGCAAGCTCTCACATCTCCCCCCTTTTTTTTGACAACCCTCCCGGGCCCCCCCATAAAACCTTTTCCCCCCCCCAGTTGTCCTAAAATTCTCCCGAATAACCACCTCTCCCCGCACTCCCTGTTTTTTCCCCCCTTTTTCCCAAAACCCTCCATTTTTTTTCCCAATTCCCAACGAATCCAGTTCAAACAAATAACACTGCTTACAAAGCCGCCCCCAAACCTTCCCCTCCCTATATTTGCTGAAAAATCTCCCAAATTTTCCCCCACAATCTTCGATCCCCCAAGACCCCACTGCCCCACACTTTTTTGTTCCCACACAACCCCTCCAAAATTCACCAGAATTTTCCCTGGGAAATTTCCCCTCCCAACGTAATTCCCCCACCCCGGTTTCAGCCGGGAAACCGAAAACCCTCTCTTCAGGAAACTTAAGCCCCAAATAACCCTTCCCCTCGCCGCCAAAAAAGTTTCCCCCCCGCCAACCGAGCGCCCCTCAACCCCAAGCTGCCGCCCCCCGACCTCTTTCTTCCCCATTTCCCCAAAAAATTAAGTCTGCAAGGACAGGGTCCCCCCCCCCTTTTTACCAGTCTTATTTTAATTTTTTACGTAAAATACTATAACTTTTTAATAAAAACCCCCTTTCATGACAGCCCTGGAATTTTAAGGCGCTATAAAAAAATAAAAATAAAATTCAGGTCGGTTAGGATAAATTAAAGATGAAACCACGCCACCTCCTCTAAGGATGACAAAAAGGGATGGAAAAAAAAGAACATCAATTAATCCACCTAAAACTACAGGAAGAACGGTGACCTTCAGATTGAGAATTGCGGGGTTAAAATAAAAAGGGAAGGGGGTCCAATGTGGAGTGGAATTCCAGCCGGGACGTAAACGTGTACAACTCAAAGTACCTCGGAACAGGGGAAAGGGGAACCTGAGAGGAGGAAAAGGGAACCAAACCAATACCACAAATAAGACAGGGGCCAACCGTCAATGGGAAAAAAAAATTTTCCCCCATCAAAAAATTTCCTCCTTATCAGATACCCGCTGGCATAGTGGGGGGCCCAAAAAAAGAAGTGAGATGGAAAAAACAAATCCCAAATGCATGGGGGGTTCACCCAAAAAGCCCCCAAAAATTTTAAAAAACAGAAAGGAGGGTGGTCGGACTTTTTAAACTCCAAGCTCCAGTAAATGGGCAAAACGGGACGTAGGGCAAAAAAAATGAAAAAGCCATGGTAGGTAGTGCAAATCCCGCAAAAAGATGCAAGAAAAAAAAAAAGGGTTTTTCCCCAAAAAAAAAGGAAAAAATTGGGTTTATATTACATAAAAAAATTTTACAATAAGATGGTGCACAGAGGAAAGGATATTTTTAGGGGAAAAAAAATTTTAAAAGCCCCTTTGGGGCCCCCCAAAAAAATTGGGGTTTTTTCTATTTTAATATAAGGTAGCTCCACTTTGGGAAAAAAAAGGCCCCCTGGACTAAAATTTTTTATTTTACTGTCTTTGTCATATGATCATTCTTTTCGGGGGTTTTTCCTCAACCTATTCTATGTAATTTTAGGAAAAAATTTAAAGGGAATATATTTCCCAGCAGAATTTTTTTTAAAAAAATTTTGCTAACCTTCTGGGGGGATCCTCATTAAATGAATATATCCACAATTTTTGGGGGGTCAAACCCCCATATCCAAGCAGTGTGAATAAACCCTATGTGCAAAAAAAAAAAAAATTCTTCATGCACATTACCCCCAAAAAACCCACCAAAAAAAGCACAAAAACCCAAAAAAAAAATTAAAAAAGGGGTTTTCCACTACTCAGACAAACTTTTCCCCCCCCCCCATTTCCCCTTCCAGTAAAAAAAAAAAAACCCCAAACCCCCCCTTTGGGGTGGGGAAATTTTTTTTTAGTTTTCAGCGCTGGTTTTCATTTTTCTTTTTGGGGGACATATCAAGCACCCTAAGGAATTTGAAGCAGCCCGCAGCACCATTTCCTACAGATGCATTACGCCCGAAAGAGAAAAACAAAAAACCCAGGGGCTTTTTGGGAAAAAAAGGGGTTTGCATACATTATGTAAAAAAAACCCCCCGGAAGACCGGGGGCCGGACCCACTAAAACGATACCACACCAAGGGGAGTAAAAGGTTTTTTTTTATAGGAGGAAACGGGGGGTTTTTTTGGGGGAAGGGATTTTCTAAAAAGGGGGAAAAAACCCCTTTAAAAAAATATGCGCTGCGTGTAAAAAACAAATTTGTTTCCCAGAAAGTTTTAAAAGCTTTTTGAACTGCTTCAGGCAATTTTTTTAAAAGGGTGGCTAAAAAAGCCCCCCCGGTCCTTTTTTGGGGGCACTGGAAGAACACGGGGCGTTGAAAAAAAACCCAATTTAAAAAAAAAAAAAAAGGTTGCCGCAAAGACAAAAAAAACATTGGGGGAAAAAAAATTACGGGGGCGGTTTTTCCCCTTTTTGAAGCTTTTCATTTCTAAAATTTCAACAGCTACGCCTGTCAAAAAATTTTCGGGTTGTTTTCGCTATTTGGTTGCATGTGTTAGAACAATAAACTAAGGTTTTAAAAAAAAAAAAACCCCCAAAAATTTTTAAAAATTAAAATAAAAAAAATTTTCCCCCCCTTTTTAAACCAAAAAAAAGGGGAAAGGGGGCCCAAAAAAACCCCCAAAATTACGAAAAAAAAAACCCCCCAATTTTTTTAAATTTCACACTTGCCTCTTCGATGTGAAAAAAATCCTGCGTTACCACGCACAGGAACCCTATCCCAGATAATACCCAAGGAGGATTTTTAAAAATTTTTTTTTTTGTCAAAAACCCCAAATTTTGGGGCTATAAAAGCCAATGGTTAAATAAAGCCTGCCCAAGAAAACCCCCCCTTTTGGAAAAGGGGGTTTTTTCTAAAGCCCCACAACATTTTAGCCCCCCCAAAAGGGTCATCCCTGGAAAAAACCCAACCCCCCTTTGGGGGGCCCTTTCCTCAAAAAAGGGTTGCCAGCTTTTGAAGTTCAAAGATCAGAGGGTCTTGATCCTTGTTTTTTCCATAGGGGGCCTTTTTCATTATTTTTTCCCCCAAAAGGGGCCCCTCAAAAATTTTGACTATTAGAGGGAAATACGGGGATTAAGTGCCTACTTTCCCCCAGGACTCCGACATAAAAAAAAAGGGGGTTTTTTTCTGTAGGAAAAAAACCATTTTTTTTAGCTACGCAAAAACCTATTATTATATTTTATCTTTTTTTAAAAAAACCATTTACATGAAGAAAAAAAAATACCCTAAACATACAATTCTTAAAAAACCCCACATAGAAACTTTTTTTGGGAAAAAACCAAAAAAAAGTTTTGGTTTACATTCAGAACTGTTTGAAATCAAATAAAAAAATTACAAAAAACATACAGTTTGGAAAAAGAAAAAAAAAAATAATCCATAACAAATCTGGATTGGACCCACAATAGTATCTCTCCAAAATAAGAGGTGAATGGTACTTCAGTATCTGTACGGTCAGGATCTGGGATTTCAGAGCGAGAAACAGAAGTGGTGACCGGGGGGGGCGGAAATCAGGGGGGGGGGCCATTTGGTTTAATTGGTTTGGTCTGGGATCTGGAAAGGGTCAAGAAAGGGGCAAGACTTTTAAACATTTTGTTTTTTTTTTTTCTCTTTGCTTGTCTCACTTAAACTTTTTTAAAACCCTTTTCCCCACGGATAGGTGATAAAATGTTTGGGGGGGGGAAAAACCGCACCCCCTTTTTAATTGGTCACAAAAAAAAAGGGGTTTAAAGGGATCCTATTTTTAAAAGGCGATGGTTCAAAAGCGGCCCCCCACCCCCATTGACTTCTAAAGCACTGACAGCCCGGGGCCCGACTGCGGCCCTTTTTGAAAGGAATAGAGCGGGGGTCTTTTTGGTGAACTCTATTCCCTGGCCCCCTTTTGGGCCCCCCCTCATTGGGGTTTGTTTCTTTTAAAATTTTTTAATTTTTCCCCCCCAGTGTAAAAAATTTGGGGGCGAACGGGGAAAAATTTTATTTTTTTAAAAGGCTATAGATATCGATCTCCAATCTCCCCCCTTTTACAGATTGTCACGGAAAAAAAAACCCCTTTTTTTTAAATAAATTAAGGGTAGTGTACTTTTAAAAAAAAAAAAAAAAAAAAAAAAAAGGGGGAATCCCCCCCCCCGGGGGACGATGTGCCCTTTTTAAAATATGGGCATAAGGTAATAAAAATTTTAAACTCCCCCTTTCCCCTGTATTTTCTTTTAAAAAGGGGGCCCCTTGTTGCGAGAAAATTATTTTCTTTTTTTTACTTAATTATTTTTTCCCGGGGGCCCCCGGGGGCATGTGGTGCCGGGAAAAATTTTCCCTTTTGCCCCCCAAACGCATTGTTAATTCCCCCCCCAAATCAGCTCATTTGGGGGCCCCAAAAAATTTCCCCCGCCCTGCACCCCCTCAGGAATACAGTAAAATACCCATCCTATTCTGTGGGCGCTCATTAGGGATCTTCTGCGCAGGTGCCCGAATTTCACTGTGACCTCCAGTGTGCGCGCAAAAAGATGCTCTCCCCACTTGATGATTGCGGGGGGAAAGGGGGGGAAAAGAGCACCTTTCGTCAGCACTTTGGAAGGTCGGGGGAAAAAGGGAAAGGGGCGCCTGGAAAAAAGACCCCAGATTAAGTGCCCAAAAAAGGGGGAGAATAAAGATATTTTTTCCTGAGGGGGGGGGGGGCCCCTCAGGATTCCAACACCAAACTGCACTGATGGAGGGGGGTGAAAAATTTAAAAGAGGACAGGGGGGGGGGAAAATTTTTACACCCTCGCCCCCCCCAAACCCTTTAAAAAATTTTTAACATAAGAAAAAAATTTTTAACATTTCTACAATAAGACAGTTAAAAAAAAAACTGGGGGTTTTGGACTAGAAAAACCATTTCTTTACCTGTATAAAAATTTTTAAAAGGGGGTTTTCATATACATCCGGGGGGGGGGACTTTTTCCCCCTTTAAAAAACTATCCTGTCACTGATCCCCTAACAAAACAAAATTCTAACAGTTTTTTGTCCCATTTGGTTTTTTTTTCTTTTTTAAAATTTATTCATGGTATACTTCTCTTTTATGGCCAGAAAAAATTTTTGGGGAAATTTTAAAAAATGTAGCTTTGGGTTCTTTGAAGGGGATAACTTCATTACTTTTCCTGTAGGGGGGGAAATGCATGGACTGTACAGCTAAAGTTCCCCACGGGGGAAAAATTTTAGAAACTCCTATCACAGATACTGATGAGGGTTTCCCCCCAGCTCCTGTATATTTTTAAAAAAAAAGCGATAAAAATAAAAATTCGTAAATTTTATAATTAAAAATTCAAAAAAAGTTAGGAGCCCCCGAGAAGAAAAAGCACACTGCAAAAATCGGGAAAAGGGGGGGCCCCCTTTTCAGGGGCTACTAAAAGCAAAGAAGCCCAAAAGGGGGGCAGGCCTGTGAAGTCGGGGGGGACCAGAGAATTTTTATTTTTAAATTTAAAAAGGGGGGTTGTTTTTTTTGGGGGGACGTTTCAAAGTGAAATTTTTTCTGTGGAAAAGACTTTGAACGACAGTTACCCCTTTAAAAACCTTTTTTACATATGGGGAAAGCGGAAAACTAGCACCCCGAGTTGCAATGTTTTTAAGATTGGTTTTCCAGGGGTTTTGTCCCCCTTTTATTTCTAAAACTACGGGTCCACAGGAAAAATTTTTACCTGTGTCTTTAAAAAATGTGATTTGGGGAAAAGGGGGCAAAAAATGGCCCTTTTTTTAAAAAAATCCCGGGGAAAAACAAATGGAAAAAATTTAAATTTGGATGTGGGAACTGGGGGTTGGGGGGAAAAAAAAAAACAACCTTTGATCAATTTCTCAGCTTTTAGTTCACCCCAAAAAGTAAAAAACCTGCGGCCAATTTTAGATCCCGAAGGGGGAAAATTTTGACCCCAATTTTTCTTTTTTAAAATTTCGAAGCGAGAAAATTCAGGCGAAAAAGGGAAACGGTTTAAAACCCCCGACACCATGCCCCGCCGCCATGCTGCTGCCTTCCCCGTTTGGGGAAATTTTTTAATGTTTTTTTTTAAAAATCACATAGAAATGACAAAATTTGGGGAAAAATGCCAGATGAGGCCCCCAAAGAGTTCTTTTTTCTGGAGACGGAGGGACAAAACCGTCTTTTTCCCCGGGGGGTGAACTGCTCAATTTTTTTCTAATTTAAAAAAATTTTTTGATTTTTGAAAAACAAAAAAATTTTATCACTAGTGCCCCCGAAAAAAAAAAATTTAAAGTTTGGCAGGGCCCAAAAAAAACTAAAAAAGTAAAAACTGGGTTTTTTGGCACAATCATCATATGGGATCACCCCCAATTTTTTCGAAAATGAAAAAAAGCTGAATCACTGAACAAAATTTTTTACGATGAAAACAAAACCCCAAATTTAAAAAAAATTTTAAAAAAAAAAACTGTTTTTTTTTCCTACTATTTTTTAAAATGGAAAAAAATTCATGTTTTCAAATTTTCCGCCGACAAAAAAAAATATATGGTAACTGTTAGCATTCTGCCACACTACAGGTCCCCGAATTTCCCCTTTCCCCCCTTAAAAATTTTAAAACTTGCATTGTCCCCCCCAAAGGGTTTTTTTAAAAATGCCCCAAAAATGAAACTCCATTCGGGTTAAACGGGGCAAACTGGAATGAGCAAAAAGAAAAAAACCTAAATACAAAATTTTTTAATGTGTCTCGGCTTTGGGAAAATTTGAGATCGATTACACAAAAATTTTGTAATGGGTTAGCAGCTCAGATAAAAGGGGGGCACTGGGGGAAAAAAAATTTTTGGGGTGATTTAAAAAAAAATTATTTTGATAGAAAAAAAATTTAAAAAATTTTGTATTTTGTCTGAAGGGGGGGGGGCCCTTTTTTAAAAGGGGTTTTCGGGTTTTTTTTTCCCCTATAAACATAAATTTTTTAAACAACACATTTCCCCAAATTCCTTTACACAGCCATAAAAAAAAAGGGGTTTTTCCCCATCTGGGGAAAACGTTTGAAAGAAAAGTAATTCCCGGGCAAAGGATGGAGGGAGAATATACTATTACATGGCGTTTTTAAAAGGGGGAATGGCGTCCACCCGACGATGCTGCAACTCAGACCAGACCTCCATTGTAACCCCGAGGGGGGGCTCAAAGCGGAGACCCATTCCCCGTAACCCCTGAAGAAGGTTTGCCCTTTATAAAAAACCCTTTTTTTAAAATGAAAAAAATTTGTCTGACGGAAAAAAAAACCTTTTATTGATTTTCAAAATCTCGGTGCCCCTCCAGAGCTCCTCCTAAAACTGGCAAACAAAAATTTTTTTAAAATTTTTTTTAAAGAGGACATTTCACTGGATTTTGTTTTTTTAAAGAGGTTGCCTACCCGCCGACCCTTTTTAAAATCAGTGGTCGGTCAGCGGCAAGAAGTATAACTTTCGAGCTGTTTCGTTCCTTTCTGGTAGGGGGAAACCCCCAAAAAAAACTAACATCCGCCTCTTACTCAAATAAAGGGGGGGGCAGATGTTCAGTACCTTGCAGCACCCCCCTTTTTAGAGGGAAAAAACCTGGGAAAAAAAATTTTTTTCCCCGGCTGGGCAGCTCCGTACGATAACACCTGTGGGGCTGGGTGGGGGGCCCCCGGGTATAAACTTTGGGCCCCCCTTTAAAAAAAAAAAATCTTAACGTTTTGTCAATGTAAAAAGTAGTGGACAACCTTTTTAAAAAAAAAAACCGTCTCCATATATTTTTTGGGAAAATTTTTTTTTTTTTTCCCTGGCCCCCCTTTTTTTTCCCCAAATTTTTGCCCCCCAGTAAAATAAAAAAAATTTTTTTTAAGGGGTTTAAACCCCCCGGATTTGTGGGCGTTTTTTTTTTTTTTTGCACCCTCAAAACCCCCCCCAAAACAAAACCCAGCCGGGGGAAAACAAAAGTTCTATGTACAGGGGCCCCTTAAAATTTTAGGGAAAGTTTGCCCCTTTTTTTCCGGGAGACAAATTTGGAATGGAGGGACAGAAAAGGGAAAAAAAAAAAAAAAACCCTTTCCGGGGAAAAGGGGGAGCTGCAAAAAATTGGGGGAAGGGGCCCCCGTTTAGAAAAAACCCCAAAAATTACTATATCTATATTATCTTTTTAAAAATTTTCCCATATAGATTATATATATATATATCTATATAGTTTTTTAAAAATTTTATATGGGGGTATAAAACTATTATGTTTATCCATGAAACCCCCCCTTTAAAATTTTTTTTCTGAAAAAAAGGGGAAAAAAGGGAGCATAAAACCCCCCCAAAAAAAAAAAAAAAAAAAAAGCCACTCCACCACTATAAACAAAAAAATTTTCAAAACCCCAAATTTTATCAAACATTCCTCCCGGGGGAATCTGACTATGGTGGATATTTTTAAAAGGGAAAACCCTTTTTCAGCAAGCTGACAACAGACAAAAAATGTACAAATGAAAAGGGGCCTTTGTCCCCAAAAGTTTTAACCCCCCAAAAAACCCCCCAAAAAAATCAAATTATTCCAATTTTAAATCTGGTAAAAATTAAAGGGGCCAAAAAACCCGAGTCCTCCACCAGGGGCAGGGGGGAAAAAAACAAGATAAAAAGCGGGAAAAACCCTTATTGCAAATCATGGGGGAAAAACCTTTTCTCTGGGGTCTTTGGGTATACCAGTTTTTTTCACGTTCAATAATTTTCTTTTAGCAAACACCCAACATTTCCTAAAGGGTTTTTGGGGAATACTAAAAAATTTTAAAAAAATTTTTTTTTGGGGCCTTTTTCCCCAAAAATTTTGGGTGAACAACGCGAGTAAAAATTTCCCCCCCTGGCTTTTTTGACAGGGTTTCCCCTTAAAGGGGCTCAAAAAATTTTTCCCTCCACAAATGCACTGTAAAAAATTTTCTACGAGTGCAAACAAAAACCCTTTTTTTTAAAATTCTCCCCAATTAATTCGGGGAAATAAAAAAAAAAAAAAACCTTTTGGGTTTTTAAAAATAAGGTCGTGGGGTTTTTTTTTTGGAAAAAATCAAAACCCTAACTTTTTCATTTTTTTTTTCCTTTTCTTTGGGTTTTTTACCCCTTTCTGTTTTAAAATGATTTTGGGGAAAAATGGGGGGATTCAAAAATGAAAAGGGGGGCCCGCGGGTCTCCTGACCCCCCCTCGACCCCCAAAAAAATATGCAAATTAGGGGGTTTTAATTTTGGGGTTTTAGGAGATTTATTTTTTTTTTAAAAAAATAAAAAAAACAACACAACACACACACACCCCACACAAAAACAAAAAAAAAGTACAGCCCAAAAAAGTTTGGAAACCCCTTTCAAAGTTTTTTCCCCTGTATTTTCATGATAAAAAAAAAAAAAATGTAAATCACACTGAAGGAAAAAAAAAAAAAAAAAAATTTTTAAACCCCTGGGGAATTATACATTATTTTTTACAAAAAAGTGTGAAACAACTAAAAATATGTTTTATAAAAAAGGGTTTTTCTTAAAAAATAGCCACCTTTTGTTTTTAATTTCCCGTTTTGGGCGCAAAAAAGGTGAAGGGGGGGACCTACATGCCTATTCCCACGGGGGAAAAGATGGGGGGGGGATTTTTTGGGTGGTGCCCGGGGGGGCCCTTTTCTTTGAAAAATTTTTTGGGGTTTTAAAAATTAAAAATTTTAAGGGATATTTTAACCCGCGGGTTTTCCCGTGGTTAAAGCAGTCCCCCCAAAACAAAAGGTGGCTACTTGAAGAACCAGAATAAAAAGCCCCTTTTTTTAGTTGTTTTTTACATTTTTTTTGTAAAGTGTAATTTTTAAATTTCCCCTGTGTTAATCAAAAATTTTGAAGCCTTCTTTTTGGGGGTTCTTAAATTTTTTAGTCAAAAAAATTTTCAAAAAAAAACGATAAAAGAGAAGGATGTGCCCCAAATTTTTTTGGGGGTTTTAAAATAAAAAATTTTATCTATATTTTTATACCCTATTTTTTCTATTTCGGGGCTTTTTTTGTCCTTTCTCATTCTCGGGTCCTCCCCCCCAAAGGGCCCGGGGGTTTATGGTTCTGCCCCGGGGTCTTAGCTGTTTTCCCCCCGCATGGCGCTTTTTTGGAAAAGGAGTTTGTTGTTGCCCTGGGATCTGTTCCCGAAATTTTTTTACAAATAGGAGCACTTGGGGTAGGACCCCTATCACCCCGGGAAACACGTTGCCTTCCCCTTTCCCCCTTTTTCTTTTTTCCCCCCTTTTTTAAGGGCCTGGAAATTTTTTCCCCCCCTCTCATATTCCTTCTTTTGATGTTGCTGTCCCCCTTGGCATTTTCACATCTATTATCATTGCCATCTTTTAAAACCTTTTTACATGACAATGTCGGGGTTTGGTTTTGCCAACACCTGATTATCAATCGGATTTTGGGGAAATCTAAAAGGTTTTTTCCCCCTTTTATTCTCCCCCCCTTTTTTCTGGGGTTTTTCCACCTGGACTTGGGGGGCCCCTTGGGGCCCCTGGCTGTGCAGTTTTTTCCGTATACAATTCCCCCTACCGGGGTTTTGGCGTTTATTTTTAAAAGCGTTCCTACTTGCATTTTGCATCCTGCCCCTAGTGTTGGGGGGGTTTTGAGGTTTCTTTGCATTTTCCCCGAAAATTTTGGGGCTTGTCTTTGTGTGCAGTTTCCCTTTTTCTTCAAAAGGAAAACTGGTACTTTTTTCTTGCTCTTGGCCGCTTTGATTGTGCCCTGTGCTGTCCCCCGGGGGGCCCGTTTCCCTTTCCCCGCCATTGGTAGGATTTCCCCCTTTTCAGCCCCCCCCATTATTTTTTGAGGTACACCCAAAAGCACGACTTTTTTTCCCCGGGGGCCCTTTGGGTTTTTCCCGTTTTTCCCCTTCCCCCGACTGTTCTTTTTTCTCCCTTTGGGGGTTTTCCCCCCAGATTCTTTTTTGGCACCATTCTATGAAGTATTCCTGGATACCCCCCCGTTTCGTCCGTGGGGGGGTTTGGGGTGCTTTTTTAAGTCTGGGGCCCCCCTCCTTTCTGTTGGTATAAAATTTTTGGGGGGTAGACTTAGGGTGGAAAAACCCCATGCATTTGAGGGTTTTTTTGTTTTTCAATCGCACTTTTCTTTTTTTTGGGGCCCCGCAACTAGGGGCCCGCGGGGGATCTATAACTGGCAGGGCAAAGTATTGATGGCGCAGATTTTAAAATTTTTTCCCCTTGAGCTGGGTCTTCAGGCCTGTCTTACCCTTTTATGGTATTTGGATTTTGTCGCTTTCCTTGCCTCCTTTTTTTTGGGTTCCCCCTTTTTCCCCCCGGGATGCCGAAAAGGGGGTTGTAGCATGTTGTACATCTCTACGTGCCCGGTTTTGGGGGTTTTTCCCCCCATCAGTTTGGACTACCCCTTTTTCCCCCTTTATTATCAACCCCCCGCAATTTTTTAAGTTTAAGGGAAAAACCCCCGTCTTCACTGTAGATCCTTGTCAGGTGGATCAGTGAATGATGTTTTTGTTCTTTTTTTGCATAAAAGTTATGTCTTTTCCCCCTAGAGGAGGGGCTTGGGGTTTTCCCCCCTTTTTTCTTGTATCCATAAACCCCAAAAATGAATTATTTTTAAAAATTTTTTTATTTAGCGCCATTAAAAATTTTTGGTGCTGTACTTTTTAAGGGGGGTTTTTTTAAAAATTTATAGATATCGTTTACAGTAAAAAAAAAATTTTAAAATTTCAGACTGGTACATAGGGGAGAGGACCCTGTCCTTTCAACTTACATTCTATGGGATAAAGGGGAAAAAGGGGGGAAAAGGGGGGGGGGGTTTGGGAGCTTGGTGGGGTGAGGGGGGCAGCTGGTTTTGGGGGGGAGGCGGAAGGGGGTTGGGGGGGGGGGGGTGGTTTATTTCCCCCCCCCCCCCCTTTCGGGGGGGGAAAAGGTTTTTTCAGGGGAACCCCGGGGGGGAAAAGATCCCCCGGGGGGGATAATTGGGGGGTGTTTAGGTGGGGGAAATTTTGAGGAATTCTGGTGAAATCTTGGAGGCCCGGGGTTTTTTGGGGAAAAATAAGTGGGGGAGGGCAGTTGGAGGTCTTTTGGGGGGGTCGAAGTTCTTTAGGGGGAAAAAAATTGGGGGAAAATTTTTTTACGATTTGGGAGGAGAAAAGGTTTTTTGGAAAGGGGGGTTGTAAGTCATTTTTAGTAGTTTGAACTGGAACGTTGGGGAATTGGGGAGAAAAAGGGGGGAAAATTTGCGAAGGGGGAAAAAAAGGGCAGAACGAGGGGGGGGGGGATTTTTCGGGCAGCAGAGTTGAGGACAAAACTGGGAGGTGAAGAGTTGATGGGCGGGGGCCCCCGAGGGGGGGTTGGGAAAAAAATAATCAAGGCGGGAGTGAAAAAAAAGCATGCACAAATTTTAGTAATTGAGGGCTGAGGGAGGGACCCCGGTTTTTTTGGGAAAAAAATTTTTTTTTGGAGGCGACAGGAAAGGGGGCAAGAGTTTGGACGTGTGGAACCCCCTTTAATTTTTCCCCCCAAAAAAAAAATGGAACCCCCCAACGCCCCTTTCAAAAAAAATTGTCCCCTATATTGTTCCATACATAATGGGCCCCTTGGGGCCCCAAAAATATATTAAAAAAAATAAAAAAAAAAATGAAATCCCGACCTTCCTCACTGGCCCCCCTTTCTTTTAGACCCCCAAACGTCGCCGTTTTTTTGGGTTTTCTGCATGATTTAAAAGGGAGAGGGGGCAGGATGTACATCACTGCACCCCTTAAAAAAAACATCGGAGTAGAAGCCCCCCGCACGCGGGAAATTTGGGGGGGAAGAAGAAAAGGGGAAGGCCGGGGCCCCCGAGCAAGTGGAGTGCCCCCCCTCGGGGCACTGGACCGGGGCCCCCCCATTTCCCCCGGGGGGCCCCCCATGGGGGAAATTTTGGGGCCCCCGGGAAATTGCCCCGGGGTGTTGCGCCCCCCCTGTGGATTTTTTTTTTTTTCCCCCCCCCTTGGGTATTTTCCCCCCCTTTTGGGGTTTTTTTGCTGGGACTTTTAAAAGTGTTTTTTATCTTTTTTTGGGGGTTCCCCAAAAATGCATTGCCACCTGTTAAAACCCCCACCCTGGTTTTTCCCCCTATTTTTTCCCCCCTTTCTAAAAGGGAGTGGGTTTTGGGTGGGTGTGCCTTGGTCCATGCGGTTTCGGCTAGCGGACTGAGCACCCCCCCCCCCCCTTTTTTCTTCACAGGGGGTTTTTTTTAAAAAACCCCCCCAAAAACCCGATGAATCTCACGTGGGTTTTTCAAAAAAAAGGGGCTGGGTATTTTTTCCCAAAAGCCGTCCCCCAAAACATTATTTTTGCAATATCCCCAAAATAGTAACATTTCATCTAAACCAGACAATCCAAACAAACAATCCATTGTTGAACGGAGTAGTTCCTACCCGCTTCCCCCAGGGGGGCCCCCCCCCTCTGAAAATAGATATTTAAAAAGTCCGGAAATTTTAAAAAAATTTTTTCCTTTTTTTCAAAGTATATTTTCAAAAATTTTTTTTCCCCCGTTTTTAGTTTTGATGATCCACTTGCTAAAAAACCCCGTGCTCACATATTTCTAGGCCAGCTATTTAAAAAAATCCCTTTTAAAAAAAATCTGGCCCCTTTTTTTAAAGGCCCCTTTTTTTAAAGGGAAAAAAAAAAAAAAAGTTTATTAATATCTGTTTTTACATTTAAAAAATTTTTGCAAGACAACAAGGGTTTAAGAGAAAATAAAACAATTTTAAATTTTTCAACTTAACTTTTTTTCATGGGAAAAATTTTTTTTAATTATCATTTTACAAGAAAAAGCCAATAATCTAGCACCCCTTTTAAAATTTTTTGTTAATTGACTAAAACCCCCTTTTTTTTTAAATGTATAAAACCCGAATGAATAAAAAATGAAAAGGGGGTTTTTTAATGTTTTTAAGACCCTTGCGTTTTTTGGGCAGTTTTTTTTTCGTTCTGAGCGCTCAAAAAAAACATTTTATAGAGATTTGGGGGGTTTGGAAAGCCCCAAAAATGAAAAGGTTTTTTTTATCCCCCTTAAATTTCCAAATAAAATTTTGGGGGCCGCACGCGGGGGTTGGACGAAACCACGAGGACCCGCCGCCGGGGGGGAGGGGGCGTTGGCCCCGGCCTTTTTGGGGGAGGGGGGGGGGCTGCAGTCCATTTGGGGGGGTAAAAAAACGTTGTCATTTACCCGAATGTTCCCGGGGGCCCAGTCCCCCCCTACACTTCAGCTGGTCGTGGGGGGGGGTCATCACCCATTCCCCGGTTGGTAAAATCCATTCCCTTATCCCCAAAAAAACCCGGGGGAAAAAACCGAGTTTTTTTGCTGTTGTTGTATATGTTTCATGTTTTTATTGGGGGAAACCGGGAAAAAAATTGGGCGGTGAAAAATGTTTTTGTTTTTTTTATTTTTTGGGGGGGGGGTTTGCCCAAAAAAAAAAAATTTTTTTTGGATAAGTTCCCGCAGTAAAATTTCACGCACCGGGGGGCCATCCCCCCTCAAATCAGATTTAAGGGGGGGGACTTTGTTTTGGGTAAGTCCCCCGCCAAAAATTTTTTTTACCATTGGAGGGGGAAATTTTTCCCCCAAAAAAAAAAGTTGGAGAAGCGAGGGCTTTGTTCGGGGTTTTAAAAATTTTTTCAGTAAACTTTCACCACCGGGGGGCCATCCCAAATAAAAAAAAAACGGGGGAAGGGGGGGGGAAACTTTTTTTTGGGTAAGTTCCACAATAATCGTTCCAAGCACCGGGGGGGCCCTCCCCGTCAAATCAGACGTGGATAGTGGAAATTTTATTAAAAAGGAAAATTTTTGGGTTTTGTTACCGGGGCACCCGGGGCCCCCGGGTTTTTGGGGGGAGAGCGATAGAACCCCTTTTTCCCCCCCCCGCTCAGTGCAAAATTTTGGGGTTATCAGTTACCAGAGCAGCTTTCAAGTGTCACAGATCATCAAAAAAGGGATTTTTTTTTTTTCCCCCCCCCGGGGGGGCTGTCTCATTTTTCGTGTCAACTGTTGTTTTCAGGGGGGTCGCTTTTTTTCACAAACACCCTTTTCCCTTTTTTCGTATCTCATTTTTAGCAGTGTGCTGGCTGCAGCAGGGAGAAAACCCCTTTGACCCCCCTCCTTTCCCCCTAATCACGTTGTCACATCTGTTTCTTGGCTTTTATTTTTATTTTTTTAAGCTAGTTTTTTTTTGGGTTTTTGGTTTTAACGTGAAATTATCAGGCTTCAGACTGAACTATATCATTTTTTTTTTTTTTTTTTCTGAGGGATAATAATTTTTTTTTTTGATACGTGATTTTTAGTTGGGCTGGGGGGGGCAGAAGCAGAGATAGAAAAGGGGGGGGGGGGGGAAGGGGGTGGGGGGAGCCCGCTGACATTCCCCGAGGGCGGAAAAAAAAAAAAAAAAAAAAAACCCCCTACCAGACAAAAGTTTTTTTAAAAAAAATTTTCTTTTTGTTTTTAAAAAAATTTTTCACCTCAGCCTGTAATTTTCCTTATCTGTTGAGTGACCTTGTTCTAAAGCAAGCTTGTAGAAAAAAAAATGGCTGGAGAAATAAAACTCTAAAATAAATTGCTTAGAGAAAAAAATCTCTCCAAAATCATTTAAAAATGTACTTAAAAGAAAAATTTTAAAAACAAAAGTTAGATTTAGTAAAAAAAAAACCTCTAGAAAAAGGAAACAAAAAATAAATTCACCAAAAGGGGAGAAAAGAAAAAAAACCGTATTACTCATAAAACTCTGAAAAACAACCCTTGTTACTAAAACAGCTAATTAAAAAACAGAAAAGAGGTGGAAAAAACTGATTGTAAAATGATAAAAACAAAAAGAAAAGTGCTTTAAAAACTTTTGTCTGGTAGCGTAGGTTTTTTTTTTGTTTTTTTTTTCCGCCCTCTGGAATGTCAGCTGGCTGCTGCCAGCACTTCCCCCCCCCCCCTCCCTTCTATCTCTGCTTGCTGTCTCTCCAGACACTGAAATCACGTATCAATAAAAAAAAATTATTATCCCTCAGAATAGCAAAAAAAAAAAATGAATATAGTTCAGTCTGAATGCCTGATAATTTTCACGTTAAAACCTGTAGCCAAAAAACTAGCTTAAAAAAATAAAAATCAAAGCCAAGAAACAGATGTGACAACGTGATTAGCAGAGGAGGGGGGTCAAAGGGGTTTTCTCGCTGCTGCAGCCAGCACACTGCTCTGAATGAGATACTGACAGAGCGCACGGAGATGTGATTTAAAGCGACAGTACCTGATACAGACAGTTGACACGTACAAATGAGACAGACACCCGGGAGAATACGAATCCCTCTTTTGATGATCTGTGACACATGCAAGCTGCTCTGGTAACTGATAACTCACCAATTGCACTGAGCGCGGTGAGGCTCAAGGTTCTATCGCTCTCTGTACCGTACGCCCTGGCCGGTGCGCCGGTCACAATAATCTGCAATAGCCTTCATCAAAATTCTCACTATCCACGTCTGATTTGACTGGGATGGCCTCCCGGTGCGTGGACGATTATTGTGAGAACTTATCCAAACAAAGCTTCTGCCCTTCACGTCTGATTTGACTGGATGGCCTCCCGGTGCGTGAAAGTTTACTGCAGAAACTTAACCGAACAAAGCCCTCGCTTCTCACAACTGGATTTTTTGGGATAACTTCCCTCCAATGTGTGAAGAATATCTGCGTGGACTTATCCAAAACAAAGCTCCCGCCCTTCACGTCTGATTTGACTGGGATGGCCTCCCGGTGCGTGAAAGTTTACTGCGGGAACTTATGCAGCAATTTGTCTTTTGCTATACAGCCCCCAAAAATCAGCAAGCAAAAACACAGTCACCGTTCCAACTTTCTCCCGGTTCACATAAAACATGAAACATATACAGCACAGCAGCAAACAACTCGGCTTATATCCCAGGGCTTTTGGATAAGGGTATGGACTTTTTACACAACCTGGGAATGCGGTGATGACCACGTCCGACCAGCTGGAAGTGTAGGCTAGGACTAGGCACAGGGAACATTCAGGTAAGATGACAACGTTTTCTTACCTTACTTATGGAGCTGCAGTCTCCGTCCCGTGTGCCAAGGCCAGGGCCAACGCCCCCGTCTCTCCGGTCGGCCGGGTCCTCGTGCGTTTCGTCCAATGCCCCGCGTGCAGGCGCCAACTGATATGGAAATTTAAGTAGGATAAAAATATCCTTCAGTGTTTGCTGCTTGCCATGTCCAAATCTCTATATAATGTCTTCTTTGAGCGCTCAGAACGAAATGAAAACTGTCCACAACGCAAGTGTCAGTATAACAGTTCGTCAAAGACCTACATTTATTATTCATTCAAGGTTTTATACATTTACAAAAAGGGGCTGGTTAGTCAATTAACATACAATTAAAAGCTGCTAGATTATTGGCTGTTCTAGTGTAAACATGATAATTATGATAATCATGATAAAAAGAGCTGAAGTTGCAGAATTATTGTTTTATATTCTCTTGACCTAGTTGTCTTGCATAACTATAATGTAAACAACAGATATCTAATAAGACTTTTTGTACGTTCCTTATGAAGGCCTTATGAAGGCCAGATTTCTTTAAAACGACTGATTATAGCTGGCCTAGAAATATGTGAGCACAGGGTTTTTTAGCAAGTGAGATCTATCTAACTGTGAACTGTGAATACATATATGTGAATATACTTTGAATATATGGAATACATATATATTTCCATGACAAGTATATACTATGTTCAGAGAGCAGGCCCTCCTACAGAAGCTGGTAGGTAACTACTCCGTTCAACAATGGATTGTTGTGTTTGGATTGTCTGGTTTAGATCGAAATGTTACATATTTTGTGGATATTGCTAACACTAATGATTTGGCACGGCATTGGAATACATAGCCCAGACATCTGTTGTATGCCGTACAGTGAGATTCATCAGGCTTAGGCTATAATACCGCCTGTGAAGACACAGGGGTCAGGGGGTGCTCTAGTCCGCTAGCCGAAACCGCATGGACCAAGGCACATCCCACCGAACGCCCACTCTCCTTTCGTAATGGGCGTAATACTACTCGGACAACACAGGGTGAGGGTCATACAGTGTGGCAATGCATTATTGAACCACAAAACAGATAAATAACACATTGAATAGTCCCAGCAAAATACCCAAGATGGGGCAAAATACCCAAGGTGGTGCAAAATTAAAAAGTCTCACATGGCCGGCGCAACACCCAGACAAGTTCCGGGGCCCATTAGCCATCGGGGACTCCGGCGCACTATGGGAGCCTGGTGCCAGTGCCCGCGAGTGGGCACTCCACTTGCTCAGGGCCCTGGCACTTGCGATACTTGCTTCTCCCCATTCCTGCGCTGCGGCGTCTTCTGACTCCGATGTATAGGTAAGAGGGTGCAGTGATGTCACATCTCTGCGCCCTCTGCCTGAACAGTCAGTGCAGAGAACCGAAAGACTGCGACGCTGAGGAGTCTAGAGCAGAGGAGGGGCCAGTGAGGAGAGGTCAGGATTTCAGTATTTTTTTTTATTTTTTTTAATATATGTTTGGAGCATCATATGGGGCCCATTATGTATGGAACAATATATGGGACACATTATTTTGTATGGAGCGTTACATGGGATCCATTATATTGTATGGGTTCATTATATGGGTTCCACACGTCCAAACTCTTGCCACCTCCTGTCGCCTCCAACTCAAAAATATTTCCAGAAACCGTCCCTACCTCAGCCCTCAATCTACTAAAACTCTTGTGCATGCTCTCATCATCTCCCGCCTTGATTACTGCTACACCCTCCTCTGTGGCCTCCCCATCAACTCTTACACCTCTCCAGTCTGTCCTCAACTCTGCTGCCCGAATAATCCACCTCTCCCCTCGCTACTGCCCTGTTTCTCCCTTCTGCAAATCCCTCCACTTTCTCCCAATTCCCCAACGAATCCAGTTCAAACTACTAACACTGACTTACAAAGCCGTCCACAACCTGTCTCCTCCCTATATCGCTGAACTAATCTCCCAATATTTTCCCTCACGTAATCTTCGATCCTCCCAAGACCTCCTACTGTCCTCCACACTTATTCGTTCCTCACACAACCGCCTCCAAGATTTCACCAGAATTCCTCTGGAATTCCACTCCTCAACATGTCCAATTATCCACCACCCTCGGATCTTTCAGCCGGAACCTGAAAACCCATCTCTTCAGGAAAGCTTACAGCCTGAAATAACCATTCCGCCTCGCCGCCAACCGAGCTTCCGCCTCGCCGCCAACCGAGCTGCCGCCTCACCACCACCAGAGCTGCCGCACCCCCGACCTTCTGTCTCTTCCCCATTATCCCATAGAATGTAAGTCTGCAAGGACAGGGTCCTCTCCCCTATGTACCAGTCTGTCATTGTAAATTTGTTTACTGTAAACGATATCTATAACTTTGTATGTAACCCCTTCTCATGTACAGCACCATGGAATTAATGGCGCTATATAAATAAATAATAATAATAATTACAGAGTCTGGTTATGGATACAAGTTAAAGAGTGGAACACCATCAGCCACCTCCTCTACATGGATGACATCAAGCTGTATGCGAAAAAAGAACGAGACATCAATTCACTGATCCACCTGACAAGGATCTACAGTGAAGACATCGGGATGACCTTCAGACTTGAGAATTGCGGCCGGTTGATAATAAAGAGAGGCAAGGTAGTCCAGACTGATGGAGTGGAATTACCAGCCGGGCACGTAGCAGATGTACAGACATGCTACAAGTACCTCGGCATCCCACAGGGATAAGGTAACCATGACGAGGAGGCAAGGAAAGCGACAAAATCCAAATACCATCAAAGGGTAAGACAGGTCCTGAAGACCCAGCTCAATGGGAAGAATAAAATCTGCGCCATCAATACATATGCCCTGCCAGTTATCAGATACCCTGCTGGCATAGTGTGCTGGCCAAAAGAAGAGAAGCTGCAGATGTGAAGACACGAAAGCTCCTCACAATGCATGGAGGTCTCCACCCTAAGTCTAGCACCCAAAAATTGTATACCAACAGAAAGGAGGGTGGTCGAGACTTGATAAGCATCCAAGCCACCATCACGGACGAAACTAGGAGTATCCAGGAATACATCAGTAGAATGGTGCCAAAAGATGAGATGCTGGGGGAAAGCCTAAGGCAGCAACAAGAACAGATCTGGAAGGAAGAACAGGAACATGAAGCGCCATGGCAAGACAAGTCGCTGCATGGGATGTACCATCAACAGATAATGGAGGTGGCTGACATGGAGAAATCCTACCAATGGCTGGAGAAAGCTGGACTCCGAGACAGCACAGAGGCACTAATCATAGCGGCACAAGAGCAAGCACTAAGTACCAGATCCATAGAAGCAGGAATCTGCCACACAAGACAAGACCCAAGGTGCAGACTATGCAAAGAAACCTCAGAAACCATCCAACACATAGTGGCAGGATGCAAAATGCAAGTAGGAACAGCGTATACTGAACGCCACAACCAGGTAGCGGGAATTGTATACAGGAACATCTGCACAGCCTATGGGCTAAGTCCCCCTAAGTCCAGGTGGGAGACCCCAGAGAAAGTGGTGGAGAATGAAAGGGCTAAAATCCTGTGAGACTTCAAGATCCAGATTGATAATCAGGTGTTGGCTAACCAACCAGACATTGTCATAGTAGACAAGGATCAGAAGATGGCAATGATAATAGATGTGGCAGTGCCAAGTGACAGCAACATCAGAAAGAAGGAATATGAGAAGCTGGAAAAATACCAGGGCCTCAAAGGAGAACTGAGAAGAAGGAAGGTGAAGGCAACAGTGATTCCAGTGGTGATAGGGGTCACTACTCCAAGTGCTCCTAAGTTGTGAAAATTGCTGCAACAGATCCCAGGAGCAACATCTGAGCTCTCTGTCCAGAAAAGCGCCATGCTGGGAACAGCTAAGATCCTGTGCAGAACCCTCAAACTCCCAGGCCTCTGGTAGAGGACCCGAGAATGAGAAAGGACAACAAAGACCAGAAGATAGAGATATAGATATATATATATAGATATATATATATAGTACAGACCAAAAGTTTGGACACACCTTCTCATTCATCGATTTTTCTGTATTTTCTTGACTGAAAATTGTAGAATCACACTGAAGGCATCAAAACTATGAATTAACACATGTGGAATTATACATTACACTTTACAAAAAAGTGTGAAACAACTGAAAATATGTCTTGTATTCTAGGTTCTTCAAAGTAGCCACCTTTTGCTTTGATTACTGCTTTGCACGCACTGAACCATGCTGGTTCAGTATGCCTTCAATTTTGAATAAATCCCCAACAGTGTCACAAGCAAAGCACCCCGACACCATCACACCTCCTCCTCCATGCTTCACGGTGGGAACTAGGCATGTAGAGTCCAGCCGTTCACCTTTTCTGCGTTCAAAGCAGTAATCAAAGCAAAAGGTGGCTACTTTGAAGAACCTTGAATATAAAACATATTTTCAGTTGTTTCACACTTTTTTGTAAAGTGTAATGTATAATTCCACATGTGTTAATTCATAGTTTTGATGCCTTCAGTGTGATTCTACAATTTTCATAGTCATGAAAATACAGAAGAATCTTTGAATGAGAAGGTGTGTCCAAACTTTTGGTCTGTACTGTGTGTGTGTGTGTGTGTGTGTGTGTGTGTGTGTGTGTGTGTGTGTGTGTGTGTGTGTGTGGTATATATATATATATATATATATATATCTCCTGACCCAAACTTGACCACCTAATTTGCATATATGTGGCTGTCGAGGTGGGGTCAGGAGACCCGCGGGCCAGTCCATGCATTGTGAATCCAGCCACAGTCACAACATCATCTTATGCAGTAAAGCTCAAAACCAAGAGAAAAGGAAAAAAACTGCAAATGTTAGGGTTTTGACTTTTTCAAAAAACCGCACGACCTTATTCTCTACTCCAGGTTTTTTTTTTATTACTTCTGTAATATAATTAGGCAGAAGTATAAGCAATGCTTCAGTGTTTGCACTCGTAGAGAATTGTTTACAGTGCATTTGTGGACGGAAATTTTTCGAGACCTTGAAGGAACCATGTCATCATTGCCAGGATGAAGTTTTACTCGCGTTGTTCAGCCCACACCTCTGGGAACAGGACCAGAGCCAAATTTTTTAGAATTTCAGTATTCACCAAGCAACCAGTCAGGAAACTGTTGTGTCGTTTGCTAAAAGAAAATTATTGAACGTGCCAAAAATCTGGTATATCCATGACCCCAGAGAAATAGGCTGGACCACCATGATTTGCAATAATGGTTGCAGCATTCATCTTGCTTGTTTCTCCTGCCACTGGTGCGAGGACTCTGTTTTTGGTTCTTAATATTACCATCTGAGTCTTAAAATTGGAATAATTGTGTATTATGTGGTTTGGGTGATAATTTACATTTGTACAAAGGCTCCTTACATTTGTACATGTGTTTGTCTGTTGTCAGCTTGCTGAAAAATGTGTTCTATCAAAAATATCCACCATAGCTCAGATTCACAGTGCAGAATAGTTTGATAGTAATTGTTTAGTAATTGTTTGTTTATAGTGGTGGGAGTGCGTTTTTTTTTTTTTTTTTTTTTTTTTAGTTTCTAATGCTGCGTTTCCTTTTACAGAGCTGAAGAATTAAAGGGGAGGTTTCATGGATATACATATATAGATATATATATCTATATAGATAGATATATCTATCTATATAGATATATATATATATATATCTATATAGATCTCTATATAGATATATATAGATATAGATATATTATCTGTTTTATCTAAACTGAGCCCCTTCCCCCAATTGTTGCAGCTCCACTGATTCTGAAAGTTTTTTTTTTTTTTTTCTTCTCTGTCCCTCCATTCCAAAGTTGTCTCCCGGTAATAAAAGGTGCAAACTTTCCCTACAATTAACTGGGCGTGTACCATAGAACGTCTGTTTTACCACGGCTGTGTTTTGATTGGACGGCATCAGAGAGGTGCAAAAAAAAAAAAGCAAACGCCCACAAAGTCCAGGTGGTTAACTTAAAAATTTGGTTCATTGTTACTCGGGGACATAACTTTGGAACAGAGGGGCACAGGAGAAAAAAGAAAACTGTTCCAGAATATATGGAGACGGATTTTATTTAAAGAGGTTGTCCACTACTTTTACATTGACGTATCGTTAAGATAGGTCATCAATGTCTTATCGTCCGGGGTCTGACACCCAGCCGATCAGGTGTTATCGACGGCAGCTGCCCCAGCCGGAAGTACTCACTTGCCGAGTTGTTCCGTCTACTTGTGGTGGCTGCTGCAAGGTACTGAACATCTGCCCCCTATTGATTTGAGTAAGAGGCGGATGTGTAGTACTCTGCGTTTGCCACTACCAGAAGACGGAGCAGCTCGACAAGTTAGTACTTCTTGACCGCTGACCGACACTGATAACAGCTGATCGGCGGGTAGGCAACCTCTTTAAATCAGAACAAAATCCAGTGAAATGTCCTCTTTAAATTATAAAATGTTGTTGTTTGCCACGTCTAGGAGGAGCTCTGGAGTGCACCGTAGATATTGAACTCAATAATAGGTTTTTTCTGCCGTCAGACAAATTTATATCATTTAAAAAGGTTGTCTCATAAAGACAAACCTTCTTCAGGATTACGGAGAAGTGGGTCTCCTGCTTTGAGACCCCCACTCGGAGTTACAATGGAGGTCTGGTCTGAGTTGCAGCATCAGTCGGGTGGACAGCCATTCATTTTAATGGCTGCCATGTAATAGTATATTCTC
This sequence comes from Oophaga sylvatica, assembly GCA_033576555.1. Lineage (NCBI taxonomy): Eukaryota > Metazoa > Chordata > Amphibia > Anura > Dendrobatidae > Oophaga > Oophaga sylvatica. The sequence continues at coordinate 410,743,085 of JARQOD010000001.1, forward strand.
CCTCCATCCTTTGCCAGGAGTTACTCTCTTTCAAAGCGTTTTCTCAGATAGGGAAACCCCTTTATCTTTATGGCTGTGTAAAGGATTAGAAGATGTGTTGTGAATAATTTATGTTTATAGGAAAAAAGTCCAGAACGCCTTTCAAAGGTTCCTGCACCTTCAGACAACTACAACTTTTCTAGATTATCTTTTCTATCAAAATCATTTTTTAAATCACGCCAAAGTAGTATCCGCTAGATGCCTCCCTTTTATCTGAGCTGCTACCCATTACGTACATTTAGTGTAATCGATCTCTAATACAAATGCCGAGACACATTACAGAATATGTAGTTGAGGCTTTATCTTTCTGCTCATTCCAGTTTGACAGATGAGAGCAGAATGGAGTTTCAGTTTTGGGGCAGTTAAAACCTTGGCAGGTACAATGCATGCTGAAAATTAAGGGAAGGAAGTTCTGGCACCTGTAGTGCTGGCAGAATGCTAACAGTTACCATATACTTTTTTAGTCGGCGGCAAGTTAGAAAGCATGAAGTTTTGCACATATTAGAATAGTATGTGAACAAAAAGCAGTTTATCTTTAATATTCTCTTCTAAACTTGGTTCTGTTATCATCGTCAAATTAAGTTCAGTGATTCAGCTCTTTTACATTTTCTGTACCATTGGATGATCAGCATACTGATGATCTGTGCCAGAAGCCCAGTTCTACCGTTCTAGTATTTTTGGGCACATGCCAAACGTAAATGATTTTTATTCTAGGACACTAGTGATCAATTTTTGTGTCTTTTCAATAATCATCAAGTCTTTTAAGTTAGCAAATACTTGAGCAGTTCATCCCCGAGGACACGACTGTATGTCCTCCGTCTCCAGAGAACAGAAGCTCTGAGACGCTCATCTGGCATCTTTCCAATTAGTCATTTCTATGTGATCTACAACATAACATTGCAAAGTTTCCAAGCAGCAAGAGCAGCAGCATGGCGGCGGGGCATGACTGTGCAGGTGTAATCCGCTCCTATCAGCACTGAATATCTCTGCTTCTGTATTAAACAGTAATTGCTCATACATTTCCTCTTCTGCATCTGAAGTTGGCCGCAGGTTATGACTCTTAGCTGAACTAACAAGCTGAGAAATTGATCATAAGGTTGCTTTTTTTTTTCCCCTAACCACAGTTCCCACATCCTAATATTTATCCATTTGCTTTTCAGGTAGTGATTAAAAAATGGTCCATTCCTTGTCCTCTTCCTCAGAATCACACTTTAATGTACACGGAGGTAAGAATTTGCCTGTGGATCAGTAGATTGAGAAATGAAAGTGACAGAACCATAGGTAATCCAATCTGTAATAAACATTGACAACTCTGCTGCTAGCTTCCTGCTTTCACCATATGTAACAAGGGTTAACTGGCTAACTGTCGTTCAAAGTCTTCATCCACAGCAAATATTTCACATGTGAAACGTACCCCTAAAAAAACAACCACCTTTGGAATTCAATATGATATTCTCTGAGTACCCCCAGACTTCACATGCCAGTGACCCCGGTTTGTGGGCTTCTTTGCTTTTAGTAGCACTGCAATGTGGCACCACCTTCCAGATATTGCAGTGTGCTTGTTCTCTCTCTGGTCTCCTAACTGAGCTTAGATTATAATTATACAGTCACTGAGTTGTACTTTGATCGCTTTCAGTATAACTATACAGGAGCTGTGCAACCATCATCAGTATCTGTGATAGGAGTTTCTATTCACCCTGTGGAGAACTTTAGCTGTACAGTCCATGCAATTTCATCATACAGGAAATTCTGTTAACTGAGAGGTTGACTCCCTTCAAAGAATCTAAAGCTACATAATTCCCAAGAGTTTATCATGGCCATACTAAAGAGAAGTATACCATGAATATTAATACAGAAAAGAACAACCAAATGGACTAAACACTGTTAGAATTCTGTATGTTAGGCGATCAGTGACAGGATGAGTTTAAAGGGAATCTGTCCCCCCTCCGGGATGTATATGACCTATTAATATAGGCATACAGGTAATAGAAATGTTACACTAGTCCTACCTGTATGCTTCGTATTAACGGTCTTATTGTGGAGAAATGTTATATTCTGTCTTTATGTTAATGATTTCTTCCAGGCTTTGGGGTGTGCGATGCTGTAAGAATTCCCTGCCTCCTGTCCTCATTGTAATATCACCCCCCTCCCATCAGTGTCAGTTATGGTGTTGGAATCCTGAGCCCTGCACTCCCTCAGGAATACATATCTCATTCTCCCTTCTGTGGGCACTGTAATCTGGGATCTTCTGCGCAGGCGACTTCCGCTCCAGTGACCTCCAATGTGCTGACCGATAAGGTGCTCTCCCCACTTCCTCCCTGCATAGTCATCAAGTGGGGAGAGCATCTTATTGACGCGCACACTGGAGGTCACAGTGACTCTCGGGCACCTGCGCAGAAGATCCCTGAATGCAGCGCCCACAGAAGGTAGGATGAGGTATGTACTGTATTCCTGAGGGAGTGCAGGCGCGGGATTCTGGGGCCATAACTGACGCTGATGGGAGGGGGTAATATTACAATGACGATAGGAGGCAGGGAATTCTTCCAGGCACCAGCATGCCCCGGAGCCTGGAAGAAGTAATTAACGTAAAGACAGAATATAATATTTCTCAGCAACAGGACCATTAATATGAGTCATACAGGAAGGACTAGTGTAACATTTCTATTACCTGTATGCCCATATTAATAGGTCACATACGTCCCGGGGGGACAGATTCCCTTTATTTTATTTTATTTTTTTTTTAAAAGTAGCACTACAGTGAATGTATTTAAATGTAGTTATTTCTTTCCGTGACAATCTGTAGGGTCAGAGATTGGAGATCGATATCTATAGCCTTACAGAACTATAGTCTACCAGCAGTTCTTGCCTAAATTTTTGACACTTGGGTGACATTATGTTATGAGATACAAGAGCCCCAGGTGAGGTGCGCAAGGACTCCAGCAATAGAGTTCACACTTGACCACTGCTCTATTCCTTTCTATGGGACTCGCAGCTCGGCCATGTCTGTCAGTGCTTTAGAAGTCAATGGAGTGGTGGTCACGCATGTGAACCATCGCCTAATTCATAGGATCACTTTAGAACCTTTGTTTTAGTGACCAATTAAAGGTCCCTGCGGTTAGACCCCCAGCAATCATGTTTATCACCTATCCTGTGGGAAAGGTTAAAAATGTATACAGTGAGACAAGCAAAGAGAAAAGAAAACAACAAAATGTCAAATGTCTTGCCCCATGCTTGACCCTTTCCAGAGTCCCAGACCACAACTCATTAAACCAAATGTCCCCAGCACTGATGTCCAGCCCCTACTGGTCACCACTTCTGTTTCTCGCTCTGAAATCCCAGATCCGTGACCGTACAGACTACTGAAGTCTCCATTCACCTCTTATTTTGGAGAGATACTATTGTGATCCAATCCAGATCTTGTCTATGGATTATTATTATTCTTCTTTTACCAATCTGTAGTGTTTTTTGTAATTTTTTTATATAGATTTCAAACAGTTCTGAATGTAAACCAAAACTTTTTGCGTTTTCCAAAGAGGTGAGTTCTATGTGTTAGATAAGAATTGTATGTTTAGATATTTGTCTTTCTTCATGATAAATGGTTATTAATATCTGATAATATATAATAATAGGATGCCGCGTAGCTAAAAAAATTGGTTTGTTCCTACAGTACAACACCAGTTTACTCATGTCGGAGTCCTGGTAAATGTAGGCACTTAATCACTGTATTTCCCTCTAATAGATCATTTTAAGAGGCCCTTGGCATAACAATAATGACGGCCTGATATGGAGTCACAAGGATCAGAGACCCTCTGATCTTCTGAACTTCAAAAGCTGGCACCATTCAAGAGGATAATGGGCCCCAAGGGAGAGTTGGGTTACACCAGGGATGACCGATGGTGGGATCTAAAATGTTGGGGACATTTAGAAACCTAATCCAAGGATGCTTGTTCTTGTCAGGCTTGATTTAACCATTGGCTTTTATAGCAATATTAGGTTACAGACACAACAAAAGTTAAGTGTCCGTCCTTGGGTATTATCTGGGATATGGCTACCTGTGCGTGGTAACTGCAGAGATTGTGTCACATCGAGAGAGGCCAAGTGTGAAATGGTTTGTTTTTCTTTCGTATTGGTATTTTACGTGTCGTTTTCCCTTTTTATAGTGTTAAAGGTGAGGAATTTACCTTATTTTATTTAACTATTGATTTTTTTTTTACCTTTTTAAGCCTTAGATATATTGTTCTAACACATGCAACCAACTAGCGAAACAGACCTGATGTCTGTGACACTGGCGTAGCTGTTGAGTTTTAGAAGCAGAACACGCTTCAAGGAAACCGCCGCAGTAATTTTTCCTGAAGTGTTTTTGTGTCTTTGCGGCAACCTTTTTTTTTTTTTTTTAAATTGTGCATTTCAACGCCTGAGCTGCTTCCAGTGCCTGAAGAATGGACCGGTCACTTTTTAGCCACTTAATGACTTGCCTGAAGCAGTTCAAAAAAGCTTAAAAAGACATCTGCGCAGCAAATAGTTTTGACACTGCAGCGCATATTTTAAAGGGGTTGTCCACTTCTCAGAAAATCCCTTCTGAAACCCTATGTTTCCTCCTAGTAAAATAACACCTTATACTCCCCTCTGGTGCTGGTATCGTTTTAGTGGTGTCCGCATTGGCTCTTCCGGGGCTCGCATGACATAATGTGATGCAATCCTTGTGACCAAATAGCACTGGTTTTACGTTTTTCTCTTTCGGACGTAACTGACATCTGTAGGAAGTGAGTGCTGCGACTGCTCTCACTTCCTTAGGGTGTCTTGATATGTCCAAAGACGAGAAAAGTGAAGCCAGCGCTGAAAACTAAAACGATACCAGCACCAGAGGGGAGTATCGGTGTTATTATTTTACTGGAAGGTGAAATGGGGATTCGGAAGAAGTTGTCTGAGTAGTGGACAACCCCTTTAATTCTTTTTGGCTTTTTGGTGCTTTTTCAGGTGGGTTCTTGGTCATAATGTGCATGAAGATGATGTTGTTTGCACATAGGGTTTATTCACACTGCTTGGATATGGTATTAGACGCCCAGTGTTGTGGATGATATTTCATGAATGAGGATCAGCACAGAAGGTTAGACAATTTAGAATGGAAGTTCTGCTGCAAATATATTCCTTGAAATATATCCATACATATTACATAGAAGTAGGTTGATGGTAGAGCCACTGAATGAATGATCATGATGACAACAGACAGTAGAAATACACATTTTAGTCCATGCGGCCTCCTATCCAATGTGGAGCTACATTATATTAACTAGAAATTACCCCAATTTTTGGGTACCCAAGTGGACTGTATTCATTCCATAAACTATCCTTTCCTCTGTGCACCATCTCATTGTATTTCTTTCATGTAATATAAACCATTTTCCTTTTTGTTGGAAACACTTTATTTTTGTCTTGCATCTTAGAGCGCATTTGCACTACCTACCATGGCTTTCTCATTTCTGTGCCATACGTCCGTTTTGCCCATTTACTGTGAGCTTAGGAGGTGAGTAAGTCTGTGATCTACTCCTAGGTTAGACGCATTGATATCACTCCAAAAAGTGCAATATTTTCATTACTGTACCGCTTCACACTATTTTTTTGTTGTGCTTCTGGGAGAAGAATGAAATGGCCGAATGAAGTGTGTATAAGAAAATATGCTTTACAACTTATTTTTTTTCTGTATTTAGCAATTCTGACACCATCTTATCTTCCCACCAAACAAAAAGATCTTCTGATTAAATTCCATCTGATAAATCCTTCTTTCCCCGACATTCTCTGTCAGGGAAGACTAAGCAGGTCCCCATACTCCTTATTGCCTGGTTCAGCCAACTATTTTGCATGCTCCATGGGCTGTGTCTCATTTCTCAACCTGATGAACTCTGTAATGAATCGTGTTAATATCCTCTTATTGGAAACCTTCTGGTGATCATTTCAAATAATGTTTTGTCCCTTTTTTTTTTTTTTTCAGTCCGTCCAAGAGCCGGATGCAGAATGTGGCCAACCTCGGAATATCTCTAAGCTTCCTCATCTATTTTATTTCGGCATTGTTTGGTTACCTTACTTTTTATGGTACGTTCTCGGTCTCTACTGTGCAGACCAGACTTCACAATTTTTCTCTATATTAGAGTTTTGTCACCCGCGTTCAGTGATGAAGTGCATCTCAAAATGCCGATAGTATTCACAGCAACTTGGTTAGAGCTGAGCTACATTTACCTACATTGGTGGATGTGGTGGCAGCATAGGGTAATCTTTGGCCACCATCAAAGTCACTGTGTGGTCCCAGCCATAAATGTAATGGTGCAATGGTGATTTTATCATAATTGTAGCATGTAACAGAGAAGACCATTAGGGTCTGTTCACATCTGCATCATAACATAAGCCATAGTATTGTAATAATAATAATCTTTATTTATTTATTTATAAATCCTAACAACTCCTGAAGGAGCCAATTGATAACACACACATTCCATATCAGTGGGCATATCCCGAGAGGTGCAAACCATTGCACTATCATTTCATCATGGACTGGCAGGCCTTTGCTTAAGTATGGCAGCATCGAATGTGGACGTGAGTAGTTTAGTTTAAAAGGGAAGACAGGCAGCGAACAATTCATTTAAAGAGATTTTCCCACTACAATGATATTGATGACCTATCCCGCATATAACTCATCAATATCAGATCGGTGGGATTCTGATACCCAACATCCCTGCCGATCAGCTGTTATCAGCTCGGGCAGCGGCCGGATGTAAACCGTGTACGGAGCAGAACGGAGCTCCATACACCATGTAGTGGCCGCTCCCGGGTACTGCAGCTCGGCTCTTATTGATTGGAACTGAATACAACCAATGTTGGGTAATGTCGGATTGTCTTCTGAATAGTTGTGTGTTAGTTCTAAAGGCTGGGTCTCACATAGCGATACACCAGCGATCCCGACAACGATCAGGATCGCTGGTGTATCGCTATATTATCGCTGCTGAGCTGCCAAACAGGCAGCGATCAGCACAAGGACACTGCGGGTAAACATCGCTAGTTACCCGCAGTGTACCTTGGATACCAGCGCCCTGATGCAGGGAGCTGGTAACCAAGGTACACATCGGGTTTCCAGGCGCTGCGCGGTGCCTGGAAACCCGCTGTGTACCTTGGTTACAAGCTCCCTGCAGCAGGGCGCTGGTATCCAAGGTACACAGCGGGTTTCTAGGCACAGCCCCGCGCCTGGAAACCCGCTGTGTACCTTGGTTACCAGCGGATCGCTGGTCTCCCACCTGTCACACGCAGCGATGCGTGCCTGTCAGCGGGAGACCAGCGATCAAAAAAATGTCCAGACATTTCAGCGACGATCAGCGATACCCGGCAGGGGGGCTGATCGTCGCTGAATGTCACACACAGCGATATCGCTGATGAGCTCGCTGCTGCGTCACAAAACTAGTGACTCAGCACCGATCTCGCTAGCGAGATCGTTGTGTGAGACGGGCCCTTTATACCGCTCCATTGTGTCTCCATTGTGTATAGTGTGTCTCCATTGTGTATATTGGGTCTCCATTGTGTATATTGTGTCACCATTGCAGACAAGGTGGAGTCTGAGCTGCTACAAGGTTACAGCAGATTTCTGCCTCGGGACGTTCTGATTATAACTGTCAGGCTCTCCATTCTTCTGGCTGTTCTCCTGACGGTGCCACTTATTCATTTCCCTGTAAGTAGATAATTTTATTTAAAAAAAAACAAAAAAAAAACATTATATATATATATATATATATATATATATATATATTATATAATATATCTCCATTTCACATGCTGTTGTGCAAATGGAATAGACAATAGATGGAAATTATTGCCAATTATCAAGACACACTCAATAAAGGAGTGGTTCTGCAGGTGGGGACCACAGACCACATCTCAGTATCAATGCTTTCTGGCTGATATTTTGGTCACTTTTGAATGTTGGTTGTGCTTTCACACTCGTGGTAGCATGAGACGGACTCTACAACCCACACAAGTGGCTCAGGTAGTGCAGAAAATCTAGGATGGCACATCAATGAGAGCTGTGGCAAGAAGGTTTGCTGTGTCTGTCAGCGTAGTGTCCAGGGCTGGAGGCGCTACCAGGAGACGGGCCAGTACACCAGGAGACGTGAGGGGGCCATAGGACGGCAACAACCCAGCAGTAGGACTGCTACCTCCGCCTTTGTGCAAGGAGGAACAGGAGGAGCACTGCCAGAGCCCTGTAAAATGACCTCCAGCAGGCCACAAATGTGCATGTGTATGCACAAACGGTTAGAAACCGACTCAACGAGGATGGTCTGAGTGCCCGACGTCCACAGATCGGGGTTGTGCTCACAGCCCAACACCGTGCAGGACGCTTGGCATTTGCCACAGAACACCTTGTAAGTCCATATGCTGGTGCGGTTGGCCCTGGGTTCCTCCTAATACAGGACAGTGCCAGACCTCATGTGGCTGGAGTGTGTCAGCAGTTCCTGCAAGATGAAGGCATTGAAGCTATGGACTGGCCCGCCCATTCCCCAGACCTGACGATTGAGCACATCTGGGACATCATGTCTCGCTCCATCAACCAACGTCACGTTGCATCACAGACTGTACAGGAGTTGGCGGATGCTTTAGTCCAGGTCTGGGAGGAGATCCCTCAGGAGACCATCCGCCGCCTCATCAGGAGCATGCCCAGGCGTTGTAGGGAGGTCATAAAGGCACGTTAATGCCACACACACTACTGAGCATCATTTTGACTTGCTTTAAGGACATTACATTCCACTTTAATTTTGTGGGTGACTCCAAATCCAGGCCTCCGTTGGTTAATAAATTTGATTACCATTGATTTTTGTGTGATTTTGTCAGCACTTCAACTTTGTACGGAACAAAGTATTCTAATATTATATATATATATATATATATATATATATATATATATATATATATATAGTAATCTTTGTAGAAATTTACATTTTTAAATTTCATTTGTTTTTATTTCTTTTTTTTTTTTTTTTAGGCAAGAAAGGCTTTAATGATGATGTTCTTCTCTAACCAACAATTTTCCTACCTCCGTCATATAGTAGTTACTCTGGCCCTGAATGTAGTTATCGTACTTCTTGCCATCTTTGTTCCAGACATAAGGAATGTATTTGGAGTGGTTGGTAAGTTAACAGAAATCCAGTCCTATCTCCCTTTTTTCTCTATATTAATATGACGCCTGTGGTCATCCCTACTGTCCTAGTAAGCACTTGTAATCCTCCTTACATAACAATTCTGAACATCCTCTTAGAGCTCTGCATTGTACCATTCTTGTGTTATTCCTCCTAGAAGTGTATGAATAAAAGTGACAACTGTGCATCTCTTGTCAATAGGATGTAGCCAAAAAAGAAAGTTAACACAAAAAACATTTGACTTGGGACTACAGGGGGCATGAAATATAAACAAACTATAAAAAAAAAAAAAATTTGATTAGATAAAATTAAAACCACACCTGTGATTAATTAACAATAATATCGGCTAAAGATGACCAAAATAGCAACAAACATGCAGAATAGAATATCTGGACACCGCAAATAAATTGCATAAATGTCATGATGGCTGGGTGACTAGATGTATAATTGGATCCCCCAATATCTGTCCCTACCTAGCTGCAGAGGTCGGCACCATAAGAAGTACAACAATGACGCCCCTACTCAACAAAAACTGTGCCCTAAACAGTGATTTCAATAGATACCAAAGGATATACAATGCCCAGCTCTCAAAAGGAACTAAATAGTAAGGAATAGGCCTCATTCAGACGTCCATTTTTGCTGTACTTGTTCTAACCATTTTTTCCCTTGACCATGACAGCACACCTGAGAGAGGGATCTACCCACCAAGGACAGGAAACCTACTGAAATAAAAGGGCAGCACCTGCCCCCCCATCAGTTGGAGTCCTTTCCCCCCGTTCGGAAGTGCAGGCTACATGCCTGTGACGCCGGCCTTCAGGTCCCTGAAAGCTCCGTCCGCAGGTCCGCTGTGGGCTCTGTCGTACGTGTGGGCAGCAGAGACAAAATGCTTTTACATGTCTCTAACCTCCCCCGGTCTGTGAGGACATGGTGGATGAGCCCAGGGCGCACATGAAGTGACTGCACGCTCCGCTGACTTCATGGGCGCAAGGCATGTTGGGATTGGGCGTGCCCGAGTGACGTCAGAGGCGGCATGCCAGGAAAGATGGTGGCGCACTATGCCTGCATCGCTGACCGTGGCATTCTGGGGAATGACATGTCCCAGTAGGTTCTCACAGGGTTAGCAGTGACCAGAAGGAAGCCGAAGGAGGTACTGTGGGTCCCACATAAATTGGGGACAGACCACAGAGCGCTCACACTCCAGCTTTGCTTCCAGAAGTGTCATGGAAGATCAGCAACAGCAGCCTGCTCGTCATCAACAGCGTGGACACAGCAAAGGGTGCATCCGTTGAAGTGGCAGTAGCAGCAGCTGTCCCAGAGGAGCAGAGTGTGTCGGGACTACTTGGTGTCCAAAAAGGATATTTAGTGTATCCCAGAACAGCCTCCGAATCAGGTACCCTTAAAGTGACAGCAGGTGGTGAATGATCTTTGTGAATGTCACCATTTTAATAGGCCCCCTTGTTTTTTGTTTAATCCCTAGGGAAGGCCTAAAAAACCTAGCGCCAAGAAGGAAAACAGGGAATATGCACTTTGTAAAATCCCACTAACAGGTGACTGGCAGAAAAGTCTCTGTTCAGCCTGTATTCAAAAGACAATTAGTGAGGAGACCCTGGACTTCGCCTTAAACCATGGATCTGTTATCGGAGTGGCGGTGGAGGGCTCGTTGAAATTCCAATTGAAAAAAGGGAGCAGGAAATCTAGGGAAGTCTCCTCTGAATCTGACATTTCCCCTTCCTCTGAAATTCCCCTTCTCCCTCAGAAGGGTGAATTTTCATCCTTGGGCAGTGACATAGGGGGCAGACCATATTTCCAGGTGGAAGATACGGACAGGCTAGTCAAAGCAGTCAGGTGTACGATGGGCTTAAAAGAAAAGAAGATGGCTAAAACCCTAGAAGACATTGTTCAGGGGGTTAGAGCAGAGGAAGAAATGCACCTTCCGCGTTAATAGTAAGATCCAGGCCCTCATTAACAGGGAGTGTAAAAGACCTGAGAAAATCGGTGCATTACCCTTATCTTCCAAAAGGAGTATCAAAATCCTCAAAAAGGTCTGCCCTACCCGTTGAAGATTTTAGTATGCTAAAGGTACTGCCACACTACACAATCCCGCTAGCGATCTCGTTAGCGTTGCATACTAATGAGATCGCTAGCGGGATTGTTTCTATATCGCTAGTAGCTACCTAATTTAGCGATATCGTTAAGGACGCTATCGCGGTTAGCGATCTCCTTAACGACTTTAGCGGTACAAAAGTACCGCTAAATCGCTAAGAAAAGGTGCCACACTCAGCGATATATACTTACCAGCGGGGGCGCCGACGATCAGAATAGGGTCCGGAACGATCAGGACGACGGACGAGATCACAGCAGGGGCCACGTCGCTGGTAGATGCCGCACACAACAACATCGCTAACGGGATCGCTAAATAGTGACGTTTTTTAGCGATCCCGTTAGCGATGTTGTTTAGTGTGGCATACCCTTAAGGGACCCTCTTGATAAAAAAAGAAGATGGGTATCTGAGACACACATGGGAAGCAGCAGGGGGTTTGAAACCAGTGAATCCTGGAATCTGTACCGCCTGTTCCCTAATGATTTGGCTACAACACGTGGAGGAACAGCTAAAAACGAAAACCCCAAGGGATAAGATTCTGGCTAACCTGCCATTATTACTAGGAGCTGCAGCATTTCTAGCAGATACAGCTGCAGATTCTGTAAGGGTAGCAGCTAGGTCTGCTGGCTTGTCAAATGCAGCTAGACGGGCCTTGTGACTTAAAGGCTGTCCAGGAGACCTTCATTCTTAAAACTGATGCTCTATCCCATGCAAAGGCCAATTGTTTGGGCAGAAATTGGATGATATTTTAGAAAAAGACGGTGATAAAAAAAGAAGGGCTTTTCCCATTTTTTTTCACAGCAGATACAAGAAAGTGCCTTTCGGAGGAAGAGCTATAATAGAGGACGTCTTCTGGGAGAGACAAGAAAGTGGGAGTCCAGGAGTAGGAAAGATCCCGGATTTATGTTCGGAGGTCCATCTTCAGGAACCAAGAAATCTTCTCAATGACCCCAGGCTACAAGTAGGCAAAAGGCTTTCCCTCTTCATTCAGAACCATCATCAATCTGAAGAACCTAAACTGATGGATAAAATATCAGATGTTCAAAATGGAATCAATAAGCATGGTCATAAAGCTACTGTTTCACAATTGTTTCACGGTGGTCGTAGACTTAAAATATGGTTATCACATCCCTATTCATCTAGACCATCAAAAATACGAGAGTTGCCTCCTACATACTGAGAGAATTGAGGCATTACCAATTCAGAGCTCTTCCGTTCGGATTGTCTGTGGTTCCAAGAATCTTCACCAAGGTAATAGCTGAAGTAACTGCCTACCTTCGCATTCAGAACACCATTATTGTTCCTTACACCCACAAGTCAAAACTAAATCCAGTGAAAATACAACCATTCCTGGGCCTCAGTCTGATCTCCGAGCTTCAGACTTGTCTTTTACCGGAGAAGGAAATGGACAAGGTAGTAGCTTTTGCCTCGGCAGCAATATAAGTTCCAAAGAGGGACCCCAAGGAAGGCAATGTCCATTTTGAGAACATCCTGCATCCCAGCGGTGAGGTGGGCACAGCTCCACACAAGGCAGCTTCTGTGCAAAATTTTGTCTGCATGGGTTGCTAAGAGGGCATTTATAAGGGAAGATATAATTTTCTTTGGAAACCAGAAATTCCTTCTTGTGGTGGACAGACAGCGCAAACCTAGCATCGGGTGGACAGACAGAGCAAACCTAGCATCAGGTGTTCAATGGTTGAAGCCAGTGAGCGACATGATCACAACAGGTGCGAGTAATTCAGGTTGGAGGCACACCTAAGATCAGACAATTAAGGGTTCTTGGTTACTTTGAGAGGGGTTATTCGTCAAACCTGAAGGAATTATGGGCAGTAGCAAGAGCTTTAAAGGGCTTTCTGCCTTTCCTCCTGGGTCGCCACATTTGTGTCATGTCACACAAACAAGCTATATATTGGCGTATATTAACCACTGGGGGGGGGACATGGTCCAACTCCCTAATGGAAGCAGCAAACAAGCTTTTCCAGCTGGCAAAGCAACACCTGTTCCTAACAGCGCTGCCCATAAAGGAGACATAGAACACCAAGGCAGACTTCCTAAGCCGCAACAGATTTAAACAAGGAGAATAATCCCTAAACTCCCAGATGTTACAGCGGATAGTTCTCTTGTGGAATTGCCAGAAATAGACTTGTTTGCCGACAAGCGGAACAGGAGAGTGGAAAAACTCTGTTCACTAAACCCAAGTGAAAACCCATATGCAGTAGATGCCATTCAGATCCCTTGGAACTTCATGACTGCGTATGCCTTTCCTCCAATTGTTATGATCCCAGCAGTCTTGAAGAAGATCAGGGAGGATCAGGCAAAGGTGATTTTAATTGCTCTATTCTGGCCAAAAAGACAATGGTATTCCCTATTGAGAACAATGTCAGTGTCAGATCAATGGATCCTGCTGGAGAATTCCGGACCGTCTCACTCAAGGTCCAGTATGCCACTCTCAAGTAAAGGGCTTCCATTAACAGAATGGAATTTGAGAGGGCAATGTTGAATCGGATAGGTGTTTCTCCAGGGTTAGTTTCCACTTTATTGAAGAGTAGAAAACCTGTAACAAAAATTTACAGCAGGTGTGGAAAAAAAATTTAGGAGTTTTCCGGTAAAGCTTTCTGGGGAAAAAAGGCTCCAATCGGTTCCATCCTAGAGTTTCTTCAGAGGGGTTTGAGCTATGGTTAGCTACTAGTACCCTCAAGGTTCCCGTGTCAGCCTTAGGCACATTATACAATTCTAATCTCGCAGCTAATAAATGGATATTGAAGTTTATAAAATCTTGTGATAGATCCAGAGCAGTTCGAATTCCAAGATGTCCCTCATGGTATCTAAATTTAGTACTGGAGGCATTGACCAATTATCAATTCGATCCATTACAGGATTTGTCGTTTAAGACTCTTACCCTAAAAAAACGTTTTATTGGGAGCATTGACTTTGGCTCGCAGGGTGAGTGATATCCAGGCCCTTTCAATAAACCCTTCTTAAATGCAGGTATATGAGAATAGAATTATATTAGGAGGACCTGATCTGACCTACCTTCCCAAGGTAGACTTAATAATTCATAGGAGTCAAGAGATTTTCCTGCCCTCCCTCTGTAACAACCCTAGGAATTCAGGAGAAGAAAAATTTCATAGTCTCGACGTTAAAAGAACACTGTTAGAGTATATTACTATAACTTGTCAGTGGAGGAAAACCCAGTCCTTGTTTGTAGCCTTTCAGGGTAGCAGAAAGGCATATATGGTATCAAAGAGTACTCTTGCAAGGTGGGTCAGGGAGGCCATTAGTTTAGCCTACTCTGCTAGCAGTACTCTGGTTCCTAAAGGCATCAAAGCTCACTCCACTAGAGCCGTGTCAGCCTCCTGGGCAAAGAAAGTGAAGTTATCTATTAGATTTGTAAGGTGACAACTTGGTCCTCACCCTCTACTTTCTTTAAGCACTATAGACTAGATATATTCTCCTCTGCTGACTTAACCTTTGGTAGAAGGGTGCTGCAAGCGGTGGGTCCCTCCCTGTTTCGTTTCTCCATAAATCTCTCAGGTTTGCTGTCATTGTTGAAGGGAAAACACCAAGGTTACTTACTGGTAGCCGTTTTTTCCTTAACCCCTGACAGCATCTGTATATCCCCCCCTTTCTCACCACATGGGTGTGCACTATAGATTGGGTGTTTTGATATTGGTGTCGGTTATGTATATAATATTTTTGAAGGTCCTCTCATACTCTGTAATCCAACTGATGTGGAGGACAGGTGCTGCCCTTTTATTTCAGTAGGTTTCTTGTCCTCTGTGTGTGGATGCCTCTCTCAGGTGTGCTGTCATGGGTTCTGGAAAAATCAGCTACCTATACATAACCTTGGTGTTTCTTAGCTCATCAGAAGTAAACGTCCGTTTTTGTGAATTAATCTCACCCATCTGAGTTTTGCTTTTTTTGATGGCCCTATGAGTATTTACTGACAAACAAACACTTTGCACTTAGACACCATCCATGTGTCATCTGATCACTGTTTTGTTTTTTTTTTTACTGTAACGGGAAGGAGAAGCTTAGAAACTTTTTCTTTGTCTTTGGTACACATCTTTTCCGGGACATGTCAGCTGTTTTGAGCAGCTGACCTGTGCCCACAATAGCCGCAGGTGGAATCGCGATCCACCCACGGCTATTAACTAGTTAAATGCCGCTGTCAACCACTGATAGAGGCATTTAACAATCGCTTACAGCAATCGCGCCGGTAATACGCTCACCGGCGACCCGCGTCACATGATCGCTGGTCACCGGTTCGTTGGCATGACAGACAGAGGTCTACTGGAGACCTCTATGGTTGTCAGAGCCGGCTTGCTTTGAGCACCACCCAGTGGTCGGCGCTCACAGCAAGTGAGTAACTCTGCTACAATGAGGCTATCTGAGCATCGCCTGTACGTAGCAGAGCCGATCGGGTAGTGGCAGGTTCTAGTCTCCCATGGAAACTATTAAAGCATGCCAAAAGTGAAAAAAATGTTTTTAAAAAAATAAAAAATATATAAAAGTTCAAATTACCCCCGTTTCACCTCATTCAAAATAAAAATAAAATCAAACATACGCATATTTGGTATCGCCGCATTCAGAATCGCACAATCTATCAATAAAAAAGGATTAATATGATCGCTAAACGGCGTAGCGAGAAAAAAATTAAAAATGCCAGAATTACGTTTTTTTTGTCGCCGCGACATTGCATTAAAACGCAATAACGGGCGATCAAAAGATCATATCTGCACCAAAATGGTATCACTAAAAACGTCAGCTCTACGCGCAAAAAATAAGCCCTCACTGAAGCCGAGATCACAAAAAAATGGAGGCGCTATGGGTATCGGGAAACTGGCGCAATTTTTTTTTTCCTTTTAACAAAGTTTGGAATTTTTTTCACCACTTCGATAAAAAAGAACCTAGACATGTTTGGTGTCTATGAACTCGTAATGACCTGGAGAATCATAATGGCAGGTCAGTTTAAGCATTTATTGAACCTAATAAAAAAGCCAAACAAAAAACAAGTGTGGGATTGCACTTTTTTTTGCAATTTCACCGCACTTGGAATTTTTTTTCCCCATTTTCTAGTACACGACATGGTAAAACCAATGGTGTTATTCAAAAGTACAACTCGTCTCACAAAAAACAAGCCTTCACATGGCCATATTGACGGAAAAATAAAAAAGTTATGTCTCTGGGCAGAAGGGGAGAGAAAAGCAAAAACGCGAAACCGAAAAAAGCTCCAGGGGCTAAAATTGGATCCAGCACACTGATGGGAAAAACGGTTCTTGTTTTCTCCTACGCAAAAAAAAAAAAAGTGTGAATGAGGTTTAACCTGTGTAAATCATTGGGCTTACATACTTTAAACAGAGCATTTGCCCCTTTAGATAAAAAAAATGCTTCCTGATTTTGGTATTACACATATTATGAGTTTATTTTATCGTGGGAAAAGCAGATTTCTGAGTGTATTTTCCTTGCCTGTTTAGGATCCACCACTTCTACGTGTCTGCTCTTTGTCTTCCCTGGAATCTTTTACTTGAAGCTTAGTTTTGAGGACCTCTTATCCCTCCAGAAGTTTGGGGTATGTGGAATTTTCTTTTCCCTGTTGGCATCTGTATTCTGTATAAACCGCTGTATCGAATTGCTGTAACTTGTGGGCATATTCCCAAGCTGCATGTTTATGTAATGTCCTACAGAGCGTCCCCAGCTCGGTGAGAACCGTGCCCACTTATATAAGCGCAAGGCTTCTTCTCTCTAATTTTCTTTGCTTTGTTGGCAAGACCGACCTCTTTATCAGCCTCCGTAGAAAAGCCAAGTATTCCTTAGCCCAGCTAAGACGCCTTTAGACTACATTGAATGTTTTTTATTTCTGCGGGAGTGCCCGTCATGGTGGACACATACGGGTGTGAAAAAGTCTGAAGAACCTTTTTTTTTTTTTTTTTACAGCAGTCCGCGTGAACGCACTTTATGTCGTCAACCTGTTTTCCCAAACCAACAATGGGGAAATGATCTGAACTGAAGCCTGAGTGATCGGCTGTTCTCACACAGTGAAAATTGATTCCTTCCACAAGTACTAATTTGTGTTTGTTTTCCTTTGTGTTCCCAGGCCTGTGGGTTGGTCGTTCTTGGTATTTGCATTGGTGCCTGCAGTTTAACGCTAATTACCATGAACTGGGCTTACAATGAATGAGAGCATCGCACCCAGAGTTTTACATCTGAACAGAATGTGCAACGATTTACAGCCAAAGGATATCCAGTTTCAGGGGGAAATTGGTCGAGAAACTGTTTATGTTGAAAGCACGACACTCATCCACCCGACAGGTCTTCTGGGAAAGTAAACTTGTCATTGCCTAAAATATGGAGGAGTGGTTATTATTCTGTTCATTAAAGGGAAGGGGAGTTAGTTTTGGATTAATGTTACATGACCAAAGCTTCAGGTCATCCCAAGGAAACTGTGAGGACTGGCTCCATTAAACAAAACGAAGATTTTTTAAAGTGTTGGTTTGTAACCTGGGACTTTCCAGATGCGGTGAATGTCCAGCGCTAATAATGCCATTTTATTTCCTGGGAGTTGTAGTTTCATAACAGCTGCAAGTTACAAACCAGAATATTCATGTTCTGATAATGAAGGGTCTTCACTTCCTTTTATTTTTTAGAATATAGTTTCATTACGCCGTTAATCCTTTTTTTTATTGTCTGTTATATGTTTATACAGGAAAGATGTGTATCTTAGTACCGTGTTAGCCAGTAGATAGAAAAATATTTAGAATTGAGAGTCCTCAGTGGTTGATACCTTTTAATGGCTAACTGAAAAGATGGTAACAAATTGCAAGCTTTCCAGACTACTCAGGTCTCTTCATCAGGCAAAGACTACTACAGATTTTGTATTAGTCTTTGCCTGATAAAGAGACCTGAGTAGTCTCGAAAGCTTGCAATTTGTTACCATCTTTTCAGTTAGCCATTAAAAGGTATCAACCACTGAGGACTCTCAATTCTAAATATTTTGTTATATGTTTACAAATTTGTTAGAAAGTATGGGAGGGTAGAGAGTGCCCCCCTCTGTTAAAAGGGATTTGGCAAATTTTTAATACCAATAGAAAAGGGGACGAATTACTGATCACTGGGACACCCAGTGAGCCCGCTGCTGTGTCCTCCCTTATCTCCGGCAATCAGACCAGGCTTCAGACATCCGTTCTTGCAATCACTGAGGGTCCTAGCGCTCAAAGCTTCAACAATCAGGTCAGGGAACAACTTGCTATCGATAGGGAATAACTTAGTTTATTTCTTAGATATATGGTAAAACTCCGTTAGTATTCTATCGTAGTAGTTGCTGTTATTTCACTACAGATACATTGATGTCGGCATCTCCAGAAAGTTGGTCACTACA
The DNA here is from genome assembly GCA_033576555.1 of Oophaga sylvatica. NCBI lineage: Eukaryota > Metazoa > Chordata > Amphibia > Anura > Dendrobatidae > Oophaga > Oophaga sylvatica. Next base: position 410,761,776 of record JARQOD010000001.1, read on the forward strand.
TTTGCTTTTTATAATATTCCTCAAAAGAGTTTTCCGAATATACTGGGGGGTGAGAAGTTTTGTGAGTCTGATCGTTTTACATTGTCCCCCTATTCAACTAACACTCATCTGCCATTATGGGCTGATCTGTAATAGCAGGTATAGAAGGATTGATCGATCGATCAGTCTCATTCACCTAGTGGTAGCACAAGGCAGATGAGATTTTCACAAGTTCTCTCCTCTGTTACAAAACCGCTCTATAGACTCCTCAAATATATTGGGTAAACTATCCACATTTTTGATGGTGCTGGTAAATTTTAATAACAGGCAAAAATTTAATAGAGGTAAATAAATAAGAAAAAGTAACTAAACTTTTTTTCTCCATTTACATCCAAAGCTGATTTCCTGACAGCAAATACAATTCCATATAGCGTAATCTTTTAGGACTCATTGAAAATATATTGCCATCTATAATAATAATAATAATCTTTATTTTTATATAGCGCTAACATATTCCGCAGCTCTTTACAGTTTGCACACATTATCGTCACTGTCCCTGATGGGGCTCACAATCTACATTCCCTATCAGTATGTCTTTGTCATGTGAGAGGAAACCCACGCAAACACGGGCAGAACATACAAACTCCTTGCAGATGTTGTCCTTGGTGGGATTTTAACCCAGTATCCCAGCGCTGCAAGGCTGCAGTGCTAACTACTGAGCCATCCATTTTTGTCAATAGCAAAAAGTTTTGACATTGTGCACATTTTTGCACTTTTTAAAAAAAAAAAAATCTTTTCACATCTCTGAAGTTTTGATCTGGGGTGTTCTTGGTGCAGAGACCTTCACCGATCTCTGAAGTGAAAAGGCAGAAGAGCTCAGCTGAGTGCTGTCCACCTTGGAGACTGATGATGGAGCCTGGTGACCCCATTTTTAGTCTGAGGAGAGCAGTTGATTGCTTCTACCCCTTCGCTTTAGCAATCAGTTGGCGATATCAGCACCCAGATCCCCCACTCTTTCTAGATGTCAAATGTTTCATAAAGTGCAGTTACACTTTGCTTTAATTTTAATAAGTATGGAGGGTGGTTTATGGCTTTGTGCACATGGCTGATCTACAGCTTCTTGCTGGAGACTAATTTGAGGTGCGTTCTATTCCTCCAGCTTCACTGTAACCTGTCGATGTACTGTGTATACACTAGTATTTGCCTTATTTCCCTTACATCGGTAGATCTGCCTCCCAACTGTGCCGTTTGGCTTCTGGCACTCTGTCTAGGCGGCTGAGATCTTACCGTTGGGTAACTCTACTGCTGAACACTCAGCTGATCTTGTAATCTTCATTTTAAGCCTAATTGTAAATACTCGGTTAGTTTTGTTTTGCAGATCCGGCCGCACCATTAACAAACAGTTTATGATCTTAGTTTAGCGTTAACATTTGTCATTTGTCTTGGAGGAAAAGCTTCTAATCGCCTTATTCTGGGAGAGGAGGTTTATGGTCACTTGCGTGTTTGTACTCGGCTGAAGTGTCAAAAAAGGGAATTAACACTAAGTAAAGGGAATAATCGTCCCAACTGCGAAGATAAAAATTGTGCATTATGTTCTCGTTTCATTACCCTTATGTATAGAAATCTACTATCAGCAGATCCTACAGATAATCAGATGTGTATGGGGGCATCCCGAGTGAAAACAAGGATTTCAACATGCCTGATCCTTTGTTCGGCGGGGAGAAACTGCTGCCAAGGTTGTCTGACATCAGATCATACCTCTGCTGCTGAATCACTGCACATTTGGCAGAAGGGAAGGATTAGATACCTGTTCTGCTGGCAGATATCTTATGTGTACGGCTAGCCTTAATCATCTGATTGATCGCTGTCGAAAAGAAAGTAGTCCCCCCAAAATAAAAATTTTCCATTATAATTTTGTTAATGGTATCTAAAGGGAGTTCCAAGTACTGAGATTTTTGGATAGCAAGCCATCCAAGTTACTGTAATTTGGATACTAACTTGTCTATTACTAAGATGGCTGTCGGGTGAACGATGGTTTGGGCGACTCGCTCATACACAGGAGCTCATTTGGCTGAGCACTCCTGTGTTCTCTATGAGAAAGCAGTCACCAGACGTCTCTGCCGACTGCTTACCTCCGGGAGAAGAAATCTGTAGGCCGTCTCAGCGTTGAGTGACAGCCGGCCCTAATGATGAGCTGCTGTCAGTCAGTGCCAGGAGCCGCAGTGACTGAACCAGGCGCCAGCTCCACCCTCGTGACCTAAACCCCAACACTGCAACGAGGAATAAAGTTAATTTCCTCCCGTCAGCGGGGCTCTAATGCCAGCTAATGGCATTATTTCACATAACAGGTTCCCTTTATGGATGGTTTTGTTTTTTGTTTTTTTTTCCAAGCTGTTTGGTATAATTTCTTTTAAAGCCAAGTTGGATTGTTCATACAGGCGATCTAATATACAATTGTTCTGCTGGATTCTTATCCTTATTGTATGGCTCGTTTTGATCTAGTAGACATGAGCAAATTAGATCTCCTTCCTACTGAGACCAGTGTGATGATCTCCTGGTTCTGTTCTGGTTCAGCCCTTCTGCCCGCCCTAGATTTTCCAGACAGAGCTGTTCTTCATGTCCATTACAGTATTATTGTAGTTGTGTAGTAAAGACCACAACCAACCAACAGCTGTGTCATAATTTCTATTTTCAATCACCAATTCAAAATGACAAGGTTTATTTCTCAATTTCAGCATAAGGAAAGAGCCGTAATATTTTTTTTCACTATCCAAGTAACTTTTCTAAAATGGGATCTAGAGGTTTCTTGATATTAAGTAATATGTTTTATATATAAAAAAAGAAAAAAACAGAATATATAAGGCCTTGTGTATTACAGCTCTGTACCGAACCATAGTTGGGCACCATTGAAGTCTATAGGGCCCTAACCGTACCTCATTATGTTCAGGACCGCCAATGCACTCAGTTGCCTTGCATAAGTATGGATTATTGTTAATTTGTTAATTTCCTCATAATATTAATATATTTTAATATTGTTAACTTCCACTCGTAAAGATGTATTTAATCTCCAACCAAATACTGATAATTGCTGCTAAGATTGTTATATTTGTGCCAATTGTTTTATCTTTTTGTAAACTGTATAAATAAAAACCTTCCAATTTAGAGATCAGTGCGTCTTTATATTTATTTATAAATATTTTATGCGGAAAGTCACTGTTTGGTTTTCTCACATTTGTTCCTTTTTTTTAGTTGTTTTTTTTTGGCATTACACACTTATCACTAATCAAGAGGGAAAGTTTTGTAGGTATTGTATCTTGACTTTAAAACTTGGACCCCCTGGTTCTACAGAACGTAGCTAACAGATTCACACAGCATAATAAAGCCTAAGGAAAGGGGTGAGAAGCCAAGTGATCGTGCAGATTCTAGCCAGCGCATCCCCGAGCTGGATTCACAACCACACAGCTCAGTAATGTTGTAGATTATCCACTCTATTATTAAAGGAATTAAGAGCATGATTCCCGTTTTGTGTGTTTGTAGAGTAGGAGACATTATAGCAGCTGGTCCATTCCCACCAGCTAAGAGAGAATTGCAAATTAGAATTAGAGCCTGAAAGTGGGAAAACTAGTAAATTCAGGAAACAAGTACAGCTTATTCTTAATAGTTACTTGAAACTCTAGATCCCCTTTTAAAACTTGGCAAAAACCCCTGTAACCCCTTCATGACCCAGCCTATTTTGACCTTAAAGACCTTGCCATTTTTTGCAATTCTGACCAGTGTCCCTTTTTGAGGTAATAACTCAGGAACACTTCGACGGATCTTAGCGATTCTGAGATTGTTTTTTCGTGACAATGGTAAATTTAGGTCGATAATTGTTGCGTTTAGTTGTGAAAAACGGAAATTTGGCAAAAAATTTTTGCAGCTTTCAAATTTTTAATTTTTATTCTGTTAAACCAGAGAGTTATGTGACACAAAATGGTTAATAAATAACATTTTCCACATGTCTACTTTACATCAGCACAATTTTGGAAACAAATTTTTTTTTTTTTTTTAGGATGTTATAAGGGTTAAAATTTGACCAGCGATTTCTCATTTTTACAACAAAATTTACAAAACCATTTTTTTTAGGGACCACGTCACATTTGAAGTCACTTTGAGGGGTCTATATGGCAGAAAATACCCAAAAGTGACACCATTCTAAAAACTGCACCCGTCAAGCTACTCAAGACTACATTCATGGACAAAAGTTTTGAGAATGACACAAATATTAATTTTTACAAAGTCTACTGCTTCACTTTTTCTAATGGCAATTTGCATATACTCCAGAATGTTATAAAGAGTGATCAGCTTAACAGCAATTACTTGCAAAGTCAATATTTGGCTAGAAAATGAACTTTATCCCCCAAAACACTTTTCAGCATCATTGCAGCCCTGCCTTAAAAGGACCAGCTAACCTCTTTTCAGTGATTGCTCCATTAACACAGGTGTGGGTGTTGATGAGGACATGACTGGAGATCAATCTGTCATGATTAAGTAAGAATGACACCACTGGACACTTTAAAAGAAGGCTGGTGCTTGGCATCATTGTTTCTCTTCTGTTAACCATGGTTATCTCTAAAGAAACACGTGCAGTCATCATTGCAATGCACAAAAATGGCCTAACAGGGAAGAGTATCGCAGCTAGAAAGATTGCACCTCAGTCAACAATCTATCGCATCATCAAGAACTTCAAGGAGAGAGGTTCCATTGTTGCCAAAAAGGCTCCAGGGCGCCCAAGAAAGACCAGCAAGCGCCAGGACTGTCTCTTAAAAGTGTTTCAGCTGCGGGATCGGGCTACCAGCAGTGCAGAGCTTGCTCAGGAATGGCAGCAGGTAGGTGTGAGTGCATCTGCACGCACTGTGAGGCGGAGACTCTTGGAGCAAGGCCTTGTCTCAAGGAGGGCAGCAAAGAAGCCACTTCTCTCCAGAAAAAACATCATGGACAGACTGATATTCTGCAAAAAGTACAGGCAGTGGACTGCTGAGGACTGGGGTAAAGTTATTTTCTCTGATGAATCCCCTTTTCGATTGTTTGGGACATCAGGAAAACGCCTCATTCGGAGAAGACAAGGTGAGCGCTACCACCAGTCTTGTCTCATGCCAACTGTTAAGCATCCTGAAACCATTCATGTGTGGGGTTGCTTCTCAGCCAAGGGAATCGGCTCTCACAGTCTTGCCTAAAAGCACAGCCATAAATAAAGAATGGTACCAGAATGTCCTCCAAGAGCAACTTCTTCCAACCCTCCAAGAGCAGTTTGGCGATCAACAATGCCTTTTCCAGCATGATGGAGCACCTTGCCATAAAGCAAAGGTGATAACTAAATGGCTCAGGGAACAAAACATAGAGATTTTGGGTCCATGGCCTGGAAACTCCCCAGATCTTAATCCCATTGAGAACTTGTGGTCAATCATCAAGAGACGGGTGGACAAACAAAAACCTAAAAATTCTGACAAAATGAAAGCATTGATTGTGCAAGAATGGACTGCTATCAGTCAGGATTTGGTCCAGAAGTTGATTGAGAGCATGCCACGGAGAATTGCAGAGGTCCTGAAGAAGAAGGGTCAACACTGCAAATATTGACTTGCTGCATTAACTCATTCTAACTGTCAATATAAGCTTTTGTTACTCATATGTTTGCAATTATATTTCTGTCTGTGATAAAAACATCTGTCAAACACACATAAAAACCAGAGGGAAGCAGATCATGTGAAAATATAATATTTGTGTCATTCTCAAAACTTTTGGCCATGACTGTACACTCAAGAAGATTATTAGCACTTCAGGTGCTTGACAGGAACTAAAGCAACGTGGAAGAAAAAAATGGACATTTTAATTTTTCGAACAAAAATTTACTTTTAGCATCAATATTTTCATTTTCACATGGGCAACAGGATAAAATGGATCCTAAAATTTGTTGGGCAATTTCTCCTGAGTACACAGATACCTCATATGTGGTCATAAACCACTGTTTGGGCACCCGGCAGGGCTCGGAAGGGAAGGAGCGCCATTTGACTTTTTGAATGGTTAATATGCTGGAATATTTAGCGGTTGCCATGTCGCATTTGGAGAGCTCCTGTGTGCCTAAACATTAGCGCTCCCCACAAGTAACCCCATTTTGGAAACTAGACCCCAAAGGAACTTATCTAGATGTATAGTGAGCACTTTAAACACTCAGGTGCTTCACAAATTGATCCGTGAAAATAAAAAGTACTTTTTTTCACAAAAATTTTCTTTTAGCCTCGGTTTTTTTCACTTTCAATTCGGCAAAAGGATAAAATGGATCTTAAAATTTGTTGGGCAATTTCTCCTGAGTACACAGATACCTCATATGTGTTCATAAACCACTGTTTGGGCGCACGGCAGGGCTCAGAAGGGAAGGAGCGCCATTTAACTTTTTGAATGGAAAATATGCTGGAATATTTAGCGGTTGCCATGTCGCGTTTGGAGAGCCCCTGTGTGCCTAAACATTGGAGCACCCCCAAAAGTGACCCCATTTTGGAAACTAGACCCCCCAAGGAACTTATGTAGATATGTGGTGAGCACTTTGACCCCCCAGAAGTTTATAACGCAGAGCCGTGAAAATAAAAAATCATTTTTTCCTCAAAAAATGATTTTTTTTTTTAGCCCAAAATTATTTATTTTCACAAGGGTAACAGGACAAACTGGACAACTTTTGGGATCCAATTTCTCCTGAGTACGCTGGTACCCCATATGAGGGGGGAACCACTGTTTGGGCACACGTCGGGGCTTGAAAGAGAAGTAGTAATGTTTTGAAATGCAGACTTTAATGGATTGGTCTGAGGGCATCATGTTACGTTTGCAAAGCCCCTTTTGTGCCTAAACAGTAGAAACATGAAAGGTGCATTACCAGTGTGAGATGTAATAAAACAGAACAGTAGAACTGAACTTTTCCCTTCCCCATGACAGCACCGCTACATGAGATGGCATCCGCCCCCAGGAACAGGAAACCTGCAGCAGAGTTAAAAGAAGGGGGCGGCACCTCTCTCCTCACTTTTTGGTTTCCTGTTCCTGCGGGTGGAGGCCTACGGCATACGTTATACCTCCAGAGGGATCCCCTTTTGATGATTCTGGTCTGGAGACCAAGGTCCGCGGCGTGGGAGACAGCTGGGCGCGGTGGCGCGTGCCTGTCATCCCGGCATCCAGGGGAGCTGCCGTGGATTGCGCCTCACCCCACCGCTGGACTCCCCGGTGGCCGCTCCTGGCCGGAGGCTGGGCCGGGGAAGTAGAGTCCACGACGCTGGCACTGCGTGGATGGGATGACTTCCATGTTACAGCGGAAGTGACGTCACGCTGAGGGAGTGCGGTGTGCCGAACACTTCCGGGAGGAAGCTGATTCAGAGGTGTGCACACCGCTCTCACCTAATAATATTTAAAGGGGCAGTGTGCATTGAAGCTGTGGCAGCAGCCTCTCAAAGGATATGGCAGACCCCACAGTGGAATCGCCTACACCAGTGGAAGAAAACCCACAAGCTACTGTGGTACCCTAGGGCTCTGGTGGGTGAGTGCCTTTATAAGGCAAAAAACACGTTGGTAATGGTGTTCTCTGTGTCATATTTGTTTAGGGGAAGAAAGCCACATCCAACAGAGCATGTGCTCTGTGTCAAAAGCCCTCCCTAGAACATATGAAAAACGGATTTGTCGCTCATGTATCAACAAAACTGTGGCCGAGGAGTTCTACCTTTACTCCAAAGCATAAAATCCATTACTAGGGATGAGGTAAAAACCATGGTAAAGGAGCAAATGAAACAGCATATCGCATGTAGTTCTGGGAACCCCCCTCCCCCTCCTACACCTGCCCAAATCTCTGATATAGAGTCTGAAGACGAACAGTGGGAATTAGCTGTCTCTGAGGACACCGATTTGGACTCTTCAGATGAGGAATATGGTCACCCTTATTTTCTATCTGATGACATCAGGAAATTACTTAAACTTGTCAGATCTACTATGGGGATTGAAACGCCTAGAGAGCAGCGATCAATCCAGGATTCCATGTTTAGTAACCTGGAAGGGAAAAAATGTACGGTCTTTCCCTTTCATGATAACTTATTGAATCTGATTAAGAGGGAATGGAAAAAGCTGAACAAAAAGATGCCAGTTCCGCAGACCCTGAAACGCAAATACCCATTTGACGAAGAAATCTACGAAAAATGGGAAAAATTTCCTAGATTGGATGCTGCTATTGCTAGTACCTCCAGGGGAATAGCGCTTCCACTGGAGGACATAGGTGCCTCAAAAGATCCCCTCGACAAAAAATCTGTCTTCCTAAAATCAGCCTGGGAGGCATCAGCATGGTCATTTAAACCTGGGTGGCCGCCACTTGTACAGCTCGCGCTATGGTCAAGTGGTTAGAGTTAAGTGAGCAGATAAGGGACAAATGTCCAAGAGAAAGGCTATTGGAGGCAATACCTTCCTTGCAAAAAGCGGCAGGGTTCCTAGCAGATGCTGCGGTTGACTCAGTCCGATGTGCCGCCCGTGCATGCGCCCTGTCCAATTCAGGTCGCAGAGCACTGTGGTTGAAAAATTGGGCCGCAGACTTTCAATCGAAAGTGAAGCTCTGTGCGGTCCCTTGTGAAGGACAGTATCTCTTTAGGAAAGCCTTAGATGAAATTTTGGAGAAAACGGTAGACATCGTTGGGGTGACTCTCGATTGTTCTTTTGAGGGTCAGGGAGAGGTGGCCGAGACCGCTCAGACGACAGGTCCATGCGAGGCAAATCCTTGAGAGAAGGGAAAGATAGAGGATTCCTCTTCAGTAAGCCTCCCCGTAAACCAGATCCCAAACACCATTGACGCCAAATTGTGGGTGCGGGGGAGACTTTTTGTTTTTGTCCCTCGGTGGGCAGCATTACCAACCTCACAGTGGATAACCAACCTGTTATCCGAGGGCCTACGGCTAAATTTCATCATCCCCCCTCCTCAGCGGATGATAATGACTCATGGCCAAGAGAAATCAGGCCACATTAGAGAGGGAAGTTCATCTTATAAAAAAGCAAGTGCTCATAAGGGTACCAGACCAAAAGATAGGAAAAGGTTTCTACAGCACCTTGTTCCTTACGCCAAAACCGGATGGTTCGATAAGGTCAATATTCAACCTAAAAGCACTGAATCGTTATATCCGAATAGAGAAATTCAAAATGGAAACTCTAAAGTCAGCAGTAAGACTACTTTATCCAGGCTATTACATGACAATAGTAGATCTAACAGATGCTTACTAACATGCAGTGGCGTAGCGGGGGGGCGGTCCGCCCCAGGCGGCACGTGTGTGGGGGCGACGCAGCAGCAATTCCATCTCCCAACAGTCCCGATTCTAACCCCCTCCCACCCGCTGTCACGGTCGGGACACTGTGTCCTGCAGTGAGAGAAGCCGCCACGCCCCGCATGCACCCCTTCTTCGCCCTCCCAGCTCTCCAACTTCTCACAGCCAGCATTTACCATTGCTGTGCTGTCCAATGTAAAGGTGCGAGCAGGACCTGTGATGAGGTCACAGGAGGGAAGGAGTTAGGTGTCACACGGTCAGGCCCCTGTGTGCAGGAATCTGCTGTTCTGGTCATCATGGTGCTGGATGATGGTAAGTTTATGTGTGGGATCAGAAGGGGTTTACAGTGTGGATGTAGCAGAGCTGTGTGTGTATGAGGTGTACGGAGCAAAGCCGTGTGTGTACGAGGTGTACGGAGCGGAGCCGCGTGTGTACGAGGTGTACGGAGCGGAGCCGCGTGTGTACGAGGTGTACGGCGCAAAGCCGCGTGTGTACGAGGTGTACGGAGCAAAGCCGCTTGTGTACGAGGTGTACGGAGCAAAGCCGCGTGTGTACGAGGTGTACGGAGCGGAGCCACGTGTGTACGAGGTGTACGGAGCGGGGCCGCGTGTGTACGAGGTGTACGGAGCGGGGCCGCGTGTGTGCGAGGTGAGCGGAGATGTGTGTGTATAGGGCCACAAAGAGCGGAGATGTGTGTGTACGGGGCCACAAAGAGCGGAGCCGAGCATGTACAAGGGTCCTGTTACTTGCGGGAGCTGTGTGCTTGGGGGCTGCAGGGGAAGGAGGGGTGCCATTATGTGCATGGGTCTGCGTGGGGACAGAGCGAATACTGTTATCTAAGTAGGGCTGGGTCCCTGTCCCGCTGTCCTGGCCAGGAGGTTTACTTTCCCGCATTAGAATCGTGCATGCGGAAACCCCGGGGACCTCCCACACGTTCTGGCAGCCACATGTCCTGTTCCACCGGAAGTGACGTGCTGTAAGTCAGCTAAACGCCAGAAATGACCGCTTACCTCATTTCCGGCGGTCAGCTTACAGCAGCAGGTACTGTAACTCGTTCTCGGGAGAGTCTTCAGAATGGCGACGCATCGAGCCGCGGGATCTGTTGGAGTGAGAGCCGGGTATTGTATGGAGCGCTGCATACAATACCTGGCTCTCACTGAGCGAGACAGGCAAGATCTGGGGATCTCATCATGGGATCTGTTCAACAGATGATGAGATCACCAGATCCTGCCTGTCTCGCTCAGTGAGAGCCTGGTATTGAATGGAGCGCTGCATAGCTGATGAGATCCCCACATCCTGGGGAAATGAGGTCAGCGATGGAGCGTGACTTGTGGCTGCCAGAATGTGTGGGAGGTCCCTGGGGTTTCTGTATGTACGATTCTAATGCGGAAAGTAAACCTCCTGGCCGGGACAGCGGGACAGGGTCCCGAAATCGGGACTGTCCTGCTGAAACCGGGACGGTTGGGAGGTATGTGTTTAGAATTATTGTTTATGAAACAGTGTGATCAGCAGTGCTAAATGGGTGTGGTCATGGCATGGATATGGGTGTGACCAGTGAAATGGGTGTGGCTAGGGGCGTTTCCTAAAATTTGCTGCCCTGGGTGCCACAAACAGTTGCTACGCTACTGCTAACATGTACCAATTTGTGGAGTACATCAGCAGTACCTAAGGTTGGTAGTGGAGATTGCACAAGTTCCCACTCATTTACAATACCGATGTCTTCCCTTCGTAGTGTCGGTGGCCCCTCGGATCTTTACAAACATAATCTCCGAAATAGCATCCTTCGTGAGGAAAGAAAACATACTACCGTTACCCTATTTAGACGACTTTCTCATTATAGCAGACAGCAAGGAAGACTGCGTAAGGTCAGTCACAAGAGTACAGGAGGTGCTGACCAGGCTGGGCTGGATAATAAATTTAAAAAAATCATGGATGATTCCAGTTCAGATACAGGAATTCCTCGGGATCCAGTTAAATTCGGTCAGACGAGAGTGTGTCCTTTCAGAGAGGAAAATTCTGACCATACAACAAAAGATAAAGCAGATACAAGCTGGCAAGTTCATCTCGGTAAGAGAGGCAATGTCCCTTCTGGGTATGCTAATGGCAACAATCCCAGCGGTCAAATGGGCGCAAATACACACTAGAGAATTGCAGTGGCAAATCCTGTCCGAGCAGGCAAAGAACCCTTACAATTTAAATCGAAAGATTATCTTATCGCCACAAGTGCGGGACTCTCTAAGGTGGTGGCTGAGGGCCAAAAATCTAAAAAATGGTATACCTTGGTTAGTCCAGAACCCATTGGTATTGACCACGGACACAGGTCTGTTAGGCTGGGGAGCACATCTAGCAGTCCAAATTCTACATGGACATTGGGGTCCCTCAATGAGAGCATCATCCTCCAACCTGAAAGAGTTAGCGGCGGTAAGACAAGCAATTCTCCAAGCGGGAGAGGACATCAAAGGAAAACATTTGGTAGTGTTGTCCGACAACAGTACGACCGTAGCATACATAAACCGACAAGGAGGAACAAAGTCAGAGTCTCTGATGGAAGAAGCCAAGAAACTGTTTATATAAGCAGTAAACAATCTCTTATCCTTGTCAACCACACACTTAAAAGGGGCGGACAACCTTGTGGCAGATTTCTTAAGCCGTCACGTGTTACACCAGGGAGAGTGGTCTTTAAATCAGGAAGTATTTGGAGAAATCTGTGCCATCTGGGGTACTCCAGAGGTGGATCTGTTTGCCACAAAACGAAATCGGAAAATAAACAGGTTCTACTCCCTAAATCCAAGGGAAAACCCAGAAGGAGTGGATGCGCTATTGCACCAATGGAAGTTTCAACTTGCTTACTCGTTTACCCCGGTCCCGCTAATCCCGATAGTCCTGAAGAAAATTCGGGAAGACGGGACATGAATAATTCTCATCTAGCCCTTCTGGCCAAAGAGGGCATGGTTTACGTGGCTCAGACGCATGTCCATCTCGGACCCTTGGATCCTTCCGGATATCCCAAATCTCACCGCCTGGAACTTGAGAGGGGACTCCTACTAGTGAAAGGATTCTCAGACCCTTTAGTTATCACCCTGCTCTCTAGCAGAAAGAAAATCACAACGGACAAATACCAGAAAGTCTAGGAAAGATTCCTAGAATTTTCAGGATGACGGCTTTCTAATACAATCCAAGAAGTCCCAATAACTGAGGTTCTAGAGTTTCTCCAGAAATGGCTAGAAAGAGGATTGTCTACTAGCACACTAAAAGTGCAAGTCTCTGCTCTAAGTACGTTGTTTGATCAAAAACTTGCTGATCATCCCTGGGTTTATAGGTTCATTCGAGCCTCCTTTACGGCCAGGCCTTTCAAATCACGACCGAAGGTAGCTCCCTGGGATCTAAATTTAGTATTAAATGCCCTAACTTCTCCTTTCCAGCCTCTTACTTCCATTTTAATAAAGACCCTGACTCTAAAGACAGTTCTCTTGGTTGCCCTAACGTCAGCTCGACGTATCGGTGAGCTGCAATCTATCTCAGTAAACCCCTATATACTACTGTTCTAGATGACAGAGTAATTATTAAAACTGAGCCGGCCTTCCTTCCGAAGGTCAATTCAAAATTTCACAGAGACCAGGAGATAATTCTGCCATCTTTTTGTGCCAATCCAAAATCCCAGGGAGAAGAAACCTTCCATTGCCTAGATGTCAGACGTTGCCTACTTCAATATCTAGAAGTATCAGAGCCTTGGCGACAGTCATCAGCCCTTTTTGTCTCATTCCAGGGACAAACGGGAAAAAAAGCCTCAAAATCAACTATTGCATGGTGGCTTTGTATGGCTATTTCACTTGCTTATTCCTCTTCAGGGCGAGCTCCTCCACTGGGAGTAACAGCTCTACAAGGGCCATCGCCACATCCTGGACAGAAAGGGCGAATGCATCTGTGGAACAGATCTGCAATGCAGCAGTATGGTCTTCACCTTCCACTTTCTTCCATCATTATAGGCTAGATCTAGGACTTTCAAATTTTGCCTTTGGGAGAAAGGTGTTATTTGCTGTTGTCCCACCCTAGGAGTCTTTTCTATTTCTTCTTCTCATGTAACGGTGCTGTCATGGGGAAGGGAAAAAATGATAATTACTTACTGGTAATTTGATTTTCCAGATCCATGACAGCACCGCATTAATTCCCCGCCCTATCTTGGTGATGGTTGTGTGATGCACAAAAAAAAAATTTTTTTAATTAATAAATATGACTTTGTGAAAAGTGAATATAATATATACATATCTGAACTAATAAGGCGGTTACTTTGCATACTCTGAAAACAAACTGAGGAGAGAGGTGCCGCCCCCTTCTTTTATCTCTGCTGCAGGTTTCCTGTTCCTGGGGCGGATGCCATCTCTCATGTAACGGTGCTGTCATGGATCTGGAAAATCAAATTACTGGTAAGTAATTATCATTTTTCTCATTAGTAACACGTTAGCAGCTACAGCTCTGCTGTATTTCAACAATATTACAACACTGGCTGCCTGTGAGTTGAAGCCGGAGCACCGAGGAACCTGCAGATGCGAGATCAGACTAAATATCTCACACTTGGTAATGCCCTTTTTATTTCAAATAAGCTCTGGAGTCAGATTCTCAGGGAGATTTATGTCTCTGCCCCATTTTTTAAGGGCCAAAACTTTTTTCTGTGTACATAGCCATATAAAGGCTTTTTTGTGGAACGAATTGTAGTTTTACTACATGATGTACAGAAAGAAAAAACAGGAAAAAAAATATTTAAAGTGGGATAAAATCGTGAAAAAAAACCTCTACAATGTCTGTTGTGTTTTAATACCAATCTGCAGTTTTTTTCTTGCAGAAAGTTGGCCTACTAAAAGGTGGAATAAACTTACACTATGCAGTCTAAACGTGCAAAAGATTTATCAAAAGCATAAATTTTATGTATTTTAAGACTAAGTTTTCACTGTCTTAAGGCTTATTCCATTTTCACTACAGATTAGCATGAACAAGTGTTCCTATGAACGCTCATGTTACCATAATCTTTCAGTCCAAACAAGCTGTCGATCGCCAAAGATGAATACGCGTTTTGAATCTTGCTTCATCACAACCCTTCTGATGAAGCAAGATGCGAAACGTGTCAAGGGGCATATGGTGACACATAACTGACGGTAAGATTTCAGTGGTTAATTAATTTGTACAGGTCTTATAATTGCGGTTTGCACAAAAGATTATCATTCTTGCCAGCACATTGTTCTATGTAAAGAGGACTGACGCTGCCAAGAACCATGGCAGCCTATATGCACCGAACTTCAACAGATCATTCAGTGCATATATGAAGTGCTGTCTGCCTGTTTAAACTTTTCCATTATAGTGTATGGTTTGGTGACGTTACTGTTAATAGAGACATAAGTCTTAAGAATTATCATCAAATATGACATGAAAATTTAATGAAATGTGACATGAAAATGAAAAGACTTAATGGCAATGCTATGGATGGTCCGGCCTGGTTAACCTATGCTGTTATATTTTACTAACTAGACGGTATTTTTAAATTAAATATATTCACCCCCTTGAGACTTGAAATAATTTTCGAAACTCCCATAGATTAGACAGACCACAGCTGGATCTTTTGTATAAAAAAAAAAAAAAGAAAGAAAAAATGGATTTGTTCTCGTGGGGAACCACATTTGCACCATAAAACCACAATAGCTTTAAGACTGAACTTTGTTTATTTGTCTCCGAGTGACTAATCCCGATGCAAAGGATGAGTGACCTTGTGGTCGGACAATGGCCAGTGAAACAATTTTTCCAGGAGGGAAACGAAGAAAGATTCCAAAACTCAGAATAAAACGCTGTAGAGCACTTTGTCTTTGTATCAGTACAAATGTATATTAAAATAAAAATATCTAATACTTTCCAGTGGAAATATAATGAGCTATATATAATATAGTGTGCGGCAGTCATTTTAACATTTTTCATTACTGAAAACAATTCTGTATTTTTTATTTTTTTTATTAGATCATCTCAAAACTGATGCCTCTGCTAGTTCAAATCAATAATTATTTTGATTGAGGATCTGGCTGCTTTCCTTTTAAAGATAATACTTGTATTCCTAATAAATTCAGTTCTGGTGCATTGTTCATTTTGATATTCCTCCGAAAAAGACAACTTTGGTAAAAACTATTACCCTTTGCATAGTGGCGTATCCCTAGACCGTTTTAGATCATCTGCACTGACTGAATAATGAACACACCTAGTGATGGAAAACTCGAACAGTGAAGTTCAGGGTCCATACCGAACACCTACTGTTCGGACACGGACCCCGCACATAGACTTCTCCAGGAAGTCCATGTTACTGTTTGGGTTTAGCACCCCGAACATCGGGTGTTTACCACGCAGTCATCTGCATGACAGCGCGAGAAACACCAGTGGCCATGATCGGCGGTAAGATTACCACCGGTCCCAGAGCTGCGGTTCTCATGCTGTCAGATGACAGCGTGAGCCAGCTGTTGTGACCAGTGGTAAAAGTTTACCTCCGGTCACAGAGGCATCGGCTGATGTGAGCACTATTCCCATCAGCAACGCCTGCTATTGCTGATAACAGCGAGAGCAGGCGTTGCTGATTGAAGTATTTATCAGCCAGCGCCTGCACTATATATAAATACTTTTTTTTTTTTAAATGACGGGTCTTTTCTATTTTTAATAACCAGCATGGCAAAAATTTTCTTGCGATGATCTCATTGAGATCACCGCAGTTCATAGTCCTGTCTCACAGTTAAGTGTGGGAATGCAGCCTAAGTGACCTGCGGTAACCTCGATGACATCACCGCTAGTCAAGGAGTCTGTAGACCACATATCGCATATATGGATTACAGCATGGGACATCTTCACTTCGGACAGGTGAGCAATATGTTTGTTTATTTATTTTCTCACAGGGGACATGGACATCGGTAGATTAGGCGTAAGGTGAGTATTTTATTTTCTGTGTTTTTTACAGGGGACAAGGGCTTCAAGAGAATGGGCATAAGGTGAGTATAACTTTTTGTTATTTTTTAATTTGTAAAACTGGATTTTTATTTAAAATAAAGTACTTTATTAGAAGTGATTTTTATTTATATTATGAACATGGGGTTAGTTATGGATAGTCGTCATATAGACGCTTCTCTTTTACTAAACTGTGGGCTTGATGTCACTGACAATACAAAGTGACATCAATCCCACCAAATCTGAACCCCATTTGCCACCGTCACGGGGAAAATGTGAAGAGCTGGGCAAAGCACCAGAATTTGCACATCTAATAGATGCGCCTTTTGTGGGGTGGCTGCAAGCTGCTATTTGTGGGCTAGGGGGACCAATATCCATGACCCCTTACCAGCCTGAGAATACCAGCTCCCAGCTGTCTGATTTAGCTTGGCTGGTTGTCAATAATAGGGGGACCCCACGCCATTTTTTTAAAATTATTTATTCAAAAAAAGCGAGACCCCTCTACTCTTGGTAACCAGCCAAGATAAAGCTGACAGCTGAGAGTTGCAGCCTGCAGCTATCTGTTTTGCCATGCTGGTTATCAAAAGTAGAACAGATCCAACTTCATATATTGTTTTTTTTTTTGTTTGTTTTGTTTTTTTTATTTACAGCGCAGGTGACGGCTGATGAATACTCACATCAGGCTTATTGGAGTAGTACTCCTTTTCACTGGGGAAAAAAATTGCATCTCCTGTTGTGAATGTGTTAGAAATGAATTCTGAGCAGAAGCTCCCTCTGGTGGTTACAAACAGTACTGAACTATTCAATGAAGATTGTGAAGATTGGCAATCAGGTGTTACAGACTGGTCTTCTATAAGGGAGGTTCCCTCCCATCAGGGTTGCCGGTGATCAATTGTTCTTGTCTCAACTTTTGTTCCTTGTTCACTTGGAAGCTTGCTGTGTCTTGCCTGCATCTTCTGCTAACAGATAAGATATTTTCTGTTTTTATTTTTGTGATTGCTTTTTGCATTTTGTCCTGCACTTCTGTGGAGGTCAGCCAGGTCCCCTCCGGGGCTTGTGCTCCTCTCAGTTTATCTGAGCCACTGTTATTTGTTCATTTGCCTTTTCCAGTTTTTTCAGTGGCTGCTGCTTAGTTTTGTTACACCAGAGAACTAATTTAGGTGGTAGAGGTCGTGTGATCTCAGGTGTTTTTGCAGTTAGTGAGTTGGTATTTTTTTTGGGTTTTTTTGGATTGCAGGTACGCTCCACGGCTGCCTTTAGTTGTGGTGGTTAGTCAGGTTACTGCAATCCAGTAGATTCCAACCTCTCTGGTGTATTGCCTTTTTTTTTTTTTTGCCTGCTCTCCTCAGCTACCGAATCATAACAGTATCACCGGCCAAACTAAAAATTATATGGTACTCACAGAAGGGAAAGATAGTGTAAAAAAAAAAAATAAATAAAAAAAGTTGTCAGAGATATTTTTTTTTTTCTTTCCCTCTTTTTCTCTGGGTGCTGAGGATTTTTTTTTTCTCTCAATGGAGTTTGCACAGTTATCTGGCCGTGTGGATCAGCTTGCCACTGAGGTTCGGAGTGTTGCTGCCTATCTTGCAGGGTTACCGGTTGTGGAACCTAGGATCCCCATGCCAGATTTGTTTTTAGGGGATCGAGCTAAATTTCTGAATTTCAAAAATAACTGTAAGTTGTTTTTTGCCTTAAAACCTAAGTCCTCAGGGAACGCAGCACAGCAGGTTCAAATTGTCATCTCTCTCCTGCGCAGCGATCCTCAGGATTGGGCTTTTTCCCTGACACCTGGGGATCCTGTTTTGAGTAATGTTGATGCATTTTTTCTGGCTCTGGGTTATTGTACGATGAACCTAATGTCACTGATCAAGCTGAAAAAGCCTTGTTGGCATTAAATCAGGGGCTTGAGGACGCTGAGTTATACTGTCAGAAATTCCGAAGGTGGGCAGTCCTGACCAAATAGAATGATGATGCTTTGGCAGCCCTTTTTCGGAAGGGTCTGTCAGAGAATGTAAAATGTTATGGTGGGTTTCCCTGCTCCCTCTGGTCTCAATGATTCTATGTCATTAGCGATTCAAATTGACAGACGTTTGCGTGAGCGTAGAGGTATGCGTGGAATAGTGTTGGCTTGTGAACCAGCTTCTGAACCCATGCAGTGTGATAGAGTGGCTTCTGGGGCACAGCGTCATGAGTTTCGAAAACGCAATGAGTTATGTTTCTACTGTGGTGACGCCTCTCATGCTATTTCAGTCTGCCCTAAGCGGGGAAGACGTTTTGCACGCTCAGTTGTCTTGGGTAGTGTTCAGACTAAATTTCTGTTGACTCTTACCCTGATTTGCTCCCTGTCCACATTTTCTGCTCAGGCTTTTGTTGATTCGGGAGCAGCTATTAACCTGATGGATTTTGATTTTGCTAAACGTTGTGGGTTTCCCTTGATACCCCTACAGAAGTCTATTCCCCTACTGGGGATTGATTCTACCCCTTTCGCTGAGAATAAACCCCAGTTCTCTACTCAGGTGATAATGAGGGTTGAACCTGATCATCAGGAGAGTTGCAAATTTTTGGTGCTGTATAATCTGCATGACATTATTGTACTAGGTTTCCCTTGGTTACAGTCTCATAATCCTGTTTTGGATTGGAAATCTGTGTCTGTAACCAGTTGGGGCTGCCAATGTGTTAATGCCAACACTCCTGTTTTTTCTGCCTCTCCCCAGGATCAGGATGTTCCTGACTTTTTGACTGATTTTTCTGATGTATTTAGCAAAAGTAAATCTGCATCCTTGCCCCCCCATAGGAGCTATGACTGCGCTATTGAATTAGTGCCTGGTAGTAAATTCTCTAAAGGTCGCCTTTTTAACTTGTCTGTACCTGAACATGACGCTATGCGGTCTTATATCAAGGAGTCATTGGAGAAGGGTCATATCAGACCATCCTCTTCACCCTTGGGTGCTGGTTTTTTCCTTGTGGCCAAAAAGGATGGTTCATTAAGGCCGTGTATTGATTATCGTCTCTTGAACAATATCACTGTGAAATATCAATATCCGTTACCCTTGATTTCTGACCTGCTTTCCAGGGTGAAAAGTGCTACTTGGTTTACCAAGCTTGACCTCAGGGGGGCGTATAACCTTATTCGCATTAAGCACGGGGATGAATGGAAGACGGCATTTAATACCCCAGAGGGGCATTTTGAGTACCTAGTGATGCCCTTTGGGCTCACTAATGCTCCTTCCGTCTTCCAGTCCTTCATGAATGACATTTTCAGGGATTTTGTGGATAAATTTCTGATTGTTTATTTGGATGATATCTTGATTTTTTCCAATGACTGGGACTCTCATGTGAAACATGTTCGGACTGTGTTCCAGATTTTGAGAGAGAATGCTCTGTATGTGAAGGGATCAAAGTGTCTTTTTGGCGTACAGAGGATCTTATTTTTGGGATTCATTTTGTCCCCATCTGTTATGAAATGGACCCGGTCAAGGTTCAGGCCATCTGTGATTGGGTCCAACCTACTTCATTAAAGGCTCTTCAGAGATTCTTGGGTTTTGCCAATTTTTATCGTAAATTTATTGGTAATTTCTCTGTTATTATTAAACCATTGACTGATTTGACCAAGAAGGGTTCTGATGTGGTGAATTGGCCTCCTGAGGCAGTCTCGCGTTTCAGGAACTTAAGCAGAGATTCATTTCTGCTCCTGTTCTACGGCAGCCTGATGTTTCTCTGCCATTTCAGGTGGAGGTTGATGCCTCTGAAATTGGGGCAGGTGCCGTTTTGTCCCAAAGAGATCCAGAGACCTCTAAAAGTAACCCTTGTGCCTTTTTCTCTCGAAAATTTTCTCCAACTGAACGTAATTATGACGTGGGTAATCGGGAGTTATTGGCCATGAAGTGGGCTTTTAAAGAGTGGAGACATTGGCTGGAGGGAGCCAAACATCAAGTGGTGGTCCTCACGGACCATAAGAATCTGGTTTGTCTGGAATCAGCCAAGCGACTTAATCCTAGACAGGCCAGGTGGGCCTTGTTTTTCACACGTTTTAATTTTGTGGTTTCCTTTCTTCCTGGCACTAAGAATGTTAAAGCGGATGCCCTCTCGAGCAGTTTCCTTGCGGACTCTCCTGAGTTAGGCCTGTTTCACACATCCGGTGTGCGCCTGACGGCGCCCCCGGCATTTAGCCGCAGCGCCGCATCAGAAAACCTGATGCGCCGCTTGCGGGTTTTTTTGCATTGACTTGCATTAGCGCCGGATGGCGCCGCATGTCAATGCGTCGTATGCAATTTTGTCCGGATGCGGCGGAAATGTACATTCCGGCGGCCGGACAAAACGCAGCATGTAACGTTTTTTTTTTTTTGCCGGATTCCCCTGATGTCTCCGGGCATCAGAAACCATCCGGCAAAAAAACGCATGCGGCGCATCAGGTTTTCTGATGCGGCGCTGCGGCTAAATGCCGGGGGCGCCGTCAGGCTCACACCGGATGTGTGAAACAGGCCTTATCTGATCCTGCTGTTATTTTGAAAGAGGGTGTAGTTCTTTCCGCCATCTCGCCCAATTTGAGACTGGCTCTGGAAGGGTGTCAGGAGGATAAACCCGAGCGCTGCCCTATTGGGAAATTGTTTGTCCCAGACCGGTGGAAAAAGAGTGTGATGTCTGAGATTCATTGTTCCGCGTTGGCCGGTCATCCCGGAATTTTTGGTACCAGAGACTTGGTTAATCGGTCCTTTTGGTGGCCTACTTTGTCTCGTGACGTCAGGGAATTTGTGCAGTCCTGCGGGACTTGCTCTCGCTCCAAGCCTTGCTCTCGCTCTAGTGGTTTGTTGATGCCATTGCCTGTGCCCAAGAGACCATGGACCCATATCTCTATGGATTTCATTTCCGACCTCCCTGTTTCTCAGAGAATGACCGTTATCTGGGTGATTTGTGATAGGTTTTCCAAAATGATACATCTTGTGCCATTACCTAAGTTGCCTTCCTCCTCCGAATTGGTGCCTTTGTTCCTTCAGCACGTGGTTCGGTTACACGGCATTCCTGAGAACATTGTGTCTGACAGAGGAGTCCAGTTTGTTTCCAGATTTTGGAGGACTTTTTGTTCTAAACTTGGTGTTCAATTGTCTTTCTCCTCGGCTTTTCATCCTCAGACCAATGGACAAACTGAGAGAACAAACCAGACATTGGAGACTTATCTGAGATGCTTTGTGTCTGCTGATCAGGATGACTGGGTCTCTTTTTTGCCTTTGGCTGAGTTTGCTCTTAATAATAGGGCTAGCTCTGCCACTTTGATGTCTCCATTTTTCTGCAATTTTGGGTTTCACCCTCGATTTTCTTCGGGACAGATGGAGGCTTCTGTCTGTCCAGGTGTTGACTCTGTTGTGGAGCGTATGCAGCAGATTTGGGACCAGGTAGTGGAGAGGTTGTCCCTCTCTCAGGAGAGGGCCCAGCGATTTGCCAACCGGCATAGGGCTGATGGTCCTCGGTTTGAAGTGGGGGACTTGGTCTGGTTGTCCTCAAGAAATATCCCTATGAGAGTTGCATCTCCTAAGTTTAAGCCTAGGTTCATTGGACCTTATAAGATCATGGAGATTCTTAATCCTGTTTCCTTTCGTTTACTTCTTCCAGGGACATTTAAGATCCATAACGTGTTCCACAAGTCCTTATTGAAGAGGTTTGTCGAGCCAGTGGTTCCTATGGCTGCGCCTCCTGACCCTGTTTTGGGTGAGGGCAATCTGGAGTATGTGGTTGAGAAAATATTGGATTCTCGTTTTTCTAGATGGAAACTCCAGTATTTGGTTAAGTGGAGAAGTTATGGTCAGGAGGACAATTCTTGGGTGTTTGCTTCGGACATCCATGCTAGGAGACTGATCTGTGCGTATCACAGAGCTCATCCTGACCGACCTGGTTGCCCAAATGAGGGTTCGGTGACCCCTCCTCAAGGGGGGGGTACTGTTGTGAATGTGTTAGAAATGAATTCTGAGCAGAAGCTCCCTCTGGTGGTTACAAACAGTACTGAACTATTTAATGAAGATTGTGAAGATTGGCAATCAGGTGTTACAGACTGGTCTTATATAAGGGAGGTTCCCTCCCATCAGGGTTGCCGGTGATCAATTGTTCTTGTCTCAACTTTGGTTCCTGGTTCACTTGGATGCTTGCTGTGTCTTGCCTGCATCTTCTGCTAACAGATAAGATATTTTCTGCTTTTATTTTTGTGCTTGCTTTTTGCATTTTGTCCTGCACTTCTGTGGTCAGCCAGGTCCCCTCCGGGGGCTTGTGCTCCTCTCAGTTTATATGAGCCACTGTTATTTGTTCATTTGCCTTTTCCAGTTTTTTCAGTGGCTGCTGCTTAGATTTGTTACACCAGAGAACTAATTTAGGTGGTAGAGGTCGTGTGATCTCAGGTGTTTTTGCAGTTAGTGAGTTGGTATTTTTTGGGGTTTTTTTTTGATTGCAGTAAGTGTCCTTCCTATCCTTTTCTTTCTAGGAAGATTGGGCCCCAACGTTTGCTCATACTATTTTCTGTCTGTGTCTGTATTTCCTCTTGTCTAACCGCCATTACATGTTTGGGGCTTCCTATGTTCTTTGGGGATCTGCTCCGGGGCAGATAGTTTTCCTCTTTCTATCTTTAGGTATAGTTAGCTTCTCAGGCTGTGACGAGGCGTCTAGGACCAACGTAGGTACGCTCCACGGCTGCCTTTAGTTGTGGTGGTTAGTCAGGGTACTGCAATCCAGTAGATTCCAACCTCTCTGGTGTATTGCCTTTTTTTTTGCCTGCTCTCCTCAGCTACCGAATCATAACAGTCTCCCCCTCGAAACTGCATCACACTAGGGCTATGTTAGTATTGCAAGAAAGCACATTTATTTGAAAGGGGCAGAACTACAACACCAGACACAGACTTCGGTAATGTTTCTGAACTGGCGTACAGATAGAAGAGGGCCCCTGTGCAAGAACAGTATATGGGCCCTTTGCCATCCAATAACTCATCATAATGCACAACTCCACCTGCTTTTGAGGTGAAGGTGGCCCCATTACCTCTTGGACCCCTGTAAGGCTGCATAGGTTGCACCAATGTTTATATGCTTGCCCCTCTGTTTCTGGGGGAAAAATCTGCTCCTTTTTCTAACCCTGGACAATATCTTTAAAGTAGAACTCTGGATATTAAAGGGGATGTCCAGGAATAAAAAATCATGGCTGCTTTCTTTCAGAAACCGTGCCATCTCTCACCATTCACTGCGTCTGGCAGGGTGGATAAAAATCAATGATTTTTTTAAAAAAATCAAAAAAATCGGATTTTTTTGATTTAAATCGGATTTTTTGATTTAAATCAGATTTTTTTGATTTAAATCAGATTTTTTTCAATAAACTGCTTTTTGAGGAAAATATTTTACCATCCAAAGGTTCTTCCATCATGAGATAAAGCTGAGTTGTTTAACTCAGTAGAATAAAGGCTGTATATGTGTAACATTCACAATGCCATGCTCTTCCAGAGGTTTCTGTAGGATTAGTGCTAGTGGGCAGTTTCTCTCCTATATTATCACAGACGCTCGCTTTACTTACGCAGTTCTCAAAAATGAATTTGACTCCGCAGAGGTCCCAGCCTCTTCTTCACGGCAAAAATGTTACAACATGAACAGAGTTGAGAAAAAGACCTTAATCCTATTGTTCTACAAACCTATATGAATACAGAATCAACCCCTTCAGTGCCAAGTCCAAGAAGTTAGACAATATGTTTCTGATTGTTTGGAGTGGAATAGATCTGCACAACACAAGAAGAATGTGAATCTAAGTGTGAGGAGGAGGAAGGGCAAGCAGACAAGAAAATGAAAGTGAAACTTTGAGCACAATACTGCAGCATAGCCACAGACAGACAAGTCAGGTCAGGATTATTTTTCTCCTTCCTAAGTACAACAGAACAGTGGTGTCCAAATATGAATGATTAACCCATTAAACTGGGGAGAAAAAAGTAATATAAAAAGTGATTCTAAAAATCTTCATCTACTTGCATGTTAAAGTAGCAAGAACTAGTTTAGGTAGAAACTTTGATTTAAATCACTGATTTAAATCAAGCCTTACTGACTAGTGATTTAAATCGTGATTTAAATCGTGATTTAAATCAGTTTGATTTAAATCAAATCCACCCTGGCGTCTGGTATTGGTATTCAGCACCCGTTAAATCGAGTGGAGCTGTAATAGTACAGACAACCTAAGGTGGTGCTGGTTCTGAAAAAAAAAATGCTATTTTTTTTTAATAATTAAAAATTCAGGTTATGATCAGGATAGGAGCAATGTGAAGCCCTCAACATCTTACATAGGGGTCCGAGCACTAAGTTTCTTCCATAGCATGCTATCCAAATGGTCTCTAGTGACGCCTGGACTCCATTTTATCGAAAAGTGCAGACCTTTTCTTCCATGTTCTAAAAGAATCAGAGCACCCCACAAAGGTTTTTAGATAATTTTTTTGTCCTATTTTACCCAGTTTCACTGTAATCAAGTACAGTATTTTATAACAGATCATTATGTTTTAGATGTGGACATGTGGTTTGTTTTTCTGTTTTGTTTTATTTATTTCGTCATTTTCTTGTGTTTCCGTCTATTTAGTTTTGGATTGTTTGAACTAAAAGGCTTCGACACAACTATCGTCTGTGGAGTTTTCGAATGTTTTCTGCACCTGGTTCTGCTTATACTGCAAAACGTATCAAGAAGCCTTAGTATAGTGTTTTTTTTCTTCTGTTATCTCTTGCACTGACCATCTTGGGATCTGGCTTTATTTGTAGTTACAGACCTAATATTCTGCCTTGATGAAGACAAATTCTTTTCAACTCTTCTACATAAAAGACCTTTCAGCATTTTGTAAGAATTACATGATGGCTGCTAGATTAATCAGGCTGCTAAATTAATTCTGGACATGGAATAACAGTCATATTTTCCATAGCTTAATTCTCTTTCATTTTTCCACCAGGAGTTTTCAACAGTCTTAAAGATACATTCCTTGCGTGTACCTTACTTTATTAGGTATGGTGAGTAGACAACATATTTCATTAAAAGGAATGTCACCAGGTCTTTGCTTCCCTGAGAGCAGCATGATGTAGAAACGGAGACTCTGATTTCAGCGATGTCACTTACTGGGCTCCTTGCTGTCATCTTGATGCAATCACAGCTTTCTCTGCTGCAGATCTAGCAATTCTCTGAATACTGGACTCTGTATAAGCCCGCCTCACCACTGACTGATCACTTTTAATGTACACTCTGAATAGGCAGAAAGCTGCAAAATTGGTGGTGGTTGTGGGTTATACAGGACTAATGCATATGGAGAACTACATAGCAACAGGTTTATTAGTCCTCTAGTACAACGATTTTTATCAAAACTTCAGTAAATGACATTGCTGGAATCGGGGTCTTTCTCCACATTATGTTGCTCTCAAATTACATGGGAAAATGCTGCTGACAGATTCCCTTTAAAGCAGATTATAGCATTCAGGTGGATGTCACCAGAGTAGTCTAGCACAGTGATCAGTAACCTGCAGCAATCCAGCTGTTCTGAAACTACAACTCTCAACATGCCATGGCAGCTGTAGAAATGTTAGGTGTTTGTAATTTTACTGAATCCTTCCTTTAAGACAAGTTACTATATTGTGGAATTGCTAAAGTGGGTAGCCTGAGATTAGAAGAAAGATGCGCTTTTCTCCCAGAAATGTGCCGATTTGGTACATAGACTGTTTCTGGTATAGCGGAGATAAGTGAAGGAACTCCGCTGCAATGCCAGACACAGCCCATGGACAGGAATGGCACCATTTGTGGGAAAAAAATATTACAATCTCATGAAATCCAAATACCACAATGCTATAGCGATCCGAATTATTGCAGAATAGAAAGTTCTCATTTATAGGTTGTGACACACCCAAACAGCTGCTCACTGGACCGATGCAGAGGAGTTTAAAAGAACTATGGGGTGAAATACAGCAATCAAGTTATTTATATGCATCTGTTTTGCTTGCTATGACCACAAAAAAAGGAAAAAAGGTTAAAAATAAGACTAATTTGTTTTTTCCCCATGCATTACTGATTTAAGAGAGTAAGATCCTATATAGCCTATAAGGTTTTTTATGCGCTCTGACCGCTCTTTCACTATATCAAACACTGGCTCCTCCACTTTTAATCTTCGCCATATTATTGAGGTTCCTCAGGGTTCAGCCCTGGGTTCCTTCATCTTCTCTCTACTCACCGCCCCTGTTGGGCAAACCATCAGCAGATATGGTTTCTAGCACCATCTCTATGTTGATGACACCCAATTATACACCTCTTCCCTTGACCAACCCTACATTACTACAAAATGCCAGGGATTATCTGTCTGCTGTCTCTGTCATCATGGCCTCCCTCTATCTGCAACTGAATCCCTCCAAAACTGAACTTCTCGTATTTCCCCCTCTACTAACCCATCTATACCTGATATTGCAATCATTTTGGGTGGTTCAACCATAATTTCCAAGCGGCACGCTCACTGTCATGGTCATATTTGACAAAGAACTTCCCTTTATTCCCAATATCCAATCACTCATGTCACTTGCATCTCAAAAACATCTCCAAAATCTGACTTTTTCTCACTGTTGAAATAGCAAAAACTCTTACTATAGCTCTTTTTCATTCTCGTCAGGACTACTGCAACTCTCTACTGATCAGTCTCCCTTGAACTTTTTCCTCTCCAATCCATCTTGAATGCAGCAGCCACGGTAGTATTTTTGTCCAGCCGCTTCACCAATGCCTCCACTTTGTGCCAGTCATTGCACTGGTTGCCCATTTTCTACAAAATACAATACAAACGTATCTCTCTCACCGACCAAGCTCTCCAACGTTCTGTACAACCCTATGTCTTCTCTCTCATCACTGTCTCTCTATCACCTTACCCATGCTCTCTGTTCTGCAACTGATCTAATACTAACATCCTCCAAAATCTGAAATCTCCCACCTCTGTCTCCAGCACTTCTCTTGTGCTGCACCAGTTTTCTGGAATGCACTACCCAAGACAATCCAGCTAATACCTAGACCCCACATTTTTAACTTTTTAGACAAGTCGATCACCTAACCTCACTAATCTAACACTTCCCTCTATAAATTATCCCCAGAATCTGGTTCCTCTTATTCATCTGTCTCCACATCCTCCATCCACCCAATAGCACACGGTAGCTGCACTTAGACAGATACTGGCTGATGACCAGATCTTGTACCATTATTTTAAATGCCCCATTTATTATAATAATGGCTGGACCATACATGACAAGTGATTTTTACCTTTTGTTTCCCCCCATTTCCCTATAGATTGTAAGCTTGCGAGTAGCAGGGCCCTCACTCCTTACTGGTGAACTGTGTGTCACTTTGTATTGTATTTATTGTCTGTACATGACTCCGCTTAATGGTAAAGTGCTATGGAATATGTTGGCGCTATAGAAATAAAATTATACTATTATTAAGATAATGAATGCGTTTAGTAGAAATTCTTCAAAAGCAAGAATATCTCTCCGTAAGTTGGCATTAGATGACGAAGAAAAAAACTAAAGTTTGTATGCCCCGCTATAGTTGAGGCATACAGTAGCTATGAGAGCCCAATCACAGATTCACACTAATCTGAACCTAAATTGTCTTTTTAAAGGCTTCTCCTCCCCTCGTCATTAGCCGGTCAGACCTGCAGTATGTGTCAGGGACGCTAGTCTCTAAAAGAATTATTTCCAGTGCAGTGGTCCCTGTGAATGGGTTACAGCGCACCTAGACGTGTCGGATTTCAGCTTTATACAGCACTGCTGGCATTTGTGTAATGGTCTCCTCAGGTATCTCTCTCTATGGAGAGTAATCTCACCTGTAAAATAACCCTGGCATTCTCCCCATCCAGCGGACACAAGATGAGGCAGCAGTAATGTTTAAAACATTTATGTGTTTTGGCAATCTAAATAGCTTTGACAGGTTCTTGGCTTTCTACATCCATAGATTCACCTCGCGTTTGGATCCCCCTCCCCCCTGCGTTTAGGCCATGAAATAATATATTCCAGACAAGACTTTGTTTTGGGACTTTTATCCAGACAAAAAAATTAGTGGTTTGTACATTCTGAAGATATGAAGAAATACAAGTTTCCAGAAGGATTAATGACAACATTCTCTCATCAAGAATTATTTTCTGAGTGTATCTGGATTTCACTTAAAATCCAATACAAATATTATTCTTCTTATTTTTTATCTACAGGTCTTGGGTCACTTTTCTGAATGGAGTATGTGAGACTGATTCGTTTTACCCATCTAACAATACAGTGAAGAGTTCTCTTAATACATTACATGCGGTCTAAAGAAATGAGTCCTCCAGCAGCTTGTGAATATGTGCTACACAGAAACAGGAGAGCAGGAATCACTCCTGTGTGCTGTGTACAGGAGATATCATGGCGGCAAACAAAATCCTGCGACAGCTTTCTATGGGATTAATCGAAATCATTGTAAAAGATGACAGCTGTATACTGACCGCTCTTTACCAGGAGTTTAACCCCTTTACTTCCAAGGGTGGTTTGCACGTTAATGACCGGGCCAATTTTTACAATTCTGACCACTGTCCTTTGAGGTTATAACTCTGGAACGCTTCAACGGATCTTGGCAATTCTGAGAATATTTTTCCATGACATATTATACTTCACGTTAGTGGTAAAATTTCTTCGATATAACATGCGTTTCTTTGTGAAAAAATGAAAATTTTCTGAAAATATCGCAATTTTCAAACGTTTAATTTTTATGCCCTTAAATCAGTTATATCGCACAAAATAGTTAATAAATAAAATTTTCCACATGTCTACTTTACATCAGCACAATTTTGGAACCAATATTTTTTTTGTTAGGAAATTGTAAGGGATAAAAGTTGACCAGCGATTTCTCATTTTTACAACACCATTTTTTTTTTAGGGACCACATCACATTTGAAGTCACATTGAGGGGTCTGTATGATAGAAAATACCCAAAAGTGACACCATTCTAAAAACTGCACCCCTCAAGATGCTCAAAACCACATTCTAGAAATTTATTAACCCTTCAGGTGCTTCACAGGAATTTTTGGAATGTTTAAAAAAAAATGAACATTTAACTTTTTTTCACAAAAAATGTACTTCAGATCCAAGGGTAACAGGGCAAATTGGACCCCAAAGGTTGTTTTCCAATTTTCCTGAGTACGCTCATACCTCATATGTGGGGGGGAACCACTGGTTGGGCACATGGCAGAGCTTGGAAAGGAAGGAGCGCCGTTTGACTTTTCAATGCAAAATTGGCTGGAATTGAGATCGAAGCCATGTCGAGTTTGAGAGCCCTGATGTGCCTAAACAGTGGAAACCCCAATTCTAACTTCAACCCTAAACCCAACACACCCCTAACCATAACCCTAGCCACAAACCTAACACCAACACCCCTAACCCTAATCGCAACCGTAACTGTAATCCAAATCTTAACCCCAACTCTAGCCCCAACCCTAACGCTAACTTTAGCTCCAACCCTAACCCTAACTTTTTCCTAACCCTAATGGGAAATGGAAATAAATACATTTTTTTTATTTTATTATTTTCCCTAACTAAGAGGGTGATAAATGGGGTTTGATTTACTATTTATAGCGGGTTTTTATGTTTGGCAGCTGTCACACACTAAAAGACGCATTTTACTGCAAAAAATAGTTTTTGCATCACCACATTTTGAGAGCTACAGTACAGACCAAAAGTTTGGAAACACCTCATTCAATGATTTTTCTTTATTTTCATGACTATGAAAATTGTAGAATCACACTGAAGGCATCAAAACTATGAATTGACACATGTGGAATTATACATTACACTTTACAAAAAAGTGTGAAACAACTGAAAATATGTCTTATATTCTAGGTTCTTCAAAGTAGCCACCATTTGCTTGATTACTGCTTTGCACGCAAAAAAGGTTAAAGGATGGACTCTGCATGCCTGGTTCCCACCGTGAAGCATGGAGGAGGTGGTGTGATGATGTGGGGTGCTTTGCTGGTGACACTTTGTGGATTTATTCAAAATTGAAGGCATACTGAACCAGCATGGCTACCACAGCATATTGCAGCAGCATACTATTCCATCCGGTTTGCGTTTAGTTGGACCATCATTTATTTTTCAACAGGACGATGACCCCAAACACACCTCCAGCTGTGTAAGGGCTATTTGACCAAAAGGAGAGTGTTGGGGTGCTACGCCAGATGACCTGACCTCCACAGTCACCAGACCTGAACCCAATAGAGATGGTTTGGGTGAGCTGGACTGCTCACCGCTTCAATTTTGAATAAATCCCCAATAGTGTCACCAGCAAAGCACCCCCACACCATCACACACCTCCTCCATGCTTCACGGTGGGAACTAGGCATGTACAGTCATGGCCAAAAGTTTTGAGAATGACACAAATATTATATTTTCACATGATCTGCTGCCCTCTGGTTTTTATGTGTGTTTGACAGATGTTTTTATCACAGACAGAAATATAATAATTGCAAACATATAGTAACAAAAGCTTATATTGACAGTTAGAATGAGTTAATGCAGCAAGTCAAAATTTGCAGTGTTGACCCTTCTTCTTCAGGACCTCTGCAATTCTCCCTGGCATGCTCTCAATCAACTTCTGGACCAAAATCCTGACTGATAGCAGTCCATTCTTGCACAATCAATGCTTTCATTTTGTCAGAAGTTTTAGGTTTTTGTTTGTCCACCCGTCTCTTGATGATTGACCACAAGTTCTCAATGGGATTAAGATCTGGGGAGTTTCCAGGCCATGGACCCAAAATCTCTATGTTTTGTTCCCTGAGCCATTTAGTTATCACCTTTGCTTTATGGCAAGGTGCTCCATCATGCTGGAAAAGGCATTGTTGATCGCCAAACTGCTCTTGGAGGGTTGGGAGAAGTTGCTCTTGGAGGACATTCTGGTACCATTCTTTATTCATGGCTGTGTTTTTAGGCAAGACTGTGAGAGAGCCGATTCCCTTGGCTGAGGAGCAACCCCACACATGAATGGTTTCAGTATGCTTAACAGTTGGCATGAGACAAGACTGGTGGTAGCGCTCACCTTGTCTTCTCCGAATGAGGCGTTTTCCTGATGTTCCAAACAATCGAAAAGGGGATTCATCAGAGAAAATAACTTTACCCCAGTCTTCAGCAGTCCACTGCCTGTACCTTTTGCAGAATATCAGTCTGTCCATGATGTCCATGATGTTTTTTCTGGAGAGAAGTGGCTTCTTTGCTGCCCTCCTTGAGACCAGGCCTTGCTCCAAGAGTCTCCGCCTCACAGTGCATGCAGATGCACTCACACCTGCCTGCTGCCATTCCTGAACAAGCTCTGCACTGCCCGAGCCCGCAGCTGAAACACTTTTAAGAGACGGTCCTGGTGCTTGCTGGTCTTTCTTGGGCGCCCTGGAGCCTTTTTGGCAACAATGGAACCTCTCTCCTTGAAGTTCTTGATGATGCGATAGATTGTTGACTGAGGTGCAATCTTTCTAGCTGCGATACTCTTCCCTGTTAGGCCATTTTTGTGCATTGCAATGATGACTGCACGTGTTTCTTTAGAGATAACCATGGTTAACAGAAGAGAAACAATGATGCCAAGCACCAGTCTCCTTTCAAAGTGTCCAGTGGTCTCATTCTTAATCATGACAGATTGATCTCCAGCCATGTCCTCATCAACACCCACACCTGTGTTAATGGAGCAATCACTGAAAAGAGGTTAGCTGGTCCTTTTAAGGCAAGGCTGCAATGATGTTGAAATGTGTTTTGGGGGATGAAGTTCGTTTTCTAGCCAAATATTGACTTTGCAAGTAATTGCTGTTAAGCTGATCACTCTTTATAACATTCTGGAGTATATGAAAATTGCCATTAGAAAAAGTGAAGCAGTAGACTTTGTAAAAATTAATATTTGTGTCATTCTCAAAACTTTTGGCTATGACTGTAGAGTCCATCCGTTCACCTTTTCTGCGTGCAAAGAAGTAATCAAAGCAAAAGGTGGCTACTTTGAAGAACCTAGAATATAAGACATATTTTCAGTTGTTTCACACTTTTTTGTAAAGTGTAATGTATAATTCCACATGTGTTAATTCATAGTTTTGATGCCTTCAGTGTGATTCCACAATTTTCATAGTCATGAAAATAAAGAAAAATCTTTGAATGAGAAGGTGTGTCCAAACTTTTGGTCTGTACTGTAGATGTGGAGAGAGGTGAATATTCATTCCCTTAATGAGCGGGGACATGTGATCGCCTGACCGCAGGAGCTGCTGGAACCAGAAACAAGATGCTGCAAGGGCGCACAGGGAGGGTAAGTAGGATTTTTTTTTATTTAAATGCTTTTCTCATGGGGGCCACGCATACAAGGATAGGGATGAGGAGCCATGCATACCAGGATAGGGATGAGGGGACAATGCATACCCGGCTTATACTTGAGTCAATAAGTGTTCCCAGGTTTTCGTGGCAAAATTAGGTGCCTCAGCTTATATGCGAGTATATACGGTATGTGGCTCAAAGGAAATAAAAATATTGAAATCTTGGGTTTATGGCCAAGAAACTCCTCAGATAGCAATCCAATTGAGAAACAAGTTAATTCTCAAAAATCAAGTTAACAATCAAAACCAATGAAATTGTGAGAAACTCCAAACACTGATCAGGCAAGAATCGGCTGCTATCAATCAGGATTTGGCCCAGAAGCTGATATCCAGCTGCCAGATTGAATTGCAGAACTATTGAAAAATACGTGTCAACATTGTACATATTAAGTCTTTGCATAAACAATGTATTTCTCAAAAAAATCTGTAAGAACTTATGAAATGTTTTAAATTGGATGTCAGTAACAATAGAAATAGCAGACTAAAAGATAGAAAAACAATGAAGCATAAACTTTGACAAAACCAAAATTGTGTCAGTCTCAAACTTTTTGGCCATGATTAAATGTTACGTTGTATACATCATATACGATACAATGACACTGTGCTGTATGCAACACATGATACACAGACTGTGTATACATCACAAAAGATACATTGAGAATCCTGTATGCATCACATACTGTATATCTATACAGTAGTCTCAGTGTATCCT
Organism: Oophaga sylvatica; assembly: GCA_033576555.1. Classification (NCBI taxonomy): domain Eukaryota; kingdom Metazoa; phylum Chordata; class Amphibia; order Anura; family Dendrobatidae; genus Oophaga; species Oophaga sylvatica. Next base: position 410,795,111 of record JARQOD010000001.1, read on the forward strand.
AACACAAGATACAATGAAAATGTGTGGTGTATATCACAGAGAATATACAGAGACTGTGATGTGTATATCACAGAGGATACACCAAGACTGTTCTATAGGCATCACAAAGGATACACTGAGGATGCTGTACAGTATATGTCACAAAGGACCCACTAAGACAACCCACAGTTCATATAAGAAATACTGAGACTGCTGTATATACATCACATAAAAAATACAGTGATTGTTGTATATACATCCCATAGGATACACTCATTGCATTATATATGTATATATACACTGCTCAAAACAATAAAGGGAACACTCAAATAACACATCCTAGATCTGAATGAATGAAATATTCTCATTGAATACATTGTTCTGTACAAAGTTGAATGTGATAGCAAAATCACACAAAAGCCATCAATGGAAATCAAATTTATTAACCAATAGAGGCTTGGATTTGGAGTCACCCACAAAATTAAAGTGGAATGTAATGTCCTTAAAAAAAAGTCAAAATGATGCTCAGTAGTGTGTGTGGCCTCCACGTGCCTGTATGACCTCCCTGTGCCTGTATGACCTCCCTACAACACCTGGGCATGCTCCTGATGAGGTGGCAGATGGTCTCCTGAGGGATCTCCTCCCAGACCTGGACTAAAGCATCCGCCAACTCCTGGACAGTCTGTGGTGCAATGTGATGTTGGATGGAGCGAGACCAATAGGATTCAGGTCGGGGGAATGGGTGGGCCAGTCCATAGCTTCAATGCCTTCATCTTGCAGGAACTGCTGACTCACTCCAGCCACATGAGTTCTGGCATTGTCCTGCATTAGGAGGAACCCAGGGCCAACTGCACCAGCATATGGTCTCACAAGGGTCTGAGGATCTCATCTCAGTACCTAATGGCAGTCAGGCTACCTCTGGTGAGCACATGGAGGGCTGTGCAGCCCTAGAAAGAAATGCCACCCCACATCATAACTGACCCACTGCCAAACCGGTCATGCTGAAGGATGTTGCAGGCAGCAGATCGCTCTCTACGGCGTCTCCAGACTCTATCACGTCTGTCACATGTGCTCAGTGTGAACCTGCTTTCATCTGTGAAAAGGACAGGGCGCCAGTGACAAATTTGCCAATCCTGGTGTTCTGCGGCAAATGCCAAGCGTCCTGCATGGTGTTGGGCTGTGAGCACAACCCACATTTGTGGACGTAGGGCACTCAGACCATCCTCATGGAGTCGGTCGCTAACTGTTTGGCAAGACACATGCACATTTGTGGCCTGGTGGAGGTAATTTTGCAGGGCTCTGGAGGTGCTCCTCCTGTCCCTCCTTGCACAAAGGCAAGCTGCTGGTTTGTTGGCCCCCTCCACGTCTCCTGGTGTACTGGCCTGTCTCCTGGTAGCGGCTCTAGCCTCTGGACACTACGCTGACAGACACAGCAAACCTTGCCACAGCTCACATTGATGTGCCATCCTGGATGGGCTGCACTACCTAAGCCACTTGTGTGGGTTGTAGAGTCCGTCTCATGCTACCACGAGTGTGAAAGCACAACCAAGTTTCAAAAGTGACCAAAACATCAACCACAAAGTATTGGTACTGAGATGTGGTCCCCACCTGCAGAGCCACTCCTTTATTGAGTGTGTCTTGATAATTGCCAATTATCAGTGACATCCTTAGAAAGCTCTTTGGTCTTGCCCATGTTGAAGAGGTTAGAGTCTGACTGATTAATTGAGTCTGTGGACAGGAGTCTTTTATAAAAGTGACTATGTAAGACAGCTGTCTTGAATGCAGGTAATGAGCTGATTAGGAGCATCTAACTGGTCTGTAGGAGGCAGAACTCTTAATGGTAGTAGGGGATCAAATACTTATATCCCACTGCAAAATGCAAATAAATTTATATAATTTATACAATGTGATTTTCTGGATTTTATTTTTGATATTCTGTCTCTCAATGTTAAAATTAACCTACCCTCAAAATTATAGACTGTTCATGTCTTTGTCAGTGGGAAAACTTACAAAATCAGCAAGGGATCAAATACTTATTTCCCCCACTGTACATCTCATAGTATACAATGAGACTGCTGTAATTACATCATATAGGATACATTAAGAATGCTGTATATGCACCACCTATGATAAACAGACTGCTGTACACAGAGGATACATTGAGACTGCTGTATATATTACATCGGATCCACTAAGATGACTGTATATTCATAATCTAGGATACATAGACTGCTGTATATACATTACAAAGGATACAGAGACTCCTGTTCACATTACATTACATAAGATATACTGAGACTGCAACAAGTACATCTCATAGTATACACTGACTTCTGAATATACATCACCTAGGATACACTGAGACTGCTGTTTAATCACAAAGGACATACTAAGACTGCTGTATGTCAGGAATCACAGACTGTGCTGTATATACATCTCATAGGATACACTGACACTTTGCTGAATACATCTCATAGGATACAATGCAATGTTTTTTTAAGAGGACATAAAAAATAAAGTTCAGATTTTAATCCTGAGTGCTGAACTGTTATCTCATTAGAATTAATATAGCCATGGACTACCTTCTTCGTGAACTGGATGAAATACATCAGAAAATTGCTGCATCTTTAAGGACGGTGCACACTCGCTTTTTCCAAAAGCGATCTTAAAAGATAGGTAACCCTGAGCACCAACGCAAAATATGAAACTAGATTCCCCACCTTATTATGCGGCAGGATTGGACTTAGGCATTAGATCCCATGGATGACTCCTACCTCTTTATAAAGGGACTGTGAAGGACAGTAATCTTATGCTGACCGCTTTCACAGTCATCACCTAAATAACTTGGGCACAGGAGCCACGAATGATGAGGGACTTTGGAAAATATTTTTGTTATATAATAGCTATATGATAATATGTGAGCGCATAATAAGTTTGTTTTTTACTTTTTATATTACTTACATTCTGTTCTTTTACTATGCTCATAAAACGTAACCTCATTTATGCTCCATTAAGTTCATCATTTTGTCCAAATGAAAGGTCAGGCATAAATTTTGTCTCTCTGTGCCAAACTACTTTTATTGGAGGAACTAGTGGAAAATTCTGTATTTCATATTAATTTAGCATGTCGACTGTGCAACTTACAATTCAAAATATATATCACTGTTCACTGGTTATTGTAGTTTGGGAGCATTAAACATTAAGTATCGGAGTTTAGTTTTGTGCAGTATTAAAGTAGACTTCCATCTAAATGTATGCTTTGACATAAGGTAGCTAATAGCTATGTCAGAATATATGACTAACAGTCAGCAGAGGCTACTGGAGGCTCCAGGACAAACAAGTGCTGGACCCGCTTTTTCAGAAAAATAAACTTGGGTAAAGTTAAAAAATTGCAAACAGCAACACAATCACAATAAAACAGTACAGTACCATGCAGAATCCAGTGTAGAAAATGACACCACTGCAATGTCAAATAATAGCTATATAGTGGCTCACGTTTTTCAAAGAGACAATGCTAGATCGCTCTGACTGTGACTTATCTCCCTACAAAATTCAAGGATTAAATTCAATTGGCTACCATACACATCAGATGGTCGTCCGGTTCTGCTGAAATCAACAGACTCGGCAAACTGTAATGGTATATGGGGACATTACAAGTGCACAGTAAAAACACCACTCAATGCTGCCTAAAACTGGCCATACACATTAGATGGCCATTAGATAGCGGTCGGCCATAAGATCGTTCGGCTGCCAGCTATCTTAGCCGACTCATCTGAACACTGGAGCACTCGTTTGGTCGAACGCTTTAAGAGAAAGTCGCCAACTGACACTTTGGCCAGCAGCTTATTTTAGGGAGAACAATGTGATCAACAGTCCGAAATCAGACATGCTTGATTGAAAATCTCCCAATCATCAGTTGGCTGGCACCCCCACACACATTAGACTGTCAGCCGAACCTGTCGATATTGGCAGGTTCAACACAAGTCTAATGGGTAAGGCCAGCCTAAGGCCAGTTTCACGCTTGGGTATCACATTAGTGGTTTCATCAGTATTTCTCGTGAAAATATATAGAGGGAAAGTACATATGTGAAAATTTGCATCTATTTCATAATTTGGATCCAGTCCTGGTTTTAACAAATAATGACCAAAATACATAACGGAAAAAGTGGCCTAAAATAGGAGCAATGTGCATGTTACTGTCTTTTGCCCTTTGGAGATGCAGCCATATCTTTTGCTTTTACTTTTTCCTCCGCATCTTTGAAGAGCTGTAACTTTTTTTTAATTTTTCCATCTATAAACATCTGAGAGCTTATTTTTCTCGAGGACTAGTTGTACTTTTGAATGACACCGTTCATTTTATCATATGATGTACTAAACAAAGTTCGGAGTAATTGAAAAAAATATAGCAATTTCACAATTTTTGAGGTTTGGCTTTTACTGTGTGGTAAAAATGATTTGGTAAATTTGCTAGACCGGTCAGTATAGTTTTGGTGAAACAAAATTTATTAGAAAGAAAGTAGAAAAAAACCCAAAGAATATTTAACTTTAGTCACCAAATTCTGGGAGCGATAACTTTTTTCGTTTTTACCCGATTCAGTGTCTACCAAAATGTTATTTTTATTGTTTTAGATTTCACTATTTGCATTACAAGGTAAAGGGGGAGAGGGGTGACAAACTTTTAGACATATTTTATTTTTTTTTAATATTTTTTGCATTTTTTAGTTGTCTTATGGGATTCAAGTCTGCAATCAGGTAGTCCTCAAGACCGCTTCCTTTCTCCAGCTGTGAACTGCTGCTATCCTGCTGCTTGATACCATACTTCTGTTCTATAGACTCCAAGTGGCTAAGCTTCTTTTCTTATTAAGTTACGTGGCTACTGTGGTGCCCTGGGCCTAGAGTGCATGCGTACTATTCGGGCACCCGAGCCCTTCTGAATCTATCTAACACTGTGTACTTACTTACTACACAGCAGCCCCTCCTATAGTTAACTATTTCCTATACTAAGCTACATCCTAACTGTAACTACATTTACTATGATGCCCCCATCTAGTGGCCAATATTATAACTGCACTTACCCTATACATAGCAGCTCCAAGGAACATGTCACCAAATATATATTTTAGTAAGAAACAGTTATACACATAATCGTGTAGCAATACTATTACATAGTAACAAATATACACTGATAATACACTATAAGAAAGGCAAGATATGGCAATAACATAGTATACCCCCTTACAACAGAATCACAATTTTTTCTGATGCAGATCTAGTAGAGCTGAGAATGCTGAACCCTGTATAACCCCACCCTTGGAGAGTTGACGATCAGCCATTTGCCACTCTTTTCCTTCATCCTCATAATACTATGCAGAGTATTAAACATCTGTGGAATAATTCCATTCCTCACAGTGCTTGTAATAGAAATATAAATTCCTTTATGAACTTTCCAAAGTGCAGACTCTTATATTCCCAATGTTTTCCTTCCTATTTTTAGGAATTATTCTACTGTGAAAAAAATATTTATAAAAAAACATCCTTCTCATCCCCAATGGGGGTGCTATTTTTTGTTATTTCTCATTCTCGGGTCCTCTACCAGAGGCCTGGGAGTTTGAGGGTTCTGCGCAGGATCTTAGTTCCCAGCATTGCGCTTTTCTGGACAGAGCTCAGATGTTGCTCCTGGGATCTGTGATCCATGTGCTCCTATCACCACTGGAATCACTGTTGCCTTCACCTTCCACATCTTCTCCAGTTCTCCTTTGAGGCCCTGGTATTTCTCCGGCTTCTCATATTCCTTCTTTCTGATGTTGCTGTCACTTGGCACTGCCACATCTATTATCATTGCTGTCTTCTGATCCTTGTCTACTATGACAATGTCTGGTTGGTTAGCCAACACCTGCTTATCCGTCTGGATCTTGAAGTCCCACAGGATTTTAGCCCTTTCATTCTCCACCACTTTCTCTGGGGTCTCCCACCTGGAGTTAGGGGGACTTAGCCCATATGCTGTGCAGATGTTCCTGTATACAATTCCCTCTACTTGTTTGTGGTGTTCAGTATACGCTGTTCCTGCTTGTATTTTGCATCCTGCCACTATTTGTTGGACTGTTTTTGAGGTTTCTTTGCATAGTCTGCATCTTGGGTCTTGTCTTGTGTGGTAGATTCCTGCTTCTATGGATCTGGTACTTAGTGCTTGCTCTTGTGCCGCTATGATTAGTGTCTCTGTGCTGTCTCGGAGTCCAGCTTTCTCCAGCCATTGGTAGGATTTCTCCTTGTCAGCCACCTCCATTATCTGTCAATGGTACATCCCATGCAGCGGCTTGTCTTGCCATGGCACTTCATGTTCCTGTTCTTCCTTCCAGATCTGTTGTTGCTGCCTTAGGCTTTCTCTCAGCATCTCATCTTTTGGTGCCATTTTTCTGATGTATTCCTGGATACTTCTTGTTTCATCCGTGATGGCGGCTTGGATGCTTATCAAGCCTCGACCACCCTCCTTTCTGTTGGTATACAATCTTTGGGTGCTAGACTTAGGGTGGAGACCTCCATGCATTGTGAGGAGTTTTTGTGTCTTCACATCTGCAGCTTCCATCTCTTCTTTTGGCCAGCACACTATGCCAGCAGGGTATCTGCTGTCATAGGCTGGTATAGTTAATGGTTAAGTGCACAGCCTACAAAATGGGAGAATGGGGTTCAAATCCCGTCTCTGCCCTGTGGAAAAATAAATTATATATCAAGGCTCCTAACACTATAATACACTAGAATACCTACAGTACAGACCAAAAGTTTGGACACACCTTCTCATTCAAAGATTTTTCTGTATTTTCATGACTATGAAAATTGTAGAATCACACTGAAGGCTTTAAAACTATGACGTAACACATGTGGAATTATACATTACACTTTACAAAAAAGTGTGAAACAACTGAAAATATGTCTTATATTCTAGGTTCTTCAAAGTAGCCACCTTTTGCTTTGATTACTGCTTTGCACGCAGAAAAGGTGAATGGATGGACTCTACATGCCTGGTTCCCAGCGTGAAGCATGGAGAAGGTGGTGTGATGGTGTGGGGGTGCTTTGCTGGTGACACTGTTGGGATTTATTCAAAATTGAAGGCATACTGTACCAGCATGGCTACCACAGCATTTTGCAGCGGCATGCTATTCCATCCGGTTTGCGTTTAGTTGGACCATCATTTATTTTTCAACAGGACAATGACCCCAAACACACCGCCAGGCTGTGTAAGGCTATTTGACCAAGAAGGAGAGTGATGGGTGCTACGCCAGATGAATGGCCTCCACAGTCACCAGACTGAACCCAATTGAGATGGTTTGGGGTGAGCTGGACCGCTCACCGCTTCAATTTTGAATAAATCCCCAACAGTGTCACCAGCAAAGCACCCCCACACCATCACACCACCTCCTCCATGCTTCACGGTGGGAACCAGGCATGTAGAGTCCATCCGTTCTCCTTTTCTGCGTGCAAAGCAGTAATCAAAGCAAAAGGTGGCTACTTTGAAGAACCTAGAATGTAAGACATATTTTCAGTTGTTACACACTTTTTTGTTAAGAATTATAATTCCACATGTGTTAATTCATAGTTTTGATGCCTTCAGTGTGACTCTACAATTTTCATAGTCATGAAAATACAGAAGAATCTTTGAATGAGAAGGTGTGTCCAAACTTTTGGTCTGTACTGTACCTTAGGTGGCTATTATAGTGTAATGGTTAAGTGCACAACCACCGACATGGACAAGGCAAGAGAACCTGAATCTGAGGAAATATATATACGGCATATATATATTTTATAATATATAATATTAGATGTGTATATGTATCAAGCCACGCCCACTCACTCCACACGCAAAGCCCCATATAATAAATATCTGTTCTAATATATATATTTCATAGGCACATATATTGACCACAACAGGTTACACTGCCTGTGTTGCCCATAGCAACCAATCACTAAGCATCTTTCTTTTCACCAGAGCTGTTTAAAAGATGAAAGCTGAGTTGTGATTGGTTGCTTGAGCAACACTTTTCCCACTCCACAACACCTTAGCAGATACTGACCAGGTGGTAGAAATGCAGCATCCTCGGGAACATAAGCTCCCAGCCATTGTCTGCCCCCCAGAAAGGAGCAGACAGCACATGACAGAAATGAATCATCCCCTCCTCTATTACTGCCGGGCTCTACTGTTACCGGCATAGAAAATCGCATCATCAGCGGCCACACACATCTCCAGGAACTCCCTGCTCAGCGCCACCTGGCTCGGGACAATGGAATGGAGGTTGTGTGATGGGTATATGGGCACGGGACTATGGGATGGAGGATATGTGATGGGTATATGGGCACAGGACTATGGGATGGAGGATGTGTGATGGGTATATGGGCACCGGACTATGGGTTGGATGATATATATGATGGGTATATGGGCACGGGACTATGGGATAGAGGATATGTATGATGGGTATATGTGCACAGGACTATGGAATGGAGAATATGTATGATGGGTATATGAGTACAGCATAGAAAAATCGCATCATTAGCGGCTGCACACATCTCCAGGAACTCCCTGCTCAGTGCCACCTGGCTCGGGACAATGGGATGGAGAATGTGTGATGGGTATATGGGCACTGGACTATGGGATGGAGGATATGTATGATGGTATATGGGCACAGGACTATGGGATGGAGGATGTGTGATGGATATATGTGCACGGAACTATGGGATGGACGATGTGTGATGGGTATATGGGCACGGGACTATGGGATGGAGAATGTGTGATGGGTATGTGGGCACAGGACTTTGGGATGGAGGATGTGTGATGGGTATATGGGCACGGGACTATGGGATGGAAAATATGTATGATGGGTATATGAGCATGGAAATATGGGATGGAAAATATGTATGATTGGTATGTGAGCACGGGACTATGGGATGGAGGATATGTATGATGGGTATATGAGCACGGGACAATGGGATGGCAGATGTGTGATGGGTATATGGGCACGGGACTATGGGATGGAGATGTGTGATGGGTATATGGGCTCGGGACTAAGGGATGGAGGATATGTATGATGATATAAGAGCACGGGACTATGGGATGGTGGATGTGTGATGGGTATATGGGCACAGGACTATGGGATGGAGGATGTGTGATGGGTATATGGGCACCGGACTATGGGATAGAGGATGTGTGATGGGTATATGGGCACAGGACTATGGGATGGAGGATGTGTGATGGGTATATGGGCACCAGACTATGAGTTGGAGGATGTGTGATGGGTATATGGGCACCAGACTATGAGTTGGAGGATATATATGATGGATATATGGGCACGGGACTATGGGATGGAGGATATGTATGATGGGTATATGTGCACAGGACTATGGAATGGAGAATATGTATGATGGGTATATGAGCACAGCATAGAAAAATTGCATCATTAGCGGCTGCACACATCTCCAGGAACTCCCTGCTCAGTGCCACCTGGCTCGGGACAATGGGATGGAGAATGTGTGATGTGTATATGGGCACGGGACTATGGGATGGAGGATATGTGATGGGTATGTGGGCACAGGACTATGGGATGGAGGATGTGTGATGGGTATATGGGCACGGGACTATGGGATGGAGAATGTGTGATGGGTATGTGGGCATAGGACTTTGGGATGGAGGATGTGTGATGGGAATATGGGCACGGGACTATGGGATGGAAAATATGTATGATGGGTATATGAGCACGGGACTATGGGATGGACGATATGTGATGGGTATATGGGAACGGGACTATGGAATGGAGGATATGTGATGGGTATGTGGGCACAGGACTTTGGGATGGAGGATGTGTGATGGGTATATGGGCATGGGACTATGGGATGGACGATGTGTGATGGATATATGGGCACGGGACTATGGGATGGAGAATGTTCAAATTCAAAGAAGCTTTATTGGCAGGACTAAATACACATTAGTTTTGCCAAAGCAAGTGTACAAAAGGGAATAGGGATAGGGATGTTGGGTAGGGACGGATCTAGGGTAGGGGTTGTGGAAGTCCATGGCTTAGGGAGGGGTGATGGGGGCGCAGATCCGGGATGAGGCTATAGAAGTCCATGGCATAGGGATGTTGGGTAGGGGCAGATCCGGGGTGGAGGCTATAGAAGTCCATGGCCTATCATAGTTCTCTTTCTCGCAGTCTATGACATTCGCTCACATACCGCGCTGCTATCTCCGCTGCTCTCTCTTCTTCCCCAGCAAGATATATGTTTTCTCTTCCTCCTTCATGGTGATGAAATCCGGGAAGAGATGTGAGAGTCTCCTGAAGTGAGTGTCCCTCACTGCTGAGTATTTGGAGCAGTGTAGCAGGAAGTGGGTTTCGTCCTCTATGGCCTCCTGGTCACAGTGTTGGCATAGTCTTTCCTCCCTGGGCTTGTAGCTCTGCCTGTGTCGGCCGGATTCGATGGCCAGACTGTGGGCACTGAGTCTATACCGGCTCAGGATCTGGCGGTCTCTGGGGTCCGGGAGTTTCTCCAGGTATGGGGCCAGACTGTAGTCTCTCTGTAGACTCCGGTACATGGTCAGTTTCTGGGAGCTGATGATGTCGTTCTTCCAGTCACTGACATACCTCTCCTGGCCTTCGTCTACCATCTTCCTGATTTCGGCTTTTGTCAGGTTGTTGTGATTGGTGTTCTGGTCAGGTTGGGTTTGGGTGAGCTGTTCCAAGGGTCCTAGTTTTTCTGTTTCACCTACGTGTGTCAGGGCTTTATGGTGATGGGAGCTTGGATTGCTCCTATGTAGGTGAGCCCGGAATGACAGTGCCCTCTTTAGAACCGTTAGGTGTAGAGGGAATCTGCCCAGCTCGGCCCGGCAGGCACTGTTGGAGGTGCTCCGGTGGACTTGGAGAAGGTGCTTGCAGAATTCCAGGTGGAATATTTCTGTTGGGCTGGAATCCCACCTTGACCAGTCTGGGTAGGTGTGAGGACCCCAGACTTCACTGCCATACAGGAGGATTGGGGCGATGACAGAGTCGAAGATTTTTAACCAGACCCTCACTGGTGGCTTCAGATGGTAGAGTTTCCTTCGGATGCCATAGAAGGTTTTACATGCCTTGTCTTTCAGGGTCTCTATGGCTTGTTTGAAGCTTCCTGACCGGTGGATCTCTAGGCCCAGGTAGGTATATTTGTCTGTTCCTGTAAGGGCGCAGTTGTTGAGAACAAATGAAGGGTGCTGGTCTAATTTTCTCTTTCTCCTCTGGAACACCATGATGTTGGTTTTCTTTAGGTTGACCGGTAGTGCCCAGGTGGAGCTGAATTTCTCTAAGATTTTCAGGTTGTCTTGGAGGCCTTTCTCGGTTGGTGACAGAAGCAGCAGGTCATCTGCATACAGCAGGAATTTCACCTGGGTGTCGTGGAGGGTGGGACCTGGTGCTGTGGAAGATTCCAGAGCGGTAGCCAGCTCGTTGATGTAAATGTTGAAGAGCGTTGGACTTAGGCTGCAGCCTTGTCTGACTCCACGGCTCTGCTGGAAATAAGCCGTTCTTTTACCGTTCACACTCACACTGCAGAGGTTCTCGGTGTAGGAGCTTTTGATAACATCGTAGGTCTTTCCTCCTATTCCGCTCTCCAGCAGTTTCAGGAATAAGCCCGGGTGCCACACCGAATCAAAGGCCTTTTTAAAGTCCACGAAACAGGCGTATATCTTCCCGTTCTTTGTATTGTGGACGTGTCTCTGAATGAGGCTGTGCAGGGTATAGATGTGGTCAGTGGTGCGGTGGTTTGGCATGAACCCTGCTTGGCTCTTGCTGAGGACGTTATGTTCGGTGAGGAAACTGAGGATCCTCTTGTTCAGGATGCTGTTGAACAGTTTCCCCAGGTTGCTGCTGACACATATGCCTCTGTAGTTGGCTGGGTCATACCTGTCCCCATTCTTGTGGATGGGTGTGATGAGGCCTTGGTTCCAGGTACGAGGGAAGTAGCCAGCACTTAGCACAATATTGAAGAGTTTAACCATTGCAGCCTGTATTTCTGGTGGGCTGTACTTCAGCATTTCTGGTAGGATTCCATCCAGGCCACCGGCTTTTCTACATCTTATGGCAGAGATTCTCTCTGCTACTTCCTGTAATGTAATAGGTGTATCCACGGGGTTTTGGAAATTTTTTACTTTTTCCTCCATTGCTTTTAGTTTTGCCATTATGTTTTCCTGTTCTTGGTTTAGTTCTTCCTTTGGGATGTCTTTATAGAGGTCTTTGAAGTACTGGAGCCAGATGTTGCCATTTTGGATATGGATGTTGTTTTTCTTGTCTTTTGTGCCCATGTGGTTCCATAGTTCCCAGAAGGAATTGTCCCGAAGAGCATCCTGGAGTTGGCTGAGCTTGGTAGAGATGTAACTCTGCTTCTTCCTCCTGAGGATGGTTTTGTACTGTCTTTGTATGGTTTCATAGGCTTCCCTCAGACCAGGGTGGTTGGGGTCTCTATGTTTCTTGTTTGAAGCAGTTCTCAGGGTCTTCCGTACGGCTTTACATTCTCTGTCAAACCAACCATTGATCTGTTTTTCTTTTGGTCTCTTGTAGTCAACTTTTTAAGGTCGGACAGTCTGGCCATTGCATAGAATATATTGTTGAGGTCTTTTGTAGCTTGACTCACTCCCTTTGGGTTAGGCTGGTACTCGTGGTTGTAGAAGTGGTGGAGCATCCGCTGTATTTCGGGTCTGCTGAGAGCCTCTTTATACTTTAGTGCCGACGTTTTGGACCATTTATAGGATGGAGGCCGGTTGAAGAGGCCGCTATGCTGTGGCTTTTGAGTGGGTGGTTTCTCTGTAGATTTCAAGTACAGAAGAAGTTGGCTGTGGTCTGACAGGTGCGTTTGTGGGGTGACTATGAAGGCGCTGATGTTTGCCCGGTTCATGTCTGTAATGGCATAATCTACTACACTCCTCCCTACATGGGAGTTTAGTGTATACCTCCCAAAAGAGTCTCCTTTGGTACGTCCATTAAGAATATGAAGTCCTAAACTTCTACATACGTTCAGGAGCTTTTTACCACTTTTGTTGACTGTACTGTCATAGCTGCTTCTCTCTGTGTGTACTGAGTCTTGGCCGTCATTCTCTGCTCCAAATATGTAGATGTTCCCATCCGTGGTCAGGAAGTCGTTTTCTCTCCCTGTTCTTGCGTTGAGGTCCCCAAAGATGAGAACTTTGCCCAGGGCCTGATAGTGGGCGGCTTCTCTTTGTAAGATCTCGAAGCTCTCTGGATTGAAGTAGGGGGACTCTGGCGGTGGTATATAGGTGGCGCAGAGGTGGACATCAGACTGAGAGGTGAGGATGGAGCTGCTGATCCTGATCCATATGTGGCTGCTTCCTCTCTTCACCGGTTTGATGTATTGGTGGAGCTCGTCTTTATACCAGATCAGTATTCCTCCTGAGCTTCGGCCCTGTTTGATGTTTTTATTTTTCAGGGCAGGGACAGAGATTTCCCTGTATCCGATGGGCGCCAGGGATTCGTTTTCGGCTCTGGTCCATGTTTCCAGGAGGATCTGGATGTCTATATTTTTCAGTCTTTGTATAAAGTCCGGGTCATTTGTTTTACATCCAAAGGTCGAGGTGTTGAGACCCTGAATATTCCAGCTGCTGATTGTAAGTGAAGTCATTTTTTTTTTTTTTTCTATATATCTTGTGTGTATATACCTTGTAATGAGTATGGCTGTGTAGGACAAACTGGATTTCTGACTGTTTTGTAGGTGTGCTTGGTTCCATCCAGTCACATTAGTTTCCTGCATAGTGCGCTGAGCAGGGTCTTTACCTCATCCATATCTCTGCTCTGCGTGTATCTGTGTGGGATCGGTGGACCCCTCCATGGAGGTCTCCTCCTCTGATGGTCTGATTTTGGGTGAAGAGCTTTGTTTCCAGCTTCTGGAGATTGGATTGGGGTTTTCTGTATTTTTATTGTTAGGGGTCTTTCGGTGTGATGTTGGTCACTGTTGAATCCAGGCCTGGGTCCTCTGGTTAGTACGATGTCTTTCAGCTCTTTGGCCAGGAGGCTGACCCCTTGTTTGTTGAGGTGCTTATTATCATATAGGTGATGGTGGTTTATGGAAAGGTGTTGTGCCAGGGTCACGTTTGGGACAGTCTTGACCTTTTCTGTCAGTTCCATATTGATGCTTTGGGTGGTTTGCCTGGATATGTCCTTTGTTGGGAGCAGAGATGACAGAATGATTTTGCTGTCTGGGAATTTTAGTTTTGCCGTCTTTGCTAGTTGGGCCAGTTGTCCTGCGATCTGCTTGTGCTGGTCTGGCAGATTGTTTGTACCTGTGTGTATAATAATATGGTTTGGGTTGGTAAAACGTGGATTATTGATGACCTCTGTCGCCTGTTCAATAGTTGCACAGTGGATTTTTCTGACCCGTTTTCCTGGGAATAGCCGTTGTGCATTTAGGTACTTCCCATATGAGTCCATTATTAGGACGATATCCGGGCTTTGTGGTGTCTGGGATGGGTTAAGTGGCTGATGGTGGGGGTCTGTGATGCTGGCTTTGCTGGTGGTTGGTTGGCTTCTTGCTGGCTCACTTTTCTTGGTTTCAGTATTATTCATATTATAGGTTATTGCTGTGTTGTTATTTGGGGTCTCCACATTCTGGTCAGTGGAGGCCATGTTTTCTGCACTCTGGTTTGTTTCCATTGCCCCCTGCTGGGTCAGACATTGAGGACTCTGTGTTTTGAGTTCTGCTATCTCCTTTCTGAGCCTTTCATTGTCATTTTGTAATTCGCTCATTTCCTCTCTTATTTTCTGGAGAGCTGAGTTGAACTCACATTTCAGCTTATTGATCTCATTTGTTGCTTGGTCATTTGCATTTCTATGTGAGTTTCTTTGAAGTTCTTCCTTAATTTGAGCCAAGTCTCCTTCTAATTGAGATAGACAGTCTCTGATGTTCTCAGGGGAGAGGTGTGAAGTGTTGGGGGTAGGGGCCCTGGAGGTCTTCTCTGTAGATATGCGAGCATTAGAAATGGCCTCTGCAAGTGTCTTTCTAAGGATTTTTGCCTGTTCACTGATTTCAATAAAAAGGTCATCGAACTGCTGCAGATTGTCCTTATTCCCTTGCACCATGACGGTGCCAGTATTGTACAAAGTTATAGTGAGTGAGTGTGTGTCATCTTCTGCGTTGTTTTTAATTTTAATCTGCCGGCCAGTATTGGTGTTGCACTGAGATATATGTTTATAATGCTTGCACAGGGCGGTGTGCCAGGCTGAGAGATGGTCTGTGCGGAATACCACGTTGGTTCTCCTTTCGTCTTTAGTGTAATCAGAATATAGGGTTTCTGGATTCTCCCTCATTGCTTTTCCTTTGCTGACTTTACTGCTCTTCTGCCCCTGTGGTGTCTCCATATCTGACCCCCTGGTGTGCTGTGTCTCCAGCCATGTGCTTTGCCCATTTACTTCTAAATTTGTGCTTTCCATTTTTGTGGTTATATAGTAATTATAATCCTTATTTCTAAGAAGATAGATTTGTAGGAAGTCTATAGATTGTTTTGGGGTTGCAGGATGGTCCTACCTTTGGATGCTCAGGTCTCTGGATGTCAGATGAATGCTGCCTGTGTGCAGTCTGTCCTCCAAGAGATTCTTGCTTTGTCCTTTAAATCCTCTATTTCTTCCTCTTTCATAAAAATCCAAAGTCCAGCTCAGTCCAGGTCCCTTTTCTGTCCCGCGGAGTTGATTTTTTCCAGGTTTTGTCTTACAGTTGGCTCATTACAAGGTACAAAGTGATGGAAATTCAGGAGCTCATCTTCAATGCTTCTTACTCCTAGGAATGGTGGGCGGGATCTAGTGTGATGGGTATGTGGGCACAGGACTTTGAGATGGAGGATGTGTGATGAGTATATGGGCACGGGACTATGGGATGGAGGATATGTATGATGGGTATATGGGCACGGGACTATTGGATGGAAAATATGTATGATGGGTATATGAGCACGGGACTATGGGATGGAGGATATGTATGATTGGTATATGAGCACGGGTCTATGGGATGGCGGATGTGTGATGGGTATATGGGCACGCTATGGGATGGAGAATGTGTGATGGATATATGGGCTCAGGACTATGGGATGGAGGATATGTATGATGGTATATGGGCACGGGACTATGGGATGGAGGATATGTATGATGGGTATATGGGCACGGGACTATGGGATGGAGGATGTGTGATGGGTATATGGGCACTGGACTATGGGATAGAGGATGTGTATGATGTGTATATGGGCACGGGACTATGGGATGGAGGATATGTATGATGGGTATATGGGCACGGGACTATGGGATGGAGGATATGTGATGGGTATATGGGCACTGGACTATAGGATGGAGGATAATCATTATAATTTGTTATAACTAACCACAGTTAGTTACTATGCCCAGGCAACACTGGGCTCTTCAGCTAGTATATATATATATATATATATATTTATATATATATATATAAATATATATACAGTACAGACCAAAAGTTTGGACACACCTTCTCATTCAATGATTTTTCTGTATTTTCATGACTATGAAAATTGTGGAATCACACTTACGGCATCAAAACTATAAATTAACACATGTGGAATTATACATTACACTTTACAAAAAATGTGAAACAACTGAAAATATGTCTTATATTCTAGGTTCTTCAAAGTAGTCACCTTTTGCTTTGATTACTGCTTTGCACGCAGAAAAGGTGAACGGATGGACTCTACATGCCTGGTTCCCACCGTGAAGCATGGAGGAGGAGGTGTGATGGTGTGGGGTGCTTTGCTGGTGACACTGTTGGGAATTTATTCAAAATTTAAGGCATACTGAACCAGCATGGCTACCACAGCATCTTGCAGCAGCATGCTATTCCATCCGGATTGCGTTTAGTTGGACATCATTTATTTTTCAACAGGACAATGACCGCAAACACACCTCCAGGCTGTGTAAGGGCTATTTGACCAAGAAGGAGAGTGTTGAGGTGCTACGCCAGATGACCTGGCCTCCACAGTCACCAGACCTGAACCCAATCGAGATGGTTTGGGGTGAGCTGGACGCTCACTGCTTGTAATGTATGTTGTACAATTCATATAGCGTCTTGTGCTTGGGTGCGATGAACATACATGAGACACAGGTTTGATATAGAAAAAGTCCTGTATTACTTCATACAAGTTGGCAGAAATTAGTCACACAGTTTGCAGACACAGAAACAGAGGGACACAGCAGGCCAGAGTAATCCAAGCTCAGCAATCACTCTCCAATACAGATTCAGGATCTCTTCTCTGTTACCGTAAGTCCATGCAAACGTGGGTCTTTCAAAGAGCAGGGTTCAGAGTTCCACAAGTGCTTCAGAGTTCCTCAGTAGGAATAGCTGGAGTATCAAGGTCCAAGGCTTACAGGAGTCAAGTCAAAGGTTCACTGCAGGCTAGATTCTGAAGCACTGATTGCTCAGCTGTGGCTGCTTAAGAAGCAAAGGAGAGAATCAGGGCGGAACATGCAAGCTGGAAACTCCATTTTGACTGAGGCAAGATAGCTGCAGCAAGACAGAAAGTAAAATGGCTGACGAACAAACTGAGTTTCAGGAATATATACATAGAACCTTACATTACTCCCCCTAAGGACAACCTCCGGATGACCTCAGACCAGGCTTGTGTGGGTACTCTGATGAAACTGACGGAGCAAGCGAGGAGCATTAACGTTATTGACCGGTTCCCATGAGTTGTCCTCACTGGGTAGCCCTGCCATTTAATTAGATATTGTAACTGATTTCTATACAACCTGGAATCTAAAATCCTTTCCACCACAAATTCTTCCTGACCATCGACTAGCCCCTGGGTCAGGGCAAGGAGGGGGAACGTCAGGAAACGTATTGAGTGTCGCAGCCTTTAGTAGGGATACATGAAGAAGGTGGATTTTAAGTTTGGGCGTGAAGACGCAAGCAAAGGCACTTTTAATTTTTCGAATTTTTTA
>JARQOD010000001.1:410813158-410912725 GCA_033576555.1 Oophaga sylvatica
AAAGTCCTTTCACTGGAGAATATATTTTTTTTTAAATCAGATAAATTTTTATTGAAAAAGTTTTTGCATACAACATTGTTCCAAACAACTTAACAATTTAAACAGTATAATAGTCCCATTTAACCCCTCAACCCTTCTCCCCCTCCCTCATTCCTCCGACAGCTTTTCCCACTTTTCCCCTTCTTTATTAAGACAAAAAAACAAGTATAAGAATATATCTCCATTATCACTAACAGTAATAAACAGTCACAAGAAAAAGTATCTCTTACACAGAATAGTGAATAACATATTACATGTTAAAGGTCTCATCTCTTATAATCCTTTATAGTGCATCCAAGGCGCCCATATTTTCTCATATACATTCAGTTTACCCTTTTTTTCATATATACTCTTTTCCAAATGTATAATATGTTTCACACTTTCAGAGAATTCCTCCCCCGATGGGGGCTCAGGATTGGTCCAATTTCTTGCTATTAATTTCCTAGCACAATAAAGTAGTTTAGCAATCGCTATTTTACTATTTTTATCAATTAAGATTTCTTCCACATAGCCTAGTAAACACGTAACAGGATCTCCAGAGACTTCACATCCATACGCCCCTTCAATCATGTTAATTATTCCAGACCAAAACATTGAGAGTCTAGAACACTCCAACATCATATGGAATATACCCGCCATATCTATATTACATCTTGGACATTCCGAGTTTTCCCTCAGCCCCATTTTGTGCATTATTAACTGTGATCTATATACTCTATAAATTACATAAATGTGCGATAGTCTTGCAGGTTCGCTCATAGATAGTTTGAGTATATACTCCAGTTATACAGTCATGGCCAAAAGTTTTGAGAATGACACAAATATTAATTTTTACAAAGTCTACTGCTTCACTTTTTCTAATGGCAATTTGCATATACTCCAGAATGTTATAGAGAGTAATCAGCTTAACAGCAATTACTTGCAAAGTCAATATTTGGCTAGAAAATGAACTTTATCCCCCAAAACACATTTCGACATCATTGCAGCCCTGCCTTAAAAGGACCAGCTAACCTCTTTTCTGTGATTGCTCCATTAACACAGGTGTGGGTGTTGATGAGGACATGGCTGGAGATCAATCTGTCATGATTAAGTAAGAATGACACCACTGGACACTTTAAAAGGAGGCTGGTGCTTGGCATCATTGTTTCTCTTCTGTTAACCATGGTTATCTCTAAAGAAACACGTGCAGTCATCATTGCAATGCACAAAAATGGCCTAACAGGGAAGAGTATCGCAGCTAGAAAGATTGCACCTCAGTCAACAATCTATCGCATCATCAAGAACTTCAAGGAGAGAGGTTCCATTGTTGCCAAAAAGGCTCCAGGGCGCCCAAGAAAGACCAGCAAGCGCCAGGACCGTCTTTTAAAAGTGTTTCAGCTGCGGGATCGGGCTACCAGCAGTGCAGAGCTTGCTCAGGAATGGCAGCAGGCAGGTGTGTGAGTGCATCTACACGCACTGTGAGGCGGAGACTCTTGGAGCAAGGCCTGGTCTCAAGGAGGGCAGCAAAGAAGCCACTTCTCTCCAGAAAAAACATCATGGACAGACTGATATTCTGCAAAAGGTACAGGCAGTGGACTGCTGAGGACTGGGGTAAAGTTATTTTCTCTGATGAATCCCCTTTTCAATTGTTTGGGACATCAGGAAAACGCCTCATTCGGAGAAGACAAGGTGAGCGCTACCACCAGTCTTGTCTCATACCAACTGTTAAGCATCCTGAAACCATTCATGTGTGTGGTTGCTTCTCAGCCAAGGAATCGGCTCTCTCACAGTCTTGCCTAAAAACACAGCCATGAATAAAGAATGGTACCAGAATGTCCTCCAAGAGCAACTTATCCCAACCCTCCAAGAGCAGTTTGGCGATCAACAATGCCTTTTCCAGCATGATGGAGCACCTTGCCATAAAGCAAAGGTGATAACTAAATGGCTCAGGGAACAAAACATAGAGATTTTGGGTCCATGGCCTGGAAACTCCACAGATCTTAATCCCATTGAGAACTTGTGGTCAATCATCAAGAGACGGGTGGACAAACAAAAACCTAAAAATTCTGACAAAATGAAAGCATTAATTGTGCAAGAATGGACTGCTATCAGTCAGGATTTGGTCCAGAACTTGATTGAGAGCATGCCAGGGAGAATTGCAGAGGTCCTGAAGAAGAAGGGTCAACACTGCAAATATTGACTTGCTGCATTAACTCATTCTGTCAATATAAGCTTTTGTTACTCATATGTTTGCAATTATATTTCTGTCTGTGATAAAAACATCTGTCAAACACACATAAAAACCAGAGGGCAGCAGATCATGTGAAAATATAATATTCTACTCTCACACACCTCTTCAACCTTTCACTTACAAATGGTGTCTTTCCTTCAAACATACCTCAATCACTCCCATCCTCAAAAAGCCCTCCCTCGACCCATCCTCTGTGTCTAACTATCGCCCGATATCTCTTCTCCCCTACGCCTCAAAACTACTGGAACAGCATGTATATCTCGAACTGTCCTCCCACCTCTCCTCCTGTTCCCTCTTTGAGGCTTCCGACCGCATCACTCAACTGAAACTGCCCTAACTAAAGTCACTAACGACCTGCTAACCGCCAAGAGCAAGCGACACTACTCTCTCCTCCTTCTCCTGGACCTGTCTTCTGCCTTCGACACCGTGGACCATTCCCTCCTGCTACAGATTCTCTCATCTCTTGGCATCACAGACTAGGCCCTATCCTGGATCTCATCATACCTAACAGACCGAACATTCAGTGTCTCCGTCTCACACACCACCTCCTCACCTCGCCCCCTGTCTGTCGGTGTTCCTCAAGGCTCAGTCCTAGGACCCCTACTCTTCTCCATCTATACCTTCGGCCTGGGACAGCTCATAGAATCCCACGGCTTGCAGTATCACCTCTACGCCGATGACACGCAGATCTACCTATCTGGACCTGACCTCACCTCCCTACTGACCAAAATCCCACAGTGTCTGTCTGCTATCTCAGCCTTCTTTTCTGCTCGCTTTCTAAAACTGAACATGGACAAAACAGAATTCATCATCTTTCCCCCAACCTCATTCTTCCCCTCCACCAGACCTATCCATCAATGTCAATGGCTGCTCACTTTCCCCAGTCCCGCATGCTCGGTGCCTTGGGGTGATCCTCGACTCTGCCCTCTCTTTCAAATCACATATCCAAGCCCTCGCCACCTCCTGCCGCCTCAAAATCAAAAATATTTCCCGGATCCGCTCATTCCTCAACCATGAAACCACAAAAACACTAGTGCACGCCCTTATCTCCCGCCTCGACTACTGCAACCTCCTACTGTCTGGCCTCCCATCTAGCACTCTGGCACCACTCCAGTCCATCCTACACTCTGCTGCCCGACTAATCCACCTGTCTCCCCGCTATTCCCCAGCCTCCCCCCTATGCCAGGCCCTTCACTGGCTTCCTATTGAACAGAGGCTTCAGTTCAAAACCCTAACCATGACATACAAAGCCATCCACAACCTTTCTCCTCCATACATCTGTGACATGGTCTCCCGCTACCTACCCACACGCAACTCCGATCCTCTTAAGATCTCCTTCTCGACTCCCCCCTCATCTCTTCTTCCCACAACCGCATACAAGAGTTCTCCTGGGCTTCCCCCATACTCTGGAACTCCCTGCCGCAAAACATCAGACTTTCACCAACAACGGAAACCTTCAAGAAGAACCTGAAGACCCACCTGTTCCGACAAGCCTACTGCCTACAATGATCCTCAGTCTACTGAACCATCGCGCGACCAGCTCTACCCTTTCCTAGTGTATCCTCACCCATCCCTGTAGACTGTGAGCCCTCGCGGGCAGGGTCCTCTCTCCTTCTGTACTTGTGTGTCCCTTGTCTAGCACACGTTTATTGTACCTGTCTATATTTTCCCTTTTCATATGTAAAGCGCCATGGAATAAATGACGCTATATAAATGTGTAATAATAAAGTAATAATAATATTTGTGTCATTCTCAAAACTTTTGGCCATGACTGTATAGGCAATGTAACGCATACAAAATGAATAGACCAGATATATAGCTCAGCGGTTCCACAATATATTATATATTAGCCACAATTATAGACATAAATAAAGTCTCACATAATACTACTCACTCTTGTATATGGAGTTAGTGCTGTGTCCCTCCACCCCAATGCGCGTTTCGTTCCCACTTCTTCAGGGGGCGTCAGAGTGAAGAGCTGCCACCTGGTGCACAGGAGGTGCTGGGTTCAAGTCCTGCCAGTACTCCCCTCCTTCCAGGATGGCCTATAAACATTTCAGACGCCCCCTGAAGCAGATGAAACGCGCGTCGGGGTGGAGGGACACGGCACTAACTCCACACACAAGAGTGAGCAGTATTATGTGAGACTTTATTTACGTCTATAATTGTGACTAATGTATAATATATTGTGGAACAGCTGAGCTAAATATCTGGTCTATTCATTATGTAGCCGTGACATTGCCAATAGAAGCCATATGTATAGTATCATTTTGTTCCTGTTTGCATGTTGCACTTTACTGATTTTTGTATAATTAGCCCTATATTAGCATTTTTTTACTATACTCCATATACTCCATGGTGTGTTTAAAGGAGCTCAGTAGCATTCAATGTCCCTTATTACTTGAGGTTACTATAGATTTGTATCAATTTTTAAATTGTCAATAAATTTTGATTAGTTAATTCGAAGACAATTTTTTGGACTTTGTGTTTATTCTGTTCACTCCCTGGATGTTTGGGATTGTAGTGAAACAGATGGGTTTTCTTTGTTGAAATTTACACAAAATAATTTTTGAGAGGATATTGCTTGAGGTAATCACATAGCATCCTGCAGCGATCAGCCATAGTGTGCTGTTATACACAAAAACACAATAGTGTTTGATATCTCGACACACTTCTATCAATGGGTTGTCGTGAAATGTAGGACAGAAGGATCCTTGAGAACGAGAGATGCTCTCTGTAACTGCTCTCCGGAGGTGGATGAGACATGAGGAATCGTGAACACAGGAGCCCTATACCAACTCCTAATTCCCCGACATGGTATAAGAACCTTTTTTTTTTAAACTTTGCATCAGTGAAAGATGTAGAGAAATGCCAACAAGGTTGTACTGTATTATCAGCCATTCATTTGTAGGCGAAAGAGGACAAGAGATATAGAGAGGCCATCAGCCCGTCGCATCTGAAAGCCGGACTTAAAAATCGACCGTTCAGATAAAGCAAAATAGAAAAAAGGAGATTTTTGTGTACTCACCGTAAAATCCTTTTCTCCGAGACGCTTATTGGGGGACACACAGACCGTGGTGTTATGCTGCTGCCACTAGGAGGACACTAAGCAACACATAAGCAAAGAAGATTAGCTCCTCCTCCTGCAGTATACACCCTCTGTTGGCTCAATCCTGAACCAGTTCGGTGCCAAAGCAGTAGGAGCTCATAACAGAGTGCAATATGTCAACAATCAAAGAAACAATCAAAGAAACAACGAGGCCACAGGCTAAACAAGGGTGGGAGCTGTGTCCCCCAATGAGCGTCTCGGAGAAAAGGATTTTACGGTGAGTACACAAAAATCTCCTTTTCTCCATCGCCTCATTGGGGGACACACAGACCGTGGGACGTCCCAAAGCAGTCCCTGGGTGGGAAGAGATAACAGTAGATGAAGCCTCGTTAACGACATGCATAAAACGCTTAAACAGTCAACGGACAACTTACAGATGCGCAACAGCTGATTGCAGAATCTGTCTGCCAAGTGCCGCATCTGAAGAAACCTGAGCATGGATTTGGTAATGCTTGACGAAAGTATGAAGACTGGACCAAGTCACAGCCTTGCACACTTGCTGTGTCGAAGCCTGGTGCCGAATGGCCCAGGAGGCTCCCACAGACAGAGTGGAGTGTGCCTCAATCCCAGCCGGGATAGGCTGGCCCTTGAGACGGTAGGCCTCTTGGATCGCTGAACGGATCCATCTGGCTAACGTGGCCTTGGAAGCAGGCAAACCCTGTCTGCGTCCTTCCGGAAGCACAAACAGGGCGTCCGATTTACGGAAAGATGCAGTTCTCGAAATATACCTCACAAATCCAAGGTATGTAGGGCTTTTTCTGTACGGTGAATCCGAGCCGGACAGAGGGAGGGCAGGACTATCTCTTCGTTGATATAAAAAGCTGAAACTACTTTGGGCAGGAAAGAAGAAGTCCTGAGAACCACCTTGTCCTGGTGAAAGGTAAGAAAAAGAGGTTTACAAGACAAGGCTGCCAATTCCGATACCCGCCTGATAGAGGTAATTGCCACTAGGAAGACAACTTTCCAGGAAAGAAGAGATAAAAGCACTTCCGGCAAAGGCTCGAAAGGAGATTCCTGTAATGCACTGAGGACCAGATTAAGATCCCAAGGCTCCAAAGGCCTCTTGTAAGGGGGAACAAGATGTGACACTCCCTGGATAAAAGTCCTGACCTGAGACTTAGATGCGATCCGTCGTTGGAAAAGGACGGATAAAGCGGAAATCTGTCCCTTGAGGGAGGAGAGTGCTAGCCCCGAGTCCATTCCTGCTTGGAGAAATTCCAGAATGGAAGGGATAGAAAAACCAAAGAGGAACGACCTTTGTCCTTACACCAGGAAAAGAATGTTTTCCAGACACGATGATAAATGCGGGCGGAAGCCGGCTTCCTGGCATTGACCATTGTGGAGACAACTTTGTGAGAAAAACCAGCCTGACCTAAGATCCAGGCTTCAATGGCCATACCGTCAAATTCAGTGCCTTGGAATTGTGATGGTAAATTGGACCCTGCGAGAGAAGGTCCGGACGATCCGGTAATCTCCAAGGGACGTCTGCGAGCAGACGCACTAGTTCCGCATACCACGGACGGCGAGGCCAGTCCGGAGCGACCAGAATGAGAGGAACGCCTTCCGCCTTGATCTTCCGAATCACCCTGGGGATTAACGGAAGAGGAGGAAAGATGTAAGGAAGACAAAATTGACTCCAAGGGAGGACTAGCGCATCCGAGCCGATGGCTAGTGGATCGCGAGATCGACTTATGAAAGTCGGAACTTTGGCATTCAATCTGGATGCCATGAGATCCACATCCGGCATGCCCCAACGCTGGCAAATGAGTTGAAACATTTCCGGATGCAGGGACCATTCCCCTGAGTCTAAGCCTTGACGACTGAGGAAGTCGGCCTCCCAATTGTCCACTCCTGGGATGTGAACCGCGGAGATGGGCGAGCGGTTTGCCTCGGCCCAGCGCAGGATGTGCGATACCTCGAGCATCGCTGTTCTGCTCCGAGTGCCTCCCTGACGGTTGATGTACGCCACGGCCGTGGCATTGTCTGACTGGATCCGGATGGGACGACCGGCCAGATGATGGAACTGCAAGAGAGCTAGTTTGATAGCTCTGATCTCCAGGATGTTGATCGGGAGACGGGTCTCTGGGAGAGACCAGCGGCCTTGAGCCGTGTGATGAAGGAACACCGCTCCCCATCCGAGGAGACTGGCATCGGTGGACACCACCAGCCAATGGACAGGCAGAAAAGATTTCCCTTGAATCAGCGATGAAGCATTTGTCCACCATTTCAGGGAGCTTCTGACTCTGGGAGAAAAACGAAAAACGGCGACTTAGGGACGCTGGGTTCCTAACCCAGACTGATATTAGCTCTTGTTGAAGAGGTCGAAGATGGAACTGAGCGAACGATACTGCCTCGATGGAGGCTACCATCTTTCCGAGGACCTGCATGGCGCCCCGCAGAGAGTGGGAGCGGCCTAGAGGCAATAAGAGCACTCCCCGCCTCAGAGAAGCAATCTTCTCTGGAGGGAGAGATACCAACCCTTGGGAGGTGTCCAGAATCATTCCCAGAAAAGGAATCTTCTGAGAGGGAATGGAAGAAGACTTGTCCAGATTGACTAGCCAACCCAGACGGGAGAGGGTGTCGATAGTGATCTCGACACTCTCTGCGCAGGCCCGAAAAGTCGGTCCTTTGATGAGCAGGTCGTCCAGGTACGGGAGGACCACCACACCCCGAGAGTGTAAATTGACATGGCGGCCGCCATGACTTTTGTGAAAAATCTGGGGGCGGTTGCGAGTCCGAAAGGCAGGGCGGCAAATTGAAAATGATCCTCTCTGACTGCAAAACGCAGAAACCTTTGATGTTCTCTGAAAATCGGAATGTGTAGATACGCATCCTTGAAGTCGATAGCCGCCAGAAATTCCTTTCTTTCTAGAGATGAGACAACAGAACGGAGGGATTCCATTCTGAAATGGCGGACTCTGATGAATTTGTTCAGCAATTTTAGGTCCAGAATAGGACGCAAGGAGCCGTCCTTCTTGGGAACCACAAGGAGGTTTGAGTAAAACCGTTTGAATCTTTCCTTGTGAGGAACTGGAACGATGACCCAGCTGGTACGAAGTATGTTCAGGGCCTGAAGAAAAGGAATTGCGAGATCTTTGGACTTTGGGGGGCGAGACTGGAAGAACCGCCTTGGGGGGAGAGATAAGAATTCGATCTTGTAGCCGGAGTGTACAAGATCTCGGACCCACCGGTCTTGAACGACCGACCCCCAGACCTCGCGGAACAAGAGTAGGCGGCCGCCTACCTTGTTTGGGTCCCCCGTCCCCAGCAAGGAGTCATTGGGAAGATAATTTGCGAGAGGAAGAGCTCTTATTTCCCACCTGGGAGAATCTGTTTCTCCAGGGCTGAGAGGTCCTAAATGATGGTTGTGAGCCCCTGTCTCTGCGTGAAGAACGGGGTGCTTGGGAAAAGGACACTGTGATTAAACGGTTTTTGCTCCGAGAAATCTTTGTCCGGCAACTACTGTATCTCTGACCCATGTCAGCAAGTCAGTGGGGTTGGTAAAAAACCTCGTGAAGACGTTTGAACCCTTTGAAGATCTCAGTGAGGTAAGACTGATAGTCTGGCAAATCCGGATATACCCACATGCGACTCATTTTTTGAGTCATGTTTGCTGCAATCCCCAGGAACGGGGGAGCTGGGTGCCATCCGTTGGACTCCTGTGAGAAAGGCAAACTGCACAGATTGAAGTGTAAAGTCGCCGCGGTAAAATGACATTACACGTAACACACTAAGCGTCAGCGTGCGTTCATAGAATCATAGAATGGTAGAGTTGGAAGGGACCTCCTGGGCCTTCTGGTCCAACCCCCTGCTCAAAGCAGGATTCTCTAAATCATCCCAGACAGATGTCTATCCAGCCTCTGTTTGAAGACTTCCATTGAAGGAGAACTCACCACCTCTTGTGGCAGCCTGTTCCACTCATTGATCACCCTAACTGTCAAAAAGTTTTTTCTAATATCTAATCTGTGTCTCCTCCCATTCAGTTTCATCCCATTGCTTCTAGTCTTTCCTTGTGCAAATGAGAATAAAGATGATCCTTCTACAATGTGACAGCCCTTGAGATATTTGTAGACAGCTATTAAGTCTCCTCTCAGTCTTCTTTTTTGCAAGCTAAACATTCCCAAATCCTGCAACCGTTCCTCATAGGACATGGTTTGCAGACCGGTCACCATTCTGGTGGCTCTTCTCTGAACTTGCTCCAGTTTGTTGATGTCTTTTTTAAAATGTGGTGCCCAAAACTGGACACAGTATTCCAGATGAGGTCTGACCAAAGAGGAGTAGAGGGCAATAATGACCTCACGTGATCTAGACTGTATGCTTCTGTTGATACATCCTAGAATTGCATTTGCCTTTTTTGCTGCTGCATCACACTGTTGACTCATGTTAAGTCTGTGATCAATTAGTATACCCAAGTCTTTTTCACATGTGCTGTTACTTAGCCCTATTCCTCCCATTTTGTATATGCTTTTTCATTTTTATTGCCCACATGTAGTACTTTGCATTTTTCCCTGTTAAAATCCATTCTGTTAGTTGCTGCCCACTGCTCCAGTTTATGTATATCTTTTTGAATCCTCTCTCTCTCTTCTCTAGTATTAGCTACCCCTCCTAGCTTTGTGTCATCAGCAAATTTGATCAGTTTACCCTCAATTCCTTCATCTAAATCATTGATAAAGATGTTGAACAATACAGGGCCCAAAACAGAGCCTTGTGGTACCCCACTTGAGACATTCTTCCAACTGGATGTGCAGCCATTTACAACCACTCTTTGGGTCCGATCACTAAGCCAGTTATGAATCCACCTAACAGTTGCCTTGTCTATTCCATACTTAGTCATTTTTTCAATAAGGATTGTGTGAGATACTTTGTCAAATGCTTTGCTGAAGTCAAGATATACTTCTATCGGTCAGTGCTCCCAGGCCATATGTCCGGCCCGGCCAGAGACGGCAGACTGCCTATCGGCGACAGACAAATAACGTATGTCACAGGAGATTGCAAACCACTCACCATCCGCACTGATTATCTCCCCAATCCACCATACCTTTGATAGGGAGGTGGAGAGGTTATGTTAGCCTCCAGTCAGCATCCGCACTGATTATCTCCTCAATCCACCATACCTTTGATAGGGAGGTGGAGAGGTTTTTGGTAGCCTCTAGTGACCATCTGCACTGATTATCTCCTCAATCCACCATCACCTTGATAGGGAGGTGGAGAGGCTTTTGTTAGCCCCCCAGTCACCATTCACTTTGGACAGAGATGACATAGTGGGGGCGCACGGGCGTCGTATGGAGTCTGAGACGCGTGGGGCTCCTGGACTTATGAAAAAAACTCAGGCCCCACAGACAAAAACGGAACCGTGCCTTCACTATAGCGAGGTATCGCATGAAGCACACCAGGCATACACAAC
Source organism: Oophaga sylvatica (assembly GCA_033576555.1). NCBI lineage: Eukaryota > Metazoa > Chordata > Amphibia > Anura > Dendrobatidae > Oophaga > Oophaga sylvatica. The sequence goes on from JARQOD010000001.1 coordinate 410,823,941, forward strand.
TGAGTGTGTTTGTCAGTCCTCTTAGAGCTCTTGGATTGTGACATTCTGCAATTAAGCGAGCCTGTAGACTGCTGCAGGGAAGGGGTTAAGCCATTTATAAGCTCACCCCTTTTTTTTTTTTGTGTTCCCGTGTTCGTGCCCGCCAGGAAAAAAGAAAAATTCAGATGTCTCGGGTCCTACCTGAGAGGAGACATGGCGGCCGAGAGTAAATTCAGGCCGCACAGAACGCGGAGCTGCTTACACGGAAGCGAGGGGCTGCATGGGGAATAGCTGGGGCTCCTGATCGTAATGACCGGAGGTTCCTGGTCGCTTGTAGCACATAGTGCGTAACCTAGCTTTCTTGGCAGCGAAGCGCTGCATGAGGCACAGGTGGTATACACCGCAGTGTGTGACTTGTGAGCCTTTTTATTGCCCTTGGTTGCGACATTATTACAAATGGGGCTTTGGCAGGAGAAGGGTTAAGCGCTATTGCACTTACCCAGGTACTGTGCCCCTTAGCAGAGGAAAGCGTCTCCAGTTAAAGATGGCGCCCGAGACTAGGATTGTGCTTCTCGTATGCCACGAGAAGCGCCAGAAGGTGAGGGGGGGGAGCGAAGGAGTGACCAGGAAGGACCCCTGTCCAATCCTGGGCCGCAGAAAATGCGCGCGACGTGGGCGGAGTCATAGGGGAGAGCCAGGAGACCCTCCCCCATCGAGGCCTATCCCGGCCTGAAGCCGGGGACTAAATTTCAAGCTGCGGCCTATCCCGGCCCGAGGCCGGGGACTAAATTTCAGGTTGCGGCCTATCCCGGGCCGAAGCCGGGGACTAAATTTATGGCTGCGGCCGCGGCGCAGAAGCGGCTGCGGCGCAAAGTGGAGGCGGCCGCGGCGACAGGCGGCCCCTGCACGGGGAAGCAGCCGCAGTGAGCGCAGAGATAAGCCATATACCTCGGGTGCTTGTACTCACTTCGGGAAGGTAATGAAGAAAAAGGAGGGCCTCCGCAGGGATTACGGCAGATGTGGCCGTACTTCCTCAATCCACCGTCCCCTTTGATAGGGGGGTGGAGAGGGATCTCAATTTTCCTCCATACCGCCACCGCTTTCCGTGGAGGTGGTGGGGGGTCCATTCAACGTTCCGCCGTTTGAATCTTTCCTTGCCATATCACCTCGCCACATCGAGGGGTATCTCATGGGGAGAGCAGCCCATTCAAGGGATCTGTCGCCCCATGGTAGCGTAGCAGGAGGGGTACGTGGAGGCGACACTCACACGATGCCGCCTGTTGATGGTTTTTGGGAGATCGTGACTTTTCGTACAAGTCTCGTCGCCCATCCGTGCGTGAAGAAAGCAAAAATAATAAAAAGGTAAAAATTTGAAAAAATGGGGTCTGAGAGCAGACCCTAGTGCCTCCTACAGACACTAAGCAAGAACTGGTTCAGGATTGAGCCAACAGAGGGTGTATACTGCAGGAGGAGGAGCTAATCTTCTTTGCTTATGTATTGCTTAGTGTCCTCCTAGTGGCAGCAGCATAACACCACGGTCTGTGTGTCCCCCAATGAGGCGATGAAGAAATATGTCTGTAAGCAGCAAGTTTGTGGTTCACTCACATGAGTGATCACAATCCTCCTCTTCACCCATGCTTCTGAGTGAAGAGCGGTTACTACAGATTTAGGATATGTTCAGCCCTGGCAGATTTTTTTCTCTGTTGAAGTCCATTTGTCTTTAGAGCGTTGGACTGGATTTTCATTCATTTTTGGTCTGTGCATCAGTTTTTGAAAAAAAAAAATCCAAGATTCTCCTACCAAAAAAGTAAAAAAAACGGAAAGCACTCGGATGACACACGGATGCCGTGCTGTCCATTTATTTTCACAAACCTACTGATTTTGATCCTAGTTTTATCTCTGTTGAGGAGGAGAGAATGGGCATACATTAAAATTCAACATGTTAAGTCCGTTCTTAAACCCCAATACCGGTCAAACTAACATTGGTTGAACAACTAATACACATTAAATGGTTAGAGGACTAGCGAGTTATTTTCTCTGATGAATCCCCTTTTCGATTGTTTGGGACATCAGGAAAACGCCTCATTCGGAGAAGACAAGGTGAGCGCTACCACCAGTCTTGTCTCATGCCAACTGTTAAGCATCCTGAAACCATTCATGTGTGGGGTTGCTTCTCAGCCAAGGGAATCGGCTCTCTCACAGTCTTGCCTAAAAAAACACAGCCATGAATAAAGAATGGTAACAGAATGTCCTCAAAGAGCAACTTCTTCCAACCCTCCAAGAGCAGTTTGGCGATCAACAATGCCTTTTCCAGCATGATGGAGCACCTTGCCATAAAGCAAAGGTGATAACTAAATGGCTCAGAGAACAAAACAGAGATTTTGGGTCCATGGCCTGGAAACTCCCCAGATCTTAATCTCATTGAGAACTTGTGGTCAATCATCAAGAGACGGGTGGACAAACAAAAACCTAAAAATTCTGACAAAATGAAAGCATTGATTGTGCAACAATGGACTGCTATCAGTCAGGAGGATTTGGTCCAGAAGTTGATTGAGAGCATGCCAGGGAGAATTGCAGAGGTCCTGAAGAAGAAGGGTCAACACTGCAAATATTGACTTGCTGCATTAACTCATTCTAACTGTCAATATAAGATTTTTTTACTCATATGTTTGCAATTATATTTCTGTCTGTGATAAAAACATCTGTCAAACACACATAAAAACCAGAGGGCAATAGATCATGTGAAAATATAATATTTGTGTCGTTCTCAAAACTTTTGGCCATGACTGTAGTTTCCCATACATCATCTTCTATATTCCCAACTTCTTCCCATTTATGCCTAGCTTTCAGTGGAAACCCCAGAAGGAAAGTATGCATCAAATGACTGTATGTACTTGAAATTACCCCCCTAGTGACAGATATACTCCAAAACCAAATCCGTCTCTACTACCAGTCTCCGTTGTGCTCTCTGTGTTCTAATTGCATGCTTAATCTGCCCATAATGATACCATTCTGTACTTGGCAACAGGAACTCATTTTGTAACTGCAGGAAAGGTTTAATTTCTGCCCCTTCACTGGAGAATATTTGATTTTCCACGGGGCGAGACTCTCCATAGATTATGTACAACCATTACCGAGTAAGACTAGGGTCACAATTGCATCACAGCCACAGTTAGGAGGCTGAAGAGAGGAACTTTCAGTTCTGTATTTGCTGCTCATAATTCAGGTTACCGGCCACCGCTGCAGTCTATCAGAAGTGGCTGGTTTCTTAGGCAAGGAGCGCACGCTTACAAGCTCTTTACAATAGAGATTGCAAGCGCTGTTCTGAAGCTGGCTGGATTGCTGGATCTTGCCAGCTTCTCCTCTAATGCTGCAGAGGGAAAGCAGCCAGCTTCTCCTCCAGTGCTGAAGAGCGAAAGCAGCCAGCTTCTCCTCCAGTGCTGCAGAGGGAAAGCAGTCAGCGGCGCGAGAATGATGAAGGTCTGAATTGTCAATCTTTTAGAAGCGCAAAATCTTAGGGCAAGTCAGAAGCGCACATAGCGGAAAACAAAGCGGAGAACAACCCTTCCTCTAATTAAATAATAAAGTGAAGGCAATTCAGCTACTTGGGTCTTTAAGAGCTTTCACTTGCCTTGGTCTGCCAACTGCGAATGTCAACCAATGCCGTTTGTCCATCACTGAGCGAGCTATACATATACATCAGACAGCTGCCTTTCCTGACCCCAGTACACACTAGGCTCAGCGTCTACATGCTCTAAATTTTCAAAGGACAATTAAGCCACTACTAGACTCCTCTGAAATTCGACTTGCCCAACTTTTCTTTCACCCCACATCATAAATAGAGGGAGAAACGGGAGAACCCCCCCCAGACATATTAGATGATCAGCTGGTCACACCATTACCAGAATGACCATGCGGTTTTGGGTAGAGTTCAGCGATTCCAGATGTTTTCAGTGGATTGTTTATGTGCAACTTTTTAAAAATTAGCAAAATTTGGTGCAACTCAACTCCATTCCCTCCTTGGAGTTATTTTATGTACGCCATTTTTTTTTCTCGTTATTTTGAGCTACAAAGTCACAAAAAATTAAACACATTTAATTCAAGACAGGAAAAAAAAAAAAAGAGACCATTTTTGACTCTGCGTAAAATTCATGAATGTGCGCCATTTTGAAGAATTTGGCGCAAAAAACGGCAATGGATGCCCAATTAGAAAAAAGAAAACTGACTTTAAAAAAGTACAAATGATGAATCGGGCCTCAGTGCCCATGTGTCCATAAGACTAGGTTCACACACATACAGTGCTACTTGCGGAGCGCTGTGTCTGGATTCTTGCCAGAATCACTGTATGTGTGTGAACCTAGCCTAACTCAGGACAGAAAAGTGGACAATAAAACCATTAATTTAAGGGAAAATGTTTCTCGATAAATTCAATAACAGAACAATTGTGCAGCTCATTGCTTTGATCCTTAATTGCTTCATTTGTTTTAATCTTATTTTTTCATTTGTTAATAACAATCTAGGTAAGAGCAGAACTTTAGCCCAGTTACTACACTTTTCCTTTGGCATGTATACAAAATAAATTAGGGGTGAGGCTCTATAACTATCAATTGTTTTACTATTACAAATACTTGTAGAGCTGTGAATCAGTCAAGGAAAACATACGGATTCCAAAATAAGCAAATAGTACCATATTGATGAATATTTCCAGCTGTTTTATTTTAAAGCGACACTGGAAGCTAACATGATAGTGGGATATTACCATCTTGCACACTCCCATATGTACGACTTGCCTCCATCACAGCGTTAAACTGCCTGTATCCGCCTCTGTATTGCCGAGGCCAAAACCCTCCTTCTCCAAAGACATCAGACTTTTGGCAACCCTACCTGGTTCCCAGTTGGAAGAAGAGAAAAAAAAAGCAAGACGGGTGGGAGAGCAGACGGGGGCGGGAGAGCAAGATGGGGGCGGGAGAGCAAGACGGGGGCGGGAGAGCAAGACGGGGGCGGGAGAGCAAGACGGGGGCGGGAGAGCAAGACGGGGGCGGGAGAGCAAGACGGGGGCGGGAGAGCAAGACGGGGGCGGGAGAGCAAGACGGGGGCGGGAGAGCAAGACGGGGGCGGGAGAGCAAGACGGGGGCGGGAACAAGACGGGGGGGGAGAGCAAGACGGGTAGAAGGACAGTTGCCTCCGTGAAGAAAGTAGCCCGAGATCCTTGCACCCCCCCCATCATCTTATTTCCACTTCAAAATTTGTCCTGACTCAGAGTGCTACCACTACTGCCAGTACCACTATGGCTTGCAGAGACAAAAACACAGCTGGCGTTAGAATTGTGTCCTGCATCTCCTCCAGTCCCAAGTCATTTAAGTACAAAGGCTGACTGTTCATCTCTTCCAATAAATCAACTGGAAGAAGTTGTTCTGGTATAATATCTTCCTTAGCCCATGGGATGCTGTGGGTTGGGTGACTAAGGGGTAGAATAGATGAAGGTGTTATTGGTTAAGTGGAAATTCCACTTTGTACTATACTACCTGTTATGGTGGTTTAGAAGGTAGACTAAGGCCTCTTTACCACATGTACCAGACACACTGATGTGTGAGTGACAGTTTTCACACATGTCGAAGACACTTACACACGTAAACCCATTCAATTGAATGGGTTTGTGCACCTGTGTTTTCAAAGACCGTGTGTCCGTGGGCAAAATACACTGACGTGTCAGTTTGTTTAACAGCAGCACAGGCCGTAAAACTTCCCGCACACAGATGACATCCATGTGTCATCAGTGTGATACATACCGGCGCCTGGGAAGCAGCGGCAATGTTAGCACTGTTCCCCGGCACCAGGTGCTGAAGACCACTATCATCATTCTCTCCAGCTCACGCTGAGATCAGTGCGAGCAGGGGAGAATGTTGAGAGTAATATTCAACTGATAACAGCGAGAGCAAGTGGCTGCTGATGGGACTACTACTGCCATCAGCCTACACCTGCTACCACTAATAACAATGAGAGTAGGCGCGGGTGATGGGAGTATTTATCAGCCGCTGCCTGCAATTTAAATATATAAATGAAAAATCTGGCATGGATTTCCCTGTATTTTTGATAACCAGCCAAGCTAAAGCAGACAGCCGGGGGCTAGGATTCTCAAGCTGGTAAGAGGCCATGGATATTGACCCCGCCCGCCTAAAAATAGCAGCCCGCAGCCGCCCAGAAAAGGCCTATCAGATGCGCCAATTCTGGCGCTTTGTCCTGCTCTTCCTATTTGCCCTGTGGCGGTGGCAATTGGGGTAATATTTGTGGGGTTGATATCACCTTTGTACTGTCTGGTGACATCAAGCCCACAGCTTCGTAATGGAGAGGTGTGTATAGGAGGCATTTATTTTTAAATAAAAATGGAAAAGTGTGTTTTGTTTTTATTTCAAATAAAAGACTTTATACTTGCTGTGTGTTTATTTACCATACAACTATAGGATTAGTAATGGAGAGGTGTCTTATAGACACCTCTCCATTACGAAATCGTGGGCTTGATGTCACCAGACAATAGAAAGGAGACATCAACCACACAAATTTTACCCCACTAGCCACCACCACAGGGCAAGTCGGAAGAGCCGGGCAAAGCACCAGAACTGGTGCATCTAATAGATGTGCCTTTTCTGGATGGCTGAGGACTGCTACTTTTAGGCAGGGGGGTCAATATCCTTGGCCCCTTACCAGCATGAGAATACCAGCCCCCAGCTGTCTAATTTAGCTTGGCTGAATGTCAAAAATGGCAGAGACACAAGGCCATTTTATTAAAATTTAAATAATTAAAAAAAACAGTGAAGGACTCCTCTTATTCTTGATAACCAGCCTTGGTGAAGCGGACAGCTGAGGGTTGCAGCCCGCAGTGGGCAGTTTTGCCTGGTTGGTTATCAAAAATACCAGGAAACCCACACCAGATTTTTCATTTATTTATTTTTAGCGCATGTGGCAGCTGATGAATACTCCCAACAGCCGCCGCCTGCTCTCACTGTTATCAGTTGAACATGACGAAACATTCTCCCTGCTCACGTTAATCACCAGCAGAGCAGAGTAGAATGATAAGAGTGGTCTTCAGCACCTGGCGCCAGGGAACAGCGCGAACAGTACCGCTGCTTCCCTGGCACCGGTACGTGTGGTACTGATGCAGTACACGGTTGTCACAGTATGCACAAGTATTACACAGATGGATACTGATATCTCCGGTACTGGAAATATCAGGACATGTGAAAGATGCCTAAAGAAGAGCACTTACTGAAGCTGATGGTGTCACTGTCAGAGGTAACCTACAGCTATGACAGAGTTAGTGATGTGACATATTCCATTACGACCTCTGCTTCCTTGCCACCAACACACTTGCCAGAAGCAAAAGAGACCAAGTGTGACTTGCGTTTTGTACTACTACTGACTGCAAAGATGGCTAATGGCAGTGGCGCTGCTGCTAACATCTTAACCATTTTTTGCTGTAATGTGTTTTTTTTATTACACTAACATTGCCAGTGGCACTTTTTCATTTACCATATATTTTGGACACAAGTATAACATTTACAAATGTTTTTCGCAAACTCTGGAAAAATATGAAGTCAACCAGAAATGCTTGGGAGGGTACACAGATGAAAGACCATTCATTTTTAAATTCTCTATACCCCCTTGACAAAAATAATTTGCAACCCAAAAAACGCACACTGCTATGTTGGTACACGCAAAGAGAGGAACCTGACGCATCGGCATGCAGTAGTTTTTAAATTGGACCTGTCGAGTCTCCCAAGAGGAAGACACTTCAAGACACCTCAGCGTTTTTTTTTGGTTGTTTCTTAAGTGCTAGCTTTGAAGCTTTTCTACCAATTTTGAGTATTCTTTTTTACTTGTGTTTTCTGGCCTTTTATTTCCTCGATTTAACAATGAAGAAACCGCTAACGGCAAAGCTGGGAAAAAGCTCAGACTCTAGGGTGTTGTGAATGGGTTTGAGATGAGTTCTGAGCAGAGGCTCCCTCTGGTGGTTACAAGCGGTACTAGTGAAGATTGTGAGGACTGGGAATCAGGTGTTACTGACTGGTCTTATATAAGGGAGTCATTTTCCCATCAGGGTTGCCGGTGAACAATTGTTCTGGTCTGAATCCTTCATTCCAGTTTCCCTTGTAGCCTGCTGTGTCGTGTCTGCATCTCCTGCTACCAGATAAGAATTTTTCTTCTTTTGTGTGTTTGCTATATTTTTGCATTTTGTCCTGCACTTCTTTGGGGGCCTTCTGGGTCCCCTCCGGGGGCTTCTACCTTCTCAGTTTAGTTCAGCCACTGAGTTTTGTTCTTTTGTTTTTTCCAGTTTTTTCAGTGGCTGCTGTTTTGATTTTGTTACACCAGAGAGCTAATTTAGGTGGTAGAGGTCGTGTGATCTCAGGTGATTTTGAAATTAGTAGAGTTGGTGTTTTTCAGGGTTTTCTGGGATTGCAGTAAGTACCCTTCCTGTCCTTTTCTATTTAGATAGTTTGGGCCCCAGCGTTTGCTCATTCTATTTTCTTTCTGTGTCAGTATTTCCTCTTGTCTAACCGCCATTACATGTTTGGGGGCTTTCTATTATCTTTGGGGTTCTGCTCCGGGGCAGATAGCTTTCCTATTTCTATCTTTAGGTGTAGTTAGTTTCTCAGGCTGTGACGAGGCGTCTAGGACCAACGTAGGAACGCTCCACGGCTGCCTCTAGTTGTGGTGGTTAGTCAGGGTACTGCAATCCCATAGATTCCAACTGCTCTGGTGTATTGCCTTTTTTACCTGCACTCCTCAGCTACCGAAACATAACAGTATCACCGGCCTAAAAATTGAAAATTGTATGGTACTCACAGAAGGGAAAAAATATTGTGATAGAAAAAAGGTTGTCAGAGTTGTCAGAGATATTTTTCTGTTTGTTGCATTTTTTTTTTTTTCCCTCTGTATCTCTGGGTGCTGGGGAGGATCTTTTCTCCCAATGGAGTTTGCACAGTTGTCTGGCCGTGTGGATCAGCTTGCCACTGAGGTTCGGAGTATTGCTATCTATCTTGCTGGGTTGCCTGTTGTGGAACCTAGGATCCCCATGCCAGATTTGTTTTTAGGGGATCGAGCTAAGTTTCAGAATTTCAAAAATAATTGTAAATTGTTTTTTGCCTTAAAATCTAAGTCCTCAGGAAACGCAGCGCAGCAGGTTCAAATTATCATCTCTCTCCTGCGCGGCGATCCTCAGGATTGGGCTTTTTCCCTGATACCTGGGGATCTTGTTTTGAGTGATGTTGATGCGTTTTTTCAGGCTTTGGGGTTATTGTACGATGAGCCTAATGTCACTGATCAAGCTGAAAAAGCCTTGTTGGCATTAAATCAGGGGCTTGATGACGCTGAGTTATACTGTCAGAGATTCCGTAGGTGGGCAGTCCTGACCAAATGGAATGATGACGCTTTGGCGGCCCTTTTCCGGAAGGGTCTGTCGGATAATGTAAAGGATGTTATGGTGGGATTCCCTGTCCCCTCTGGTCTCAATGATTCTATGTCATTAGCGATTCAAATTGACAGACGTTTGCGTGAGCGGAGAAGTATGCGTGGAGTGGTGTTGCCTTGTGAGCCAGCTTCTGAGCCCATGCAGTGTGATGGAGTGGTGTCTGGGGCACAGCGTCATGAGTTTCGAAAGCGCAATAGGTTATGTTTCTACTGTGGTGATGCCTCTCATGCTATTTCAGTCTGCCCTAAGCGGGGAAGACGTTTTGCACGCTCAGTTGTCTTGGGTAGTGTTCAGACTAAGTTTTTATTAACTGTCACTCTGATATGCTCTCTGTCCTCATTTTCTGCTCAGGCTTTCGTTGATTCTGGAGCAGCTATTAACCTGATGGATTATGATTTTGCTAAACGTTGTGGGTTTCCCTTGATACCCCTACAGAAGTCTATTCCCCTACTGGGGATCGATTCTACCCCTTTGGCTGAGAATAAACCCAGTTTTCTACTCAGGTGATAATGAGGGTTGAACCTGATCACCAGGAGTGCTGCAAATTTTTGGTTCTATATAATCTGCATGACATTATCGTGCTGGGTTTCCCTTGGTTACAGTCTCATAATCCTGTTTTGGATTGGAAATCTGTGTCTGTAACCAGTTGGGGCTGCCAATGTGTTAATACCAACACTCCTGTTTTTTCTGCCTCCCCCAAGCTCAGGATGTTCCTGACTTTTTGTTTGATTTTTCTGATGTGTTTAGCGAAAGTAAATCTGCATCCTTGCCTCCCCATAGGAGCTATGACTGCGCTATTGAATTAGTGCCGGGTAGTAAATTCCCTAAAGGTCGCCTTTTTAACTTGTCTGTACCTGAACATGACGCTATGCGGTCTTATATCAAGGAATCATTGGAGAAGGGTCATATCAGACCATCCTCTTCACCCTTAGGTGCCGGTTTTTTCTTTGTGGCCAAAAAAGATGGTTCATTAAGGCCGTGTATTGATTATCGTCTCTTGAACAATATTACTGTGAAATATCAATACCCGTTACCCTTGATTTCTGACCTGTTTTCCAGGGTGAAAAACGCTACTTGGTTTACCAAGCTTGACCTCAGGGGGGCGTATAACCTTATTCGCATTAAGCACGGGGATGAATGGAAGACGGCATTCAATACCCCTGAAGGGCATTTTGAGTACCTAGTGATGCCCTTTGGGCTCACTAATGCCCCTTCCGTCTTCCAGTCCTTCATGAATGACATTTTCAGGGATTTTGTGGACAAATTTCTGATTGTTTATTTGGATGATATCTTGATTTTTTCTAATGACTGGGACTCTCATGTGAAACATGTTCGGACTGTGTTCCAGATTTTGAGGGATAATGCTCTGTATGTGAAGGGATCAAAGTGTCTTTTTGGCGTACAGAAGATCTCATTTCTGGGATTCATTTTGTCCCCATCTGTTATTGAAATGGACCCGGTCAAGGTTCAGGCCATCTGTGATTGGGTCCAACCTACTTCATTAAAGGCTCTTCAGAGATTTTTGGGTTTTGCCAATTTTTATCGTAAATTTATTGGTAATTTCTCGGTTATTGTTAAACCATTAACTGATTTGACCAGAAAGGGTTCTGATGTGGTGAATTGGCCTCCTGAGGCAGTCTCTGCATTTCAGGAACTTAAGCAGAGATTCACTTCTGCTCCTGTTCTACGGCAGCCTGATGTTTCTCTGCCATTTCAGGTGGAGGTTGATGCCTCTGAAATTGGGGCAGGTGCTGTTTTGTCCCAAAAAGATCCAGAGACCTCTAAAAGTAACCCTTGTGCCTTTTTCTCTCGAAAATTTTCTCCTACTGAACGTAATTATGACGTGGGTAATCGGGAGTTATTGGCCATGAAGTGGGCTTTTGAAGAGTGGAGACATTGGCTGGAGGGAGCCAAACATCAGGTGGTGGTCCTTACGGACCATAAGAATCTGGTCTATCTGGAATCTGCCAAGCGACTCAATCCTAGACAGGCCAGGTGGGCCTTGTTTTTCACACGTTTTAATTTTGTGGTTTCCTTTCTTCCTGGCACTAAGAATGTTAAGGCGGATGCCCTCTCGAGGAGTTTCCTTGCGGACTCTCCTGAGTTATCTGATCCTTCTGTTATTTTGAAAGAGGGTGTAGTTCTTTCCGCCATCTCGCCCAATTTGAGACTTGCTCTGGAGGTGTGTCAGGAGGATAGGCCCGAGCGCTGCCCTGTTGGAAAATTGTTTGTCCCGGACCAATGGAAAAAGAGTGTGATGTCTGAGATTCATTGTTCCGCATTGGCTGGGCATCCCGGAATTTTTGGTACCAGAGACTTGGTTAGTCGGTCCTTTTGGTGGCCTACCTTGTCTCGCGATGTCAGGGAATTTGTGCAGTCCTGCGGGACTTGCTCTCGCTCCAAGCCTTGCTCTCGCTCTAGTGGTTTGTTGATGCCATTGCCTGTGCCCAAGAGACCATGGACCCATATCTCTATGGATTTCATTTCCGATCTTCCTGTTTCTCAGAGAATGACCACCATCTGGGTAATTTGTGATAGGTTTTCCAAAATGATACATCTTGTGCCATTACCTAAGTTGCCTTCCTCCTCTGAATTGGTGCCGTTGTTTCTTCAGCACGTGGTTCGTTTACACGGCATTCCTGAGAACATTGTGTCTGACAGAGGAGTCCAGTTTGTTTCCAGATTTTGGAGGACTTTTTGTTCTAAACTGGGTGTTCAATTGTCTTTCTCCTCGGCATTTCATCCTCAGACCAATGGTCAAACTGAGAGAACAAACCAGACATTAGAGACTTATCTAAGATGCTTTGTGTCTGCTGATCAGGATGACTGGGTCTCTTTTTTGCCTTTGGCTGAGTTTGCTCTTAATAATAGGGCTAGCTCTGCCACTTTGATGTCTCCTTTTTCTGTAATTCTGGTTTTCACCCTCGATTTTCTTCAGGACAGACGGAGGCTTCTGTCTGTCGGGTGTTGACTCTGTTGTTGAGCGTATGCAACAGATTTGGGACCAGGTAGTGGAGAGGTTGTCCCTCTCTCAGGAGAAGGCCCAGCGGTTTGCTAACCGGCATAGGACTGATGGTCCTCGGTTTAAAGTGGGGGACTTGGTCTGGTTGTCCTCAAAGAATATTCCTATGAGAGTAGCATCTCCTAAATTTAAGCCTAGGTTCATTGGACCTTATAAGATCATGGAGATTATTAATCCTGTTTCTTTTCGTTTGCTTCTTCCAGGGACATTTAAGATCCATAACGTGTTCCACAAGTCCTTGTTGAAGAGGTTTGTTGAGCCAGTGGTTCCTGCTACTGTGCCTCCTGACCCTGTTTTGGTTGAGGGCAATCTGGAGTATGTGGTTGAGAAAATATTGGATTCTCGTTTTTCTAGACGAAGACTCCAGTATTTGGTTAAATGGAGAGGTTATGGTCAGGAAGACAATTCTTGGGTGTTTGCTTCGGACATCCATGCTAGGAGACTTATCCGTGCGTATCATAGAACTCATCCTGACCGACCTGGTTGCTCAAATGAGGGTTCGGTGACCCTCCTCAAGGGGGGGGTACTGTTGTGAATGGGTTTGAGATGAGTTCTGAGCAGAGGCTCCCTCTGGTGGTTACAAGCGGTACTAGTGAAGATTGTGAGGACTGGGAATCAGGTGTTACTGACTGGTCTTATATAAGGGAGTCATTTTCCCATCAGGGTTGCCGGTGAACAATTGTTCTGGTCTGAATCCTTCATTCCAGTTTCCCTTGTAGCCTGCTGTGTCGTGTCTGCATCTCCTGCTACCAGATAAGAATTTTTCTTTTGTGTGTTTGCTATATTTTTGCATTTTGTCCTGCACTTCTTTGGGGGCCTTCTGGGTCCCCTCCGGGGGCTTCTCCTTCTCAGTTTAGTTCAGCCACTGAGTTTTGTTCTTTTGTTTTTTCCAGTTTTTTCAGTGGCTGCTGTTTTGATTTTGTTACACCAGAGAGCTAATTTAGGTGGTAGAGGTCGTGTGATCTCAGGTGATTTTGAAATTAGTAGAGTTGGTGTTTTTCAGGGTTTTCTGGGATTGCAGTAAGTACCCTTCCTGTCCTTTTCTATTTAGATAGTTTGGGCCCCAGCGTTTGCTCATTCTATTTTCTTTCTGTGTCAGTATTTCCTCTTGTCTAACCGCCATTACATGTTTGGGGGCTTTCTATTATCTTTGGGGTTCTGCTCCGGGGCAGATAGCTTTCCTATTTCTATCTTTAGGTGTAGTTAGTTTCTCAGGCTGTGACGAGGCGTCTAGGACCAACGTAGGAACGCTCCACAGCTGCCTCTAGTTGTGGTGGTTAGTCAGGGTACTGCAATCCCATAGATTCCAACTGCTCTGGTGTATTGCCTTTTTTACCTGCACTCCTCAGCTACCGAAACATAACACTAGGGTATCTGAAGCGGTTAAAAGACGCTCAAAAGAATAAACATATGAACAGCAAGTCATTTTACACGGAAATGCATAAATGCTCACTCTTTTGACTGCTTTCTGAGGAGCAATAAAAAAAAGACGCTGTGTGAACATACCCCCCAAGAGCAAAACCCAAAACGCCTTGGCTGAATTGTATTTTTTTTTTCTTGTTCATTTTTAAGATAATTCAACAATTTTTTTTCCCATTTTTCACAATATCACAGGGTAAAATTAATGACATGGAAACCTACACCTTGTGCCACAAAAAAAAACCTAAAAAAAAACCTCATACGGCTGTGTTGATGGAAAAATAAAAAAATACAAGTCTTGGAAGAAATAGAGGGGGGTGGAATTAAACTGCAAAAAAAAAAAAAAAAATTGTCCTGTACTTAAAGGGACTTCAAACAAGAAAAGACGGATTTTGGTAAGAACTTACCTGTAAAATCCTTTTCCGCGAAGGAAGGAAGAGAGACACAGTCATTACTAGTGGGTAGGCGGAGCCCAGATAGGATTGACACCTCAGATTAAAAAGAGTGTTGACCGGCCCCTCCAGCTCGGGCTCCTCCTACTCAGCTCTTCAGTCGTACCCAAGCTTAAGGAAGAACAATATCACCAGTGAAGCAACATAACCCCTTCTGAAGGACTTCAGAGAAAAAACATAAGAGTACAGGTTATGCATGCATTCGGCAAAAAAAATCACACAGTTACAGGTACTACTCACTGAACCTGACTACTGCGATAAGCTGGCAATGCTGGAACAGAGCCGTAGCGCGTCGACCTCAGTCCAGATAATCGCTATCAGAGAAGGGTCACGCTGCATCTGTAAATACAACAACACACTTCTGCCATGGGAGGGAGCTGTGTCTCTCTTCCTTCCTTCGCTGAAAAGGATTTTACAGGTAAGTTCTTACCAAAATCCGTCTTTCAGCTGCAGATGGAAGGAAGAGAGCCACAGTCATTACTAGTGGGACGTCCCAAAGCAGTCCAAAAATTAGGGTGGGAAAAAACAAAATAGGCAGAAACCCAACAACCTAGATAAATGCGCCACAGGCGCCAAATACAAGTTAACTAAAAACTTTAAATTACCGCTGCCTGCAGGACCCTACGTCCTAAGGCCGCATCAGCGGAAGCACTGACGTCCACCTTATAAAACTTTGTAAATGTGTGGACGAAAACGCCAGGTCGCCGCTCGGCAGAGCTGAGCTGCCGAAGCCCTTGATTAAAGGCCCACGATGAAGTCACAGCCCTCGTGGAGCGAGCTCGAATCTTAATCGGGCAAGGTTCGCCATTAAGACGGTAAGCCTCCAAAATGGCCGACCGAATCCAACGAGCTATAGAGTCCTTGAAAACTCGTTGATCACGCCTACGACCTGCTGTAATCACAAACAGGGAATCTGACTTTCGAAAACCTTGAGTAATAGACAAAATAGAACTTCAAGACCCGCACTAAATCCAATTTGTGCAAGTTCCGTTCCTTTGCATTCCCTGGGCCCGGGCAAAGCGAGGGCAACACAATATCCTGGTTAACATGAAATTGCGACACCACCTTAGGTAGAAAATCGCCCCGTGTGCGAAGCACTACTCGATCCGGGTAAAACTCCAGGAAAGGAGGCGAGCAGGAAAAAGCTGCCAACTCAGAAACCCTTCTTAAAGAGGTTACCGCCACTAAGAAGGTAACCTTCCAAGAAATTAAAGAAAGGCTAGCAGAACCCATAGGCTCAAAAGGTATATGCTGAAGAGCCTCCAAGACAAGGTTGAACCGCCAAGGAGACACAGGCGCCTTCCGCAGTGGAAACTGACGGGTTACTCCGCGAAAAAAGGAACGTACGTCCCTACGCGAGGCGATAGCCTTCCGAAATAGCAAAGACAGGGCAGAAACCTGACCTTTCAGAGTGCTAACTGCCAAACCTTTTGTCCAGCCCGTACTGTAGCAAAGCCAACAAATTGGGAATGGAAAAAAATCCTCGGATTCCTTGAAGAACCCGAAACCACGAAAAGACCAAGTCTTGTGATAAATCTTAGTAGTAGCCGGACCTCTGGCAGCTCGCAGAGTGGCAATGACTTCGGCTGAAAAACCTCTACGGGTCAAGGTTTCGGTCTCAAGAGCCACGCCGTCAAACGCAGAGACTTCAAGTCCGGATGACGAACGGGCCCCTGGGTTAACAGGTCCGGGCGAGGAGGAAGTGGGAATGGCGGTGCCGCCAAAAACGACACCAGTGTCGAGAACCACGTCCTCCTTGGCCAATCCGGGGCTATCAACATAGCCGGAATTCTCTTCCAGTCTGATCCGACGCAGCACCAGAGGAAGTAAAGATATCGGCGGAAACACAGACTAGCTCGAAATGGTCCCACGGAGCCACCAGAGCAACCACCGCCACAGCCTTCGGGTCCTTGTACCTGGACATGAAGGTCGGTAGTTTGGCATTTGAACCTGGATGCCATCAAATCCACTTGGGGAGTTCCCCAACGGAAGCACAGCAGCGCAAAAATTTTCGGATGAAGACTCCATTCTCCAAGATCCATCTTCTCGCGACTGAGGAAGTCCGCCGTGGTATTCTGGACTCCTGGAATGTGATCGCAGAGATGGCTGGAACCTTGGTCTCGGCCCATAGCAGGATCCGAGACACCTCCATCATGAGGCTGGAGCTCCTTGTCCCGCCTTGGTGGTTGATATACGCAACGCAGTCGCGTTGTCTGTCTGCACTCGGACTGGTAGACCGCTTAAAGGGACCGTCCAGTGTTATAGGCAAAGGAAAAATTGCCCTCAACTCCAGGATGTTGATCGGTAGAACAGACTCTTCCAATGACCATACTCCCTGGATCCAAAGATCGTTCCAGAACCCCCCCAGCCCGTCAGGCTGGCATCGGTGGTTATGACCGACCACCTCGGAGGGAGGAAAGATTTCCCCAGGAATAACGCTCCTGGACGTAACCACCATCCTAGGGATTCTCGCACCCTGTGAGAGATGATGATGCTGCAATTCAGAGAAGCTTGCGATCGATCCCAAAGACTCAGAATGAGCCTTTGGAGGGCCCTGGAATGAAATTGGGCAAACGGAAGTGCCTCCATGGACGTCAAACCCAGAAGGCGCATACACTTCCGAAAGGACATTGCTGCCGTAGACCTCATAATCTGTACATGTCGAAAGAGACATGCCCGCTTGTCTGGAGGAAGGGACACCACCGTCCGTACAGTGTCGAAATGCATTCCCAAAAACAGGATTGACTTCCAGAGACGACTTCTCCCAATTGACCAGCCACCCGAAATCCTCCAGGAGCTGAAGGGATAGATTGCGAGCCGTTCCCGCCTCCTCCTTTGAGGACGCCACAATCAGAAGGTCGTCCAGGTAGGGAAATCGTAACCCCCTGTCTTCGAAGAATTGCCATGACGGGCGCTAGAATTTTTGTAAAAACTCTGGGCGCCGAGGCCAAGCCGAATGGCAGAGCCACAAACTGGCAATGGTCCTGACCTATGGCAAAACGAAGGAAGCGCCGGTGAGCCCTTCCGACGGGAACATGCAAATAAACGTCGCGAATGTCGATTGACCAAAAAGACGTTCTGCGACAGGGCTGCCACAACGGAGCGAAGCGACTCCATGCGGAATTTTCGGGATGTAAACATGCCGATTCAATCTTTGAAATCCAAAATAGGGCGAAATTTGTCCTCCTTTTTGGGGACCACAAAGAGGTTGGAATAAGAATCCTCTTCCCCGGTCCTCTGCGGAACCGGTATCACCACACCCTTCTGCAGAAGGGAATCGACCTCTCGTAGTAGAGCGGCAAATAGCTCGGCTCTGACGGAATGCGAGATTGGCAAAACCTGTCCGGGGGTCGAGAAAGAAACTCTATGAAGTAGCCTGCCAACACAACCTGTGTTACCCAGGCGTCCGACACACGGGAAACCCAAATCGGTTTGAATTGGAGTAAACGACCCTCCACTCGAGAGCGCTCGAGTGAGACCCAGACGTCAGACCGCTTTAGCGGGTTTTTTGCCAGCTTCTGTCTTAATGGAAGTTCTGTTTCCAGGGTATGCAGAATTTCTGAGAAATTCCCCCTTTTTTTTTTTTTTAAAAAAAGAGAGGAACGACCCAAACCCCCAAGGGTTGACCGGATCATCCCCTGGACCGAAAGGACCGCCGACAACTACCGGCACTAGTCCTGCCAGACGCAGAAGTCACAGCTCTGCGCTGCGGTAAAGCTGTTTCTTTTGCCTCAGAAATCAGCTCTGTGAGGTCAGATTCAAATAGCTGACCACTTTGTAAGCTAAAGATAGCAAACCCTGCTTGGAAACCGCGTTCCACTGTCTAAGCCACAGTGCTCTTCTGACTGTGACTGCCGAGGATTGCGCCCTGGATAGCAGTGACGCAGAATCCTTCAACTTGAAAAGCCCATCTATCTCGATAGAGGGGATCCATCTTGTCACGCCGTCCGTAGACGGTCCAAACGGCTCAGGGAAACTTTACGAGTACACATAGATCCTTAATACTGAATCCATGACCCGCGGCCTCGCAGATGGATATTGTTGCCATCTCCAGCAGGTCCTGCAGACTCGCCTTCCTTTACCAGGATAAAGGGACATTCACTTCAGGAGATCCAATTAACAATCAACTCCGTAGAAAACGGATACAGATTGTAAAGCCGTCGCGACCTATGCGACTCCTGAAACATCCGGGCCGACTTACCAGGACGCCTAGTTACCTCTCTCTGGTAACTGTAACGCCCTCATGGCTCCAATAGTATGGTCCATGAGAGAGGCAGAGTGTCCCTGCCGATCCTCCTTGTCCGAAACGGACATCTTCGCTACGCGAGAAGGAAGGCACCGATTTGTGTCGCTTCCTTGAGAGGATCTAGCTGACACTCCATAACCTAGAAGGTCAGACAGGCTATCATAGAAACTAGCGAGGGCCTCCATTTTGACACCACTGGAACCTCCGACCACTGCGCATGACGCTGTCGGGGTCTGCGTGTCAGATAGTCCGCATCTGACATGTCCTTGCACAGTATATGGCAGGTTAAACCTGTCAGTAACTAGAACAGTGTGTTTCTTAAAGAAAAAACAATCGCTGAAGGGTTAAAGCTCTTAAAGAGAGAGCTACCCCAGCATTAATAGTTAACCGCCTAAGAAGGGGTTAAAGTAGCAGACTCCCCACAACCTTGATAATGAAAAAGTTGTGCGAGCCCCAAGTGCCTCTTATAAGGCAGCAGCTGCAGGACAGCTTTTAACGCCACACTAACAGAAAAACGTTCCACAAGATCGCTAAAAATTGCGCTGTTTTGTATATCGCAATGACCGCCAAAGTTGTTAAGGAGATCGCTAACCGCTTATGCGATGTTAATGAGATCGCCCAGATTGGCAGCTACTAGCGACATTAAAAAACGATCGCATTAGTATGCGTCGTTATCAGGATCGTTAGTGGGAACGTATAGTGGCAGTATTAAAATCGCAGACTCCCCACAACCTCTTTATTATTATTGAAAAGAGTGTGCGAGCCCCTTATGCGATAACAGCCGCAGGACAGCGCAGTCTGTCACTCATTAGTGCCCCAGAAGGCGCCCGCGCTGTGGGGGTGAAGGGGTTAAGCTTCTGCCCGCGAGCTAGAAGCGACTCACCCAGCTGGTAACAGTGTAACATCTTGCCGGGAGGGGAGGAGGGAGAAAAGCCAGAAGAAGCTTTCAGCCTGCTTCTTTAATGGCCGCCGCGCTGTGTCTCCGTGTGCTCCATGAGGGAAGCCGGAAATGGAGACAGCAGTAAAGCGCGCGCTCAGAGCGGCGCGAAAATTCAAATAAAAAGGCGCGCACTCCTCTCCTATGTCCTGCAGGCATCCACCTGCGGACAAAAAACACAGTCACCGACATGTAATGTACAGCGGCTGCCGCAGCAGTCGCTTAAACACTCACACACACATTAATAAAAATGTGAGGTAAAAATGTGAGGTACTCACCAGCCGAAGCGCCACAGGGACCCCCAGGGGTTTCTGGCGCTTGCCCATGCTTCCCCCCAGGGCGGGAGACGCAGTGACCCCTGCAGCGCGGTTTGCGCCCCCGCTAGGGAAGCCATCCTCATCCCCCCGGGCCGGCAGGGTTCTGCAGGGACCACCATTAGGGTAATACAGATCCGCCAAGGGAGAGGTGGGAGTCCAGCAGCGCTGAGACCCCTGAGACCTCTAGACCACATTTGGTGATTCAAGTCTCTTGTCCGATAAAAAATAATAAAATCTTCTGAGGAGCTGCTTCCAGCAGCGACCATCCTCTGAGACCTCAAATTGTAAACTGAAGAGCTGAGTAGGAGGAGCCCGAGCTGGAGGGGCCGGTCAACACTCTTTTTAATCTGAGGTGTCAATCCTATCTGGGCTCCGCCTACCCACTAGTAATGACTGTGGCTCTCTTCCTTCCATCTGCAGCTGAAAAGAGGTTTTTCATCATAAAAAAGTAATTTTATTAAACAATCATTTAAGATAAATTTTAAAATGTACATACATATACAAAAATGGGGACCACAAATGCAACAGAAATGTGTAAATCAAACCTAATAAGGGTATCTATGCCAATGATCATTAAAAGGGGTCAGGTGAATAATGTAGGGAGAAAAAAAGCTGCTTAAGTGCGATATATCTACCTGCTATATAATGCAGCATAAGAATATCTTCCCTAAATAACACCCCCAGTTAGTTATGAATACATATCCAGCTCATATCCATATAGCCAAATGGCTTGTAAACATTGTGTAGCCAAAGAAAGTGCATTATGCTTAGCAAAAAAGTGCCTATGCTAAATGCCTGTCCAACTGTGCATTTGGACATGTAAGACAAATATTAAGTAGCGCTCACAAAAAAACAAATTCATGGCTGGCAAAGTATTCCCATACCTCTAAATAGGCTGCAGCACCCCTGACGCGCGTTTTGCTAGTCGTTTCTTCCAGAGGGGAAGCACGTTAGGTTTGATTTACACATTTCTGTTGCATTTGTGGTCCCCATTTTTGTATATGTATGTACATTTTAAAATTTATCTTAAATGATTGTTTAATAAAATTACTTTTTTATGATGAAAAACCTCTTTTTCTTGTTTGAAGTATATTTGCGGAGGTGCTTTCTTGTAGGCTTTTTTATATATATGAATACTGTACTTAAAGGGGTACGGCTAAGTACACACAAACGGACAGATCAGGGGGTCTCCTGACATTAAATTAGAGCCTAAAACAGAGCTGTGAATGTTGTGAACTTATGTTAAGACATCCATCTATAGAACGTGGGACTTTTCCAGATGGTAAAAGAAAAATATTATTGGTTGGATAGTGGACTTTAATGGTTACCGTACACGAATGCTGCGACATCGGGGTCAGGGGTAAGCCGGTCACACAGAGCTGACTTCTATAAAGTGCTTCTACTCTTTAGGATGAGAGAAGGCAGGCTGGACCATCATATGTTATGTTTTATGCTGCCAGAAAAAGCACATTTTTCTATAGATCGGGTTCACAATCAGTGTCTATCCCAGGATTTTTTTTTTTTTGTTCTTTAATGAGAAAAAATAAGGAAGAGGTTTGGAAACGAAATGCATGGGGAATATAAATAAGCTGAATCCACACATCTCCAGCCCACCCACAGCACTATTTCTCAGCTTTTCCCTCTGCAGGAAATTACTGCAAACTAATAAAATATAAAAACAGTCATTTCACAAATCTGAGCCACTATAAAAGGAACGTATTAGCCAGCGTTAGCCAAAACCTACACACTGTGGCGACGATTACGTGATCGTCGCTGCACACCGAATGGTCACGGACATGAAACTTCTGTTTATTACCATAACATCTAAGGCTCTGTCTCGTGTCATCAGAATAATCTTTATCATTATATAATGAGGATTTATTTACTAAATTAAAGGGATTGTCTGCATGTCTATTAAAGTGACTGTCCCATTTCAAAATATAAATCAGCCTATGGATTCATAGGCTTAAATAAAATAAACTGGGACCTTACTCTCCCTCTCCGGATCCAGTGATGCCGCTCTGGTCTTTGTGGGCAAAACTGCAGCCAATCGCTGCGTTTTGTGGCTTGTTCCATCTTGGGACGCAGAACCGATGCGCTCAGTAATTGACTGCAGAGCTGTCAACGCTGCAGCTGATCAAAAAGACAGAAGCAGCGGTGGAGGGTCATCGCTAAATCCAGAGAAGACAAGAAAAAGCCCAGCTTTTTTTTTTTTTTTAATTTTCATTCCTGCAAGCCTATAATATTCAAAACAGGACAATCCCTTTAAGTTAAAGGCATACCTGTGTGCTCTTTAAGATACAGAGTGTGAAAGAACTTGCTCGTTGATGTGGATAGAGAGAGGAAGGAGAGATTTGATCTGAATGACTAACATGCAATCATGTTATTGCTCATTTTATCTTTAGAGACTAACACAGAAGCTAAACATTCCTTTTTCTACAAACCCAGAAAACCTCTTGTATATACGTACAAATTGGGATACACATTTTTGCAATGATGCCTCCGTAAAAAAATACATCCATGCTCTGGCTATAAATACTACCCATCAAACAAAAAAAAATCTTTATTACTAACAATAAAATCAGAACAAGTTAAAAAATACCAATTGGACAATTTCTTAGAGCTGAAAGGATATGTTCCAAGGAAAGCTCCTTTGAAAATCAATCTGCAGACTTTGCCTGGAGATTTCACGAATGAACCAATAGTAATAGACTAATTAGACAATGCTACAGGAGGGCTACCAAGATTACAAGAAATGAATTATTGTATGGTGACACCAATAAGATGAGAAAGGAGGACAAAGAACAGGTACGTTTCATATCCACCTCCTTTACTCAATGGAAGGATTTCACATCTATCAAAAAACATTGGAATGTTCTCCTTGTGAACCCTACCTCAAAGCACCGTCTCCTTCCTTTGTTACCAAAAGATCAGCTAATCTAAAAGACCTTCTAATGCATAGTCATTAAGACCCCCCACCAAAAAAAAAAAATCTACCTGTGATCGCTCTTTGGGACCCAAGGGATTTTTCCCAAGTGGTCTGTGCAAAGCTTGTTTGAATCTTGTTAAATCAACAAAATTTAAGACCTTTGATGGGTCTAGAATTTCCGATATCAGAAGACATTTCCCCTGAAGAAGCCACAGATGTAGTTGGTGATATGCGTGGGGTCTGCTCCTCCACAAATTTTCTACTGCCAAAAATCGCTCCAAATAAATACATCTTAATACCCTAATACCAGCAGGTTTGAAACCTGATAATTTTTCACTAATATTTTTGATTTGCTAGCAAGGTTTTCTTGCTCTTAATAGCTTTTCCATTTTTCATTTCTTATTCTCCCTTATGTATTTTCTTTTGGGAAATCACTTTACTGGTTAAACCTTCTGGTAGTCCACAACTAGCTGCGTTTTTCGTGTTTCAGTCACAGCTGCTAACCCTTAAATACTGACATGGTGTTGTGAATAGGGTTATTTTAGCCAGCCATTTTGTTTTTTTTAGACAGTAAAACTGTCTTCATATTGTGCGTGGTTTTTGCGCATCCATGGGACAATTGGTTTAACCATTCAGTAAGAGCACAGATCAATGTTCTGTTTTCTCATTAATCTTTGTTCATATGAAAATTTTCTCCTGGTTCTACACTAATATACTGACATTTGAATTTTTGGGAATTTCTGAGATGGATCTACCGTCCGGGCACTCTCAGCCCACAAGGGCTGAATGAACATTTGGGCTTCACAACATTCTTATAAAGCGGTATCATTGAGGGGTATTCTCTGCAGTCTGGGCTGCTTTGTTTTAATATTTTAATGGTATTCTTTCTTTATCTTGGTTTTAGATACATTCATCTTGGACTAACTGTGGAAGATGTCGGCATGATACCATGAAACAAGGACTGCATCTGGGCTTCTACAGAAAATTTGGACATCTTGCATATTGGTGCCGTCCCCTAGGAAATAACAGTCACTTCACCCCCATACCAGCAGTAGGCATCCGAAGAACTTTCCATTGTGAATTATGCCTCTCTTCATTGATGGACAACTGTGTCTTGAACTAAATCATCACATCTATAAATGGTCATTTTTGTAATGTGATTGCTTGTTCAGAAAAGGATTTTCGGTGATCGTGATAGTGGGATGTTATTGTCCTTTTTGTTCTCATTGTGTTGCGTCTGTATAGGTTAGGTATTGCTCCACTAAAGGGATCAACGAGAACTGATAAAGTTGGACCTATGCCCTCAGTTATATATTGTAACACCTATGATGTCTGTATTCTTTGAGACTGGGATTGCTGTATTCACAGTGAGTGGGAGGGTGCAATCAATATACGCCACCTAGTATACAGCGTCATTTTTATTGAAGTCATGCACTTTATTTAGCACACATTGTTCAACACTGGAACACCTACTTTTTAACTCATTTATATTAGCACTTTATTTTTAGTACATACTAATTCATATCCATGGAATTGTGTCATGCACTTTACATTTATTCACACCATTCTTCCAAAACATGGGCTCTGCTATTTTACAGGTTCCTCCCTCTTCATATATTTTTAGGGTGCACTGTTCACATGTTTGTATACGGTCCTTTGCGGAGGTATTCTTAGTTTTATAGTTGCCACCTATATAGTTAACAGAACTGCCTTTCCATATGAGCAATTAATAAATTCTCTTTGTGGGCATACTTTGCACTGCATTTGTGAGATCTTCCCGTTTTCCACTTAGTTTCTCTTGAAGGATACTGCCTTTCAGACTTCAGAGCGCAGCAGTCCAATAGGGACTGCAGATTAGCTGCAGGGCTCACGTGGCTTGACAACGTCATGCGAGTCCTGGGATGTTGGCACCAGTGGGGGAGGCGAGCATTAATTATGTTAAATTTGCAACTTTATTTAAAAATGGGTTGTCCAATTAGTGGACAACCCCTTTCATGCACCATAAGCTCTAAAGTCCTCTACAGATGTTATGAAAGGGAAACTGTCAGCAGTCTTTTGCCATGTAATCTGAGAGCAGCATGATGTAGGGACAGAGACCCTGATTCCGACAATGTGTCACTTGCTGGGCTGCTTGCTCTCATTTTGATAGAATCACAGTTTTCTCTGCTGCAGATCTAGCAAAGCTCTGAATGCTGAGCTGTGCATAATCCCACCCACATCACTGATTGGCAGCTTTCTGTGTACACTGTGCATAGTCATAAAGCTGCCAATCAATGGTGGTGGTGGGTTGGACCAGGTGGCACGAGATATCTAGACCTGCAGTGATAATCTCCTGATAATAAAAGACTGATTTTATTAAAACCACAACACACAGCCCACTAAGAGATATATCACCGGAATCAGGGTCTCAGCTGCTCTGCTTACATTGTTGAATGGAATCTGTCAGCAGGTTTTCACTGAGACCTGGGATTGGAAATCAAAACAAGCAAGACAACCATATCCGTTTGGTCTGAATCATCATTTGTCATGTACAATACAATCTGACAACGACAAGTGGGCACACTTATAAGCATTTAACACATAATGAAACGGACTTACCATTTTGATGCCAGTAGAAAAAGTGACTGCTGGTCTTGTCTTCTCAATCTGCAGTTCGATCTGAGTGGTTTTACCCTTGTGCTGGGCCAGGAGAATAGATGCTGGAAGGTGAGAAGACTCCTGCAATGGTTTGAAGGGAAAGGGAGTAAAATGTAATAAGCATCTTTACATTAAAAACTTGACAAATGAATACAAATAAGTGAGACAAAAAAGGAAAACAGATGTCAGAAGAGAATGGAGCCTATCGACCTGTGCTCTGCGCTCTTCTGCTCAACTCAGTTTCTCAAACGTGACTGGATAAGGATCTAAGATGGGCAAAATGTCAAATCATTGTAGCCCATCACAAAATGTAATGTTAGCGTAATCCATGGCACTCACCAATAGCTGCAAAGCTCAATCCGTCTATAACTATATATAAAAAGGTGGATTGACCTGCCTACTTGAATAAACAAAATTAGATTTACATATATATAACACACACACACCGTGTGTAAGGTTCTGTGTACATGTTCCTGAAACTCAGTTTGTTCGTCAGCCATTTTACTTTGTCTTGCTGCAGCTATCTTGCCCTCAGTCAAAATGGAGTTTCCAGCTTGCATGTTCCCGCCCTGATTCTCTCCTTTTGCTTCTTAAGCAGCCACAGCTGAGCAATCAGTGCTTCAGAATCTAGCCTGCAGTGAACCTGTGACCTGACTCCTGAAGCCTTGGACCTTGTACTCCAGCTATTCCTACTGAGGAACTCTGAAGCACTTGTGGACTCTAACCCTGCTCTTTGAAAGACCCACGTTTGCATGGACTTACGGTAACAGAGAAGAAGATCCTGAACCTGTTGTGGAGAGTGATTGCTGAGCTTAGATTACTCTGGCCTGCTGTGTCTCCTGCTTTCTGTGTCTGCAAACTGTGTGACTATTTTTGCCAACTTGTATGAAGTAATACAAGACTTTCTATATCAAACCTGTGTCTCATGTATTTTCATCGCACCCAAGCACAAGACGCTATATGAACTGTACTACATACATTACAAGATTCTGAAGCCAAACGTTAGTGTCTGCTGGGTCTGGAAAGGCTGTGTCTGCTGTAACTGTGGATATCGGATGTCCGGTTGTACTTTCTGTGATGACAGTGGTTGTGACTTCTCACAACCATTCCAGGTGAGCAATTCCCTTAAGTGTTTTTTTTTCTGCAGTGTTACCACAGGTAAACACTATTGTTTTTTTTTTTTTTCTTTTCTCTTTTTTGTCTGCTGTAACTGTGGATATCAGATGTCCGGGTGAACTTTCTGTGATGATAGTGGTTGTGACTTCTCACAACCATTCCAGGTGAGCAGTTCCCTTAATTTTTTTTTCTCTCTGCAGTGTTACCACAGGTAAACACTATTGTTTTTTTTTTTTCTCCTCTCCTCTTCTTCCAGTACTCCTGTCGTAAAAGATCTGGAAAATGGAGGCCCGCATAAAGGAACTTTGCGGAGTGACTGATAATATCCTTGCAGATTTGCAGAATATAAAGACCCGTTTTTCAAGCCTACAGGACCTCACTAATCACAATTTGCAAGTGTTTGGACAGACTGCCCAGGATTTGCGAGCCAGGATTGAGGTTCTAGAGGAGCGAGTCCAGGCTCCTGCCGTAGCCCCGAGTTCTGGGATTCCCAAGTTGCCCCCTTTTCGTTTTGGCGGTGAACGTGAGAAATTCAGGGGATTTATTAATCAATGCAATCTTTTTTTTTTCTGCACATGCTTCACAATTTCCCACTGAACGATCTAAGGTGCTTACTATAATTATGTTGCTTACCAACAAGGCTTTGATGTGGGCAAACCCTCTGATTGAGACTGAGGATGATTGTTTGAATCACCTTGATGCTTTTATTTCAGCCATGGGGCAGGTGTTTGATGACCCCAATCGAGGTGCAACAGCTGAAGCAGCCATGTTAGCTTTGCGCCAAGGTAAGCACTCGGTAGCTGAATATGCCTTGGATTTCAGGAGATGGGCTCTTGATACCACCTGGGACAGTTCCGTCAAAAAATCTATTTTTCGAAAGGGGTTATCTCCACTGATTAAGGATGAACTTGCTCGTGCCGACCCTCCCACTGCGT
Source organism: Oophaga sylvatica (assembly GCA_033576555.1). Lineage (NCBI taxonomy): Eukaryota > Metazoa > Chordata > Amphibia > Anura > Dendrobatidae > Oophaga > Oophaga sylvatica. The sequence goes on from JARQOD010000001.1 coordinate 410,851,396, forward strand.
TAGGTGACTTTATTAACTACTGCATCCGTATTGATACTCGTCTGACTGAACGCAGGCAAGAGAGATGGTTCGAAAGCAATCGCACTAACCTTTTCCTACCTTCCTCTCCAGCTAAGGAACCTTTGAGTAGGATTACACGGGAACCTGAACCTGAACCCATGCAGGTAGACTCTTTACAACGACGGGTTAGTGATGCACGCAAGGAACATCGTTTTAAGGAGAATCTATGTTTCTATTGTGGTAAGTCAGGGCACTTCATTATAAACTGCCCCAGCCGTTCTCGTAAGACTACTGCAGCACTCATTCATTGTGAGTGTTGCGAGAGGGGATCTGTCAGGTCCGAGCCTCAGGCTCCAGAGAGATCTGCAGCAACAGATCTTGATTTCTCGGACTTAAACTCCGTTACCTCTGAGGACGTTGACTGTGTAAACGCTGCCATTTTTCAAGTTTCCTCAGCGGTGTCCCAGCTGAGTTGTAAGAAAAACAATTCTCATTGCTTTCTTTCCATCAAACTCTGGGTTGACTCAGCTTGGGTGTCTAGCTCTGCTATGATCGACTCAGGGGCAAGTGGAAATTTTATGGATGTCTCCTTTGCTCTGAAACAGGGGATACGTTCAGTGAAGAAGGCTACTCCAGTACAGATGGAAACTGTGGATGGCTCCCTGCTGACCTCTGGACCAGTGGATCAGGAAACAGAGCCTTTGAGGGTTCTTATGGGTAAAGATCATCAAGAGAAACTGTCCTTTATGCTTATCTCTTCTCCCCACTTTCCCATTATTCTAGGGCTACCATGGCTGCAGGCTCAGAATCCTACCATTAACTGGGAGACCAAGGAATTACACTTTCCAGAGAAACAGATGAGTCCAAAAGTTTCAGCTTGCTCTGTTCCTAAAGGAACCATGTCAGTCCCTGAACTACCAGCTGTATACCAGGACTATGTGGATTTATGTGACAAGAAGAACGCTGACCAGCTTCCTCCTCACCGTCCATATGATTGTCCAATTGAATTATTGCCTGGAGCGAGATACCTTTTGGTAAGATCTACCCCCTGGCGGGGCCCGAGCTAAAGGCTTTAAAGGATTACATAGACGAAAATCTAGCCAAGGGCTTCATACGCCCCTCTTCATCTCCTGCAGGTGCACCCATCTTCTTTGTAAAGAAGAAAGATGGATCTCTGAGACCATGCGTAGACTATAGGGAACTCAATAAGGTTACTATTAGAAACCGTTATCCATTGCCTTTAATCCCTGAGTTATTGGAGAGAGTGCGACATGCCAAAATTTTCTCTAAACTAGATCTTCGTGGGGCCTATAACTTAGTCCGTATTAGACCTGGGGATGAATGGAAGACTGCATTCAGGTCACGCTATGGACACTTTGAATATCTAGTTATGCCTTTTGGTCTGAGTACCGCCCCAGCCACTTTCCAACACTTGGTGAATGACATCTTCAGGGATCTCCTACATACATTCGTGGTAATTTATTTGGATGATATTCTAATTTTTTCTAACTCCACAGAGGAACATCATGGACATGTGAGAATGGTCTTGGAACGTCTAAGACAAAATCATCTTTACATCAAACTTGAAAAGTGTGAATTCCATAGGACCGAAATTCAATTTCTGGGGTATGTACTGTCTACACAAGGAATTAGTATGGATGGAAGCAAAACCCAAGCCATCAAGGATTGGCCAAGTCCTAGAAATGTGAAGGAGGTACAGCGCTTCATCGGGTTTGCCAACTTCTATAGACGTTTCATTAGAAATTTCTCTGAGGTAGTGTCACCTATCACCCAACTTACCCGGAAAGAGTCTAAGTTCTCCTGGACTCCCCAAGCCCAGGAAGCATTTTCCCGTCTAAAAGATAAATTTACCACTGCACCTATCCTAGTACATCCCAACCCCGAGCTTGCCTTCATAATAGAGGTGGATGCTTCAGACTGTGCCGTTGGAGCTATACTCTCTCAGAGAACAGGTGAGAAGAATGTCTTGCATCCCTGTGCCTTCTTTTCCCAGCAGTTGTCTTCGGCTGAGAGGAACTACGATGTGGGCAATAGAGAGTTGTTGGCCATTATTGCCGCCTTCAAAGAATGGAGACACCTTCTTCAGGGAGCTGCACAGCAAATAGTCGTCCTGACAGACCATCGTAACCTTGAGTTTATCAGGTCGGCTAAGTGCCTGACTCCTCGCCAGGCTCGCTGGAATCTTTTCTTAAACCAATTTAATTTTATCATTTCTTATAGACCAGGATCGCGCAATGGAAAGGCTGATGCACTCTCTAGGATTTACTCAGCAGAGACACGTCCAATTACTCCTCCTAAGACTATTCTTCCTGACTCTAGATTCCTAGGAGTAATTCATAATCAAGACCTACTTAAGGACATCAAGGAAGCATACCATGCGGATTCCTTTTTGGCACAACCCCCAAGGGACGTAAGTCTTGTCTTTAAGAATGGTGTGTGGATTCAGGGACAACGCCTGTATATTCCTGAAACAGTCAGATTGAGAGTATTGCAACTCATTCACGATTCCAAGATAGCTGGGCATAGAGGAATTCTAAAGACACAGTAATTTCTTTCTCGTTTCTTTTGGTGGCCCACTTGCAGGAAGGATGTTTTAAACTATGTCACTTCATGTGAAGTCTGTGCAAGATGCAAAACACCTCGCTCCTCACCAACTGGTCTGTTACAGCCTCTTCCCACCCCGTCCCGCCCGTGGGGATCCATTTCTATGGACTTCATTGTGGAGTTACCAACCTCTCAAGGGAAGAACACCATTCTAGTGGTGGTTGACCGTCTAACAAAGGCAGCTCATTTTATCCCTTGTGTCGGCTTACCCACTGCAAAACAGACATCAGATCTGATGATTAAAGATGTGTTTCGCTTACATGGAGTACCGGATGAGGTTATTTCGGATCGAGGGGTGCAATTCACTTCTAGGTTTTGGCAAAATTTCTGTGCAGCATTGGACATTAAAGTAAACCTTTCTTCTGCTTTTCATCCCCAGACTAATGGACAGACCGAACGAACCAATCAAACCCTGGAGCAGTATCTCCGCTGCTTTATCTGCCACCTACAGGATGATTGGGTGGATCTACTTCCATTAGCTGAGTTCTCGTATAACAACTCTCAGAGTGCCTCCACTAAGCAGTCTCCTTTTTACTCTAATCTAGGTTATCATCCTAACATTCTACCACGATTTCCCATAGAAACGCCTTTACCAGCAGTGGCTGAAAGAATCACGTCTTTACAGAAGAATATGGATCTTCTAAAGGAGAATCTGGAATCGGCTCAGGAAAGGTACAAGAAAGCAGCAGATAAATTTCGTAAACCTGCACCAGCTTTCAAGGTAGGAGACTTGGTCGGGACTGTCAACCAGAAATCTTAAGTTAAGGATTCCATCGTCTAAGTTGGGACATAAGTACATTGGACCCTATAAAATCAGTAAAATTATAAGTGCCGTTGCTTGTCGTCTTCAACTGCCCAGAACTATGAGAATCCACCCTGTCTTTCATGTATCCCTACTAAAGGCTGCGACACCCAATACGTTTCCTGGACGTTCTTCTCCTTGCCCTGACCCAGTGCTAGTCGATGGTCAGGAAGAATTTGTGGTGGAAAGGATTTTAGATTCCAGGTTGTATAGAAATCAGTTACAATATCTGATTAAATGGCAGGGCTACCCAGTGGAGGACAACTCATGGGAACCAGTCAATAACGTTAATGCTCCTCGCTTGCTCCGTCAGTTTCATCAGAGGTACCCACACAAGCCTGGTCTGAGGTCATCCGGAGGTTGTCCCTAAGGGGGAGTAATGTAAGGTTCTGTGTACATGTTCCTGAAACTCAGTTTGTTCGTCAGCCATTTTACTTTCTGTCTTGCTGCAGCTATCTTGCCCTCAGTCAAAATGGAGTTTCCAGCTTGCATGTTCCCGCCCTGATTCTCTCCTTTTGCTTCTTAAGCAGCCACAGCTGAGCAATCAGTGCTTCAGAATCTAGCCTGCAGTGAACCTGTGACCTGACTCCTGAAGCCTTGGACCTTGTACTCCAGCTATTCCTACTGAGGAACTCTGAAGCACTTGTGGACTCTAACCCTGCTCTTTGAAAGACCACGTTTGCATGGACTTACGGTAACAGAGAAGAAGATCCTGAACCTGTTGTGGAGAGTGATTGCTGAGCTTAGATTACTCTGGCCTGCTGTGTCTCCTGCTTCTGTGTCTGCAAACTGTGTGACTATTTTTGCCAACTTGTATGAAGTAATACAAGACTTTCTATATCAAACCTGTGTCTCATGTATTTTCATCGCACCCAAGCACAAGACGCTATATGAACTGTACTACATACATTACACCGTGTTGAATAGGTTTCTTTATTAATATTCTAAATATTTGTCAGGCAGTTATACTTTTAAACACTGCAGTACACAGAGTAAGACTAAGAGCTGTATACTTAGCGTAGCATTTAGCTGAAAAAGACATGTGGGAGGAGCACTGAGAAAAGAGCACGGTCTTTTGCATTCTTCAGTCAATCGGCATTCGAGCCTGTACTCACCTCATCTCTAATGTCCTCTCCAGCGGTATGCCTGGCTAGCTGTGCTCCGCCCAACTGTCCTTTTCAGCTAAATGCCAAGCACAATATCCAGCACTAGGTCCTTGATATATTTTAAATGAGATCTGAGCATCCACTAAATTACATGTTTCATAGGCATCATCTTTAAGTCTACATATACATACCGTATATACTCGTGTATAAGCCGACCCGTGTATAAGCCGACCCCCCTAATTTTGCCACAAAAAACTGGGAAAAATTATTGACTCGTGTATAAGCCGGGTGTATAAACTGCCCTCCTGCTCTGTGCAGCCCCCATCCAGCTCTGTGCTCCCCCATTCTCCTCTGTACTCCCCCCCTCCGTCCTCCGCTGTGCTCCCCATTCCTTCTCCGTCCTCCTGTGCCCTCTGTCCTGCTCTGTGCTCCTCTGTGCCCTCCATCCTCTCCTGTCCTGCTCCATGCTTCCCCAGTCCTCCTCCACGCTTCCCCCGTCCACCGACTCCCCCCCCTCCTGCTCCATGCTTCCCCGGTCCTGCTCCAGCTTCCCCCGTCCACCGATCTCTCCCCCCTCCTGCTTCATGCTTCCCCGTCCTGCTCCAGCTTCCCCCGTCCTCCTCTATGCTTCCCCCGTCCACCGTTCTCCCCCCCCGTCCTGCTCGTGCTCCTTGTCCTCTCCTCCATCATACTCACCCCTCCCCGTGCCATCGCTGAGTGTCCTTGCAATCCTGCGTTCTCCGTCTTCCTGCTGCAGCTCTCCAGCACTGAGCGGTGATGTAATACCGCTCATTAAGGTCATGAATATGGAGGCCACGCCCATGGGAGTGGCGTCACGTCCATATTACATGACCCTAATGAGCGGGTATTACATCACCGCTCAGCGCTGGAGAGCTGCAAGAAGACGGGGAGAATGCAGGATTGCAGGGACGATCAGCGATGGCACGGGGAGGGGTGAGTATGATCCCAGCCACCGGCTCCTGCCGCGGCATCCCCTCCCCCGCTGGTTTCTGCCCTATGACTCGTGTATAAGTCGAGGGGGCATTTTCAGCACAAAAAAGGTGCTGAAAATCTCGGCTTATACACGAGTATATACGGTATGTATAATACATAATTTTATTAAAAATCAGGGAATTGATAAAACACAGCCCCCGACCTTTTTAAGACAGTATCTCCTTGGGAAAATAAAAAGGACCGAACTTTGCAACTATCAATGATTGCCGAGGATTTCTCTCTTCTGCAAATTCCCCAGAACTAGAATAATTGTCAATCAAAAAAGAAAAAAAAAAAGTTTAGATTAAATTGTCAGCACTTTCAAACTAGACATGGATGAGTACTTTTAATAAAGCGATGGGTGTTAATCACCGTATAAGCCTTCCATAATGAAGGAGCTCTTATACTGTTTGCACTGCAATTCGAGATTTAGTCATTAAAGTAGGATTGAATCTATCTCACAAAACGGCGATAGTATATATTATGTATTGTTTAATAAAACAGCGTTAACATGAGGTCCAGGAGGAACAGACTTCTGCCAATAAAAGCAACTAAACGGAGATTTCAAGGTTTTATTCTAAATTTCCCCAACTTCTAGAACAGGGGAAAAAATATAACAGGTTTTATCATAACAACAACTCGCTTATACAGCAAACAATATACGGTAACTGAAAGTACACAATTGATTTAAAGAGGATGGATGCCCATAAAAGACGGATTTTGGTAAGAACTTACCTGTAAAATCCTTTTCAGCGAAGGAAGGAAAGGAGACACACTAGTTCATAACTAGTGGGTAGGCGGAGCCCAGATAGGATTAACACCTCAGATTAAAAAGAGTGTTGACCGGCCCCTCCAGCACGGGCTCCTCCTACTCAGCTTTCTCCAGTCGTACCCAAGCTTACGGAAGAGCAAATATCACCAGCGGAGCAACATAACCCCTTCTGAAGGACTTCAGAGAAAAAAACACAATAGTACAGGTTATGCATGCATTTGGCAAAAAACCACACAGTTCCAGGTACTACTCACTGGACCTGACCACTGCGATGAGCTGGCAATGCTGGAACAGAGCCGTAGCGCGTCGACCTCAGCCCAGATAAACGCTATCAAAGAAGGGTCACGCCGCATCTGTAAATACAACAACACACTTCTGCCATGGGAGGGAGCTGTGTCTCCTTTCCTTCCTTCGCTGAAAAGGATTTTACAGGTAAGTTCTTACCAAAATCCGTCTTTCAGCAGCAGATGGAAGGAAAGGAGACACACTAGTTCATAACTAGTGGGACGTCCCAAAGCAGTCCAAAAATTAGGGTGGGAAAACAAAACCAAAATAGGCAGAAACCCAACAACCTAGATAAAAGCGCAACAGGCGCCAAACACAAGTTAACTAGAACTTTAAACTACCGCTGCCTGCAGGACCCTACGTCCTAAGGCCGCATCAGCGGAAGCACTAACGTCCACCTTATAAAACTTTGTAAATGTGTGGACCGAACGCCAGGTCGCCGCTCGGCAGAGCTGAGCTGCCGAAGCGCCTTGATGAAAGGCCCACGATGAAGCCACAGCCCTCGTGGAGTGAGCTCGAATCTTAATCGGGCAAGGTTCGCCTTTAAGTCGGTAAGCCTCCAAAATGGCCGATCGAATCCAACGAGCTATAGAGTCCTTGGAAGCTCGTTGACCACGCCTGCGACCTGCTGGAATTACAAACAGAGAATCTGACTTCCGAAAACCTTGAGTAATAGACAAATAGAACTTCAAGGCCGCCACCAAGTCCAACGTGTGCAAGGCCCGTTCCTTTGCATTCCTCGGGCCCGGGCAAAGCGAGGGCAACACAATATCCTGGTTAACATGAAACTGCGACACCACCTTAGGTAGAAAGTCGCCCCGTGTGCGAAGCACTACTCGATCAGAGTAAAACTCCAGGAAAGGAGGCGAGCAGGAAAGAGCCGCCAACTCAGAAACTCTTCTCAAAGAGGTTACCGCCACTAAGAAGGCAACCTTCCAAGAAAGTAGAGAAAGGTTAGCAGAACTCATAGGCTCAAAAGGCACATGCTGAAGAGCCTCCAAGACAAGGTTGAGCCGCCATGGAGACACAGGCGCCTTCCGCGGTGGAAACTGACGGGTTACTCCGCGAAAAAAGGAACGCACGTCCCTACGGGAGGCGATAGCCCTCCGGAACAGTAAAGACAGAGCAGAAACCTGACCTTTCAGGGTGCTCACTGCCAAACCTTTGTCCAGCCCGTACTGCAGAAAAGCCAACAAATTGGGAATGGAAAAAATCCTCGGGTTCCTTGAAGAACCCGAACACCACGAAAAGAAGGCTTCCCAAGTCTTGTGATAAATCTTAGTAGTAGCCGGACCTCTGGCCGCTCGCAGAGTGGCAATGACTTTGGCTGAAAAACCTCGACGGGTTAATATTTCGGTCTCAAGAGCCACGCCGTCAAACGCAGAGACTTCAAGTCCGGATGACGAACAGGTCCCTGGGTTAACAGGAAGTGGGAATGGCGGCGCCGCCAAAAGCGACACCAGTGTCGAGAACCACGTCCTCCTTGGCCAATCTGGGGCTATCAACATAGCCGGAATTTTCTCCATTCTGATCCGACGCAGCACCAGAGGGAGTAAAGATATCGGCGGAAACACATAGACTAGCTCAAAATGATCCCACGGAGCCACCAGAGCGTCTACCGCCACAGCCTTCGGGTCCTTGTATCTGGACATGAAGGTCGGTAGTTTGGCATTGAACCTGGATGCCATCAAGTCCACTTGGGGAGTTCCCCAACGGGAGCACAGCAGTGCAAAAATTTCCGGATGAAGAGTCCATTCTCCGGGATCCATAATCTCGCAACTGAGGAAGTCCGCCGTGGTATTCTGGACTCCTGGAATGTGATCGCAGAGATGGCTGGAACCCTGGTCTCGGCCCATATCAGAATCCGAGACACCTCCATCATAAGCCTGGAACTCCTCGTCCCGCCTTGATGGTTGATATACGCGACCGCCGTTGCGTTGTCTGTCTGCACTCGGACTGGCAGACCGCTCAAAGGGACCGTCCAGTGTTGGAGGCAAAGAAAAATTGCCCTCAATTCCAGGATGTTGATCGGAAGAACTGACTCTTCCGATGACCATACTCCCTGGATCCAGAGATCGTTCCAGACACCCCCCCAGCCCGTCAGGCTGGCATCGGTGGTTATGACCGACCACTTCGGAGGGAGGAAAGATTTTCCCAGGGATAACGCTCCTGGATGTAACCACCATCCTAGGGATTCTCGCACCCTGTGAGAGATGGTGACGCTGCAATCCAGTGAAACTTGCGATCGATCCCAACGACTCAGAATGAGCTTTTGGAGAGCCCTGGAATGAAATTGGGCAAACGGAAGTGCCTCCATAGACGCCACCATCAAACCCAGAAGGTGCATACACTTCCGAAGGGACATTGCTGTCGCAGACTTCATAATCTGTACATGTCGAAAAAGACATGCCTGCTTGTCTGGAGGTAGGGACACCACCGCCCGTACCGTGTCGAAATGCATCCCCAAAAACAGGATTGACTGCGACGGTTCCAGAGACGACTTCTCCCAATTGACCAGCCACCGAAGTCCTCCAGGAGCTGAAGGGATAGATTGCGAGCCGTCACCGCCTCCTCCTTTGAGGACGCTACAATCAAAACGTCGTCCAGGTAGGGGAGAATGGTAACCCCCTGTCTTCGAAGAATTGCCATGAGGGGCGCCAGAATTTTTGTAAAGACTCTGGGCGCTGAGGCCAAGCCGAATGGCAGAGCCACAAACTGGTAATGGTCCTGACCTATGGCAAAACGAAGGAAGCGCTGATGAGCCCTTCCGACGGGAACATGCAAATAAGCGTCGCGAATATCGATTGACACTAAAAAGTCGTTCTGCGACAGGGCTGCCACCACGGAGCGAAGTGACTCCATGTGGAATTTTTGAGTGTGGACATGCCGATTCAGTCTTTTGAGATCCAGGATAGGACGAAATTTGTCCTCCTTTTTGGGGACCACAAAAAGATTGGAATAAAATCCTCTTCCCCGGTCCTCCGGCGGGACCGGTATTACCACACCCTTCTGCTGAAGGGATTCGACCTCTCGCAGCAGAGCGGCAACCAACTCGGGCTCTGACGGTGTGCGAGATTGACAAAAACTGTCCGGGGGTCGAGACGAAAACTCTATGAAATAGCCTGCCGACACGACCCGCGTTACCCAGGAGTCTGGAACGCAGGAAATCCAAGTCGCTTTGAATTGGAGCAGGCGACCCCCCACTCGAGAGCCCTCGAGTGAGGCCCTGGCGTCAGTCCGCCTTGGCGGGCTTCTTGTCAGCTTCCCTCTTGTCTTGACGGAAACTTGATTTCCAGGGAGTACGGGATCTCTGAGAAGACTTTTTTCCCGAAAAAGAGGGACGACCCGATCCCCAAGAGGACTGACCGAATCGCCCCTGGATCGAAAGGACCGCCGGCCACTACCGGCACCAGGCTTGCCAGGCGCAGAAGCCATAGCCCTTCGCTGTGGTAAAGCTGCTTCTTTTGTTTTTGCCTTAGCAATCAGCTCTGTGAGGTCAGACCCAAATAGCTGACTACCCTTGTAGGCTAGAGACAGTAAACCTTGTTTGGACACCGCGTCCCCAGTCCACTGTTTAAGCCACAGTGCTCTTCTGACTGTGACCACCGAGGCTTGCGCCCTGGACAACAGTGACGCAGTATCTAGACCTGCGTCATAGCTATAACGGACTGCAGTCTCCAATAAATCGAGAAGTCCATTCACCTCAGATAACGGAGATCTATTTTGCAACTCCGACCGTATACGGTCCAACCAGCACAGAGAAGCCTTACAAGCACACATGGCTCCTAGCACTGCTCTGAATCCATGACCCGAAGCCTCGTAGTTGGATTTCGTCGCCATCTCCGTTTTTCTGTCTAGCGGGTCCTGTAGACTCGCCTTCCCTTTAACAGGGAGCAATGAGGATTTACTGAGCTGGGATAAAGGAACATCCACTTCAGGAGAAAGAATCCAATTATCCGTCAGTTCCGTAGAACACGGATATAGTGTCTCAAAGAACCGTGTCCCTTGAAAACGTTTATCTGGACACAGGCGTTCCTTCACCACTGCTCCATTAAGCTCATCCAGAGCTGGCAATGTCGCTCGCGACTTACGGTACTCCTGGTACATCCGGTCCGACTTACCAGGACGACTAGTTACCTCCTCCGGTAACTGTAACGCCTCTCTCATGGCTTCAATAAAAGCCTCATTTCGGGCCAGAAAAGAGGCAGAATGCCCCTGCCGATCCTCCTTATCCGAATCGGATAACTCCCCATCTGAGATTAAAGGGGAACCATGTCCGCATTCCATATCAGAGAACTCTGATTCGCTATGCGGGTAGGATGATTCAGGCCTGTGTCGCTTCCTGCCATGCGAGGATCTAGCTGACACCCAATGACCTAAAAGGTCAGCAAGGCCATCAATAGAGCGAGCAATGGCGTCTAATTTGGCATCGCTGTGACCTCTGATCGCTGCGCTTGACGCCGTCGAGGTCTGCGTATCAGATACGCGTGACTGATCCTGAAGCGGATTTGGAATACGGTCCGCATCTTCTGGACCCTGTTCCGACATGCCCTCACACAGCATATGGCAGGTCAAAGCCTGCAAGTAAAGAAAAAAGTGTGGGGTTTTTTTTTGTTTTTTTTTTTAAAAAGGATGCAGTCAGTACACTGAAGGGTTAAAACTCTTAAGGGAGAGAGCTACCCCAGCTGAATCTGCAGAATATATCTGCGATATAATTAACCCTTATAAGTTCTGATCCCAACTGGGATAGAACCTATGGCGTTTGTCGCTGAAAGGGTTAACCCTTTAAAAGGGGTTAATGTCGCCGGCTCCCCACGACTCCCTTATCAAAATAAAGGGGTGTGCGAGTCCCAGGCACAATAAGGTCTCTATATGAGACCGCAGCCGCAAGAGAACGCTATCTGTCTGTTATACAGATAGGTTCTGCGCTGCTGGGGCGAGGGCGCTGTTGGCCGTTTCACTCACCCAGCTGGTCGCTGTGAAGTATTGGTATTTGCCGGGAGAGCGGAGCACGAGGAGCCCGTTGGAGCCTTTCATCTAATGGCCGCCGCGCTGAGGAAGCCGGAAGAGAAGCACAGAAAGCGCGCTTGTGCCAGAAAGACCGGGAGCGTGAAGCCACACCCCCGCCGGCTTCAAAAAAAGAGCGCAAACTCCTTCGCTCTCTGCTCTCCCCTGTCCTGCAGGCATCTGCCTGCAGACAAAAATACAGTCATCAAGCATTCACATTACATGTAACAGCGCTGCCGCAGCAGCCGCTGAAAGAACTCACATACATATAAATGTGGAGTACTCACCAGCCGAGCGCCGCAGGGACCCCCAGGGGTTTGCGGCGCTATGCCCCTCGCTTCCCCCCAGGGCGGGGAACGCAGTGACCCCTGTGCGCGGTTTGCGTCCCCGCCAGGGAAGCCATCCTCATCCCCCAGGGCCGGCATGATTCTGCAGGGACCACCATCAGGGTAAATACAGATCCGCCAAGGGAGAGGTTGGGGTCCAGCAGCGCTGAGACCCCTGAGACCTCTAGACCACTTCTGGTGATCCAAGTCTCTTGTCCGAGTTAAAATAATAAAGACTTCTGAGGAGCTGCTTCCAGCAGCGACCATCCTCTGGGACCTCAAATTTAAGACTGGAGAAAGCTGAGTAGGAGGAGCCCGTGCTGGAGGGGCCGGTCAACACTCTTTTTAATCTGAGGTGTTAATCCTATCTGGGCTCCGCCTACCCACTAGTTATGAACTAGTGTGTCTCCTTTCCTTCCATCTGCTGCTGAAAGATGTAATTTAGTGGATGAGAAGATCAAGGAACTAGTGCTGGATATTGTGAGTGGCATTTAGCTGAAAAGGACATTTGGGAGGAGCACTGCTAGCCTGGCATCCAGCTGGAGCTAACGTTAAGGATGAGGAGAGTACGGGCTCAAAGTCAGATAGCCCTGCTGAAAACATGCCTGGCAATGCCAATTGGCTGAGAGAATACAAAAGACCGTGCTTTTTTCACAATGCTCCTCTCAGATGTCCTTTTCAGCTAAATGCTAGGCAAAATAAACAGCTCTTAAAGTCTGACTCTGTGAGATGCAGTGTCAAAAGCGTAACTGCCCTACAAATATCTACAATATTAATAAAGAAACATATGCTACACAGTAATAAGTGCTGCCTCACCTTAAAGCCACAGTCCTCGACCCAAGGACTGAATTTTACTACAAATTTAGAGCACTACGTCTGCTGTTGTATTTGAGTTATAGAATAGGTGAATCCATTTATATAGGTACCAGGACTGGTGCTTCCATTATGGCTTTGACAGTGGCATCGCGAGCGCTGTCACGGCTGTACAGGCACTACTGCAAGTCCTACATTTGGGGCATTTTTACAGACACTAGCGGACATCATTCTGATCTGCCCTGCTTTATACCTACAGACACAGGCAAGCTTTTGGCTTCAGCATTCGTCACATAACAGAATACACCATGTTCTCTGTTAGAAGCCTGGGAGTCACCAAGCATAGAAAGAGTTCGGCCAAGGGAATCCATTTTTATTGGCATTGGTGGTGTCAGTTTCAGGACCACCGAAGCAAGGAAGACGGGAGGGGGAGATAATGTTACAGGATCTCCATTGTATGAATCCAATAACACACAAAAGCTTTTTATATGGCAGAGTGGAGCCCAGTGGCATGGGTAATTGTAAAATAGGTAAAGCCACAAAGAGCAGAGACTACCTGGGTACGATTATTAATGGTGCAAACAAATGATCCAACGACTCCGCAACTAATGCACCTTAAATCAATTAAAAGCAACAAAAACGTCACAATTGACCAGAACGGCTGAAGCGCTGCATTCTCCGATTTCCATGCATGTTTCTAAATATAGGGAATAGCTAATATAATGACATTGCTATATACAGGCTGAACACTGAATGTTCTGGCGTAAGTTACTGCATGGCCCATGTCCATGTACGCTGACCCCCACTGACTTTTAGAAAACCAAGCAAGAGTAAAAAGATGCAACGTTGAGGTGCAAATGCCACAAATTTTTTAACTTTCGACATTAGAAATCTGGCATAGAGGGAATGGTAAATTTCAGCCTTTGTATATTGGGTCATTCAACAAAGCAGAAGGTATTTTTCCCTAGCTCCCTGATGTGAATACAAGTAACTAGTCACCCCACTCAGCACCCGAATCCACTGATCGGTGGGGTAATTTCACTGGCTTCCCTATGTACGGGAAATGAAGAATTGTTTAGCGCCCTCGGAAGCAATGTTTCCTTCCGCAGAAGCTTTTTACTCTAGCTGACATGGCATGTGGACAACTACTAACAATCAATATGTCAAGTGCTTTACCATGATGAAAGGCCTCATGAGTGATGCCAGATCCATGTTGTAGAGATCTGCGACTTTTAACCAACTTACAGATAATTACACAACATATAGGGGAAAAAAAACAGTCTTTTTGCCTCCATGTGGAGGTGGGGTAAGGCCCCAGAGAGTTCTGTGGGTGCCATATTAGTATCCAGTGCTACACAGATTGATAATACACTGCTCAAAAAAATAAAGGGAACACGTAAACACCACAATGTAACTTCAATGAATCACACTTCTGTAAAATCAGCCTGGCCAGTTCTGAACCAACACCGATTGTGAATAATTTTCTCCTGCTGTTGTGCAAATGGAACAGACAACAGGTAGAAATCATAGACAGTTAGCAAGACAACCCCTATAAAGGAGTGGTTCTGCAGGGGGTGACCACAGACCATTTCTTCGTTCTCATCTTTTTTGGCTGTTTTGGTCACTTTTGTATTTTGTCATTGCTCTCACCCCTAGAGGTACAGTAGCATGAGGTGGTGTCTGCAAGCCACAGAAGTTGCTCAGGTACTGCAGCTTATCCAGGATGGCACATCAATGCGAGCTATTGCAAGAAGGGTAGGTGCGTCTGTCAGCAGTGTCCAGAGGATGGAGTAGATACCAGGAGACATGGAGGGGGCTGAAGGAGGGCAGCAACCCAGCAGCAGGACCGCTACTTCGTCCTTTCTGCAAGGAGAAACAGGAGGAGCAGTGCCAGAGCCCTGCAAAATGACCTCCAGCATGCCTCTAACATACAAATGTCTGCTCAAACTGTCAGAAACAGATTCCATGAGGGTGGTAGAAGGGCCAGACGTCCACAAGTGGGTGTTGTGCTTACAGCCCAATATCGTGTAGGGCGATTGGCATTTGGTAGAGAACACTAAGACTGGCAGATTTGACATTGGCGCCCTGTGCTCTACACGGACGAAAGCAAGGTTCATTCTAGGCACATGTGACAGAGTCTGGAGATGTGGAGAACATTCTGCTGCCTGCAACATTCTCCAGCATGACCGGTTTGGCAGTGGGTCAGTAATGGTGTGGGGAGGCATTTCTTTGGAGGACCGCACAGCTCTCCATGTGCTAGCCCGAGGTACCCCTTTATGTGTACCTGTTTATAGCAATCAGGCTCTTTTTCTCTGTAATTTTTCATTTATTATATGTATACTTCTCATCATGTTATTACAAACCTTTCCCTTCTGTTTCATTACATATTTTCTTTATGCAGAGGAACAGGTCAGGTCATATTCCATGTGCCTATACCTTCTGCTGTACTTATGGCCCAGATTTGGCAACTTTATGGACAGCCACTCTCATAGGTTACTTATTCTCCTGCGAGCTGTGCGCATCCTTCCGGCTTGTTTACGGGGAGTCGGCTGTGGTGCACACATTGTTGTTGTAGTGCGCATGCGAGCTTCTCTTCACTCCCGATCATTTATACTTTGGGCATGCTTGCCCACACCGCATCCAGTTCTTCTACTGCGCAGGCGCACTCTTCCTTATTAATGTTTACGTACATTGGGCACACGTCTCTGTCCTCAATGTACTGTGTCTCTTTACTGCGCATGAGCGCTCTATGTCATTTCCGGTCCTGCGGGTTCAGGACCACTTCTTCTGGTCATCAGGTTTCATGGCAATTTGGCACACCTCCCAATGCGAACCAACAGGGTAGAAATCACACATTTGTAAATGCTTACTCTAATCTCCCTGTTCTTTATATTTCTGTGTATTTGGATCTGAGGACATACTTCTCCTAACAAAGCTGTTACGAACAGCGATACGCGTGGGGTCTCTTCCCACACCCTTGACCCTTGGGGCATAGCACCCTTTATGGCCTTATGCAGTAGCTACTCTTGAGCAACTGATGTAGTTTTTATCTACAGGTACTACTCTGTAGACCCACCTGTCGCTTTCCACCAGGGTCCCATGCCACCAATGGGGACTCATTTCCCCACTTATTTCTTTTTCTCTCCCTTCCTTTTGTCTTGATTTTGTTCATGAACTTTATACCATGCATTTCTATCTGGTCTGTGATACCCCATTTTCTGCCCTGTGGTATATATGCTATTTGTCTATTATAAGTCCTGTTATTATTGTCATTTAGGGCATCCATAGGCTTGCATTTCATACCTTTTGGACTCGCCACAGGGACCCCACGGGGGGTTCTAGTCTGACTATACATCCTCAGATCACTCCAACATTGAGATTTCACTCAGTTTAAATGCCAGTTGGAGGGGGACTACTTACTATTTCTGTTTGGTTGCCCATAACCAAGTGATATTGTCACTCTACCTTGGCATTATTTTTATCGTTGGAGCTCCAGTACTGTACGTCATCTCATATGTACATCATTCAGGGGTATGGGATGTTTATCATGTTACATACATGTTTTTAAATGTTTCACTTTTGTATGTTCTTGGTCTCTAATAAAGTTTTTTGTATTGCATTACAATCAGGTGTGCACACCATTTTTTGTCTTGGTCTTTTTCTGCCTACCTCCTAGGCAGAGGTACCCTGACTGCAATTAGGTACCGGGATGAGATCCTCAGACCCACTGTGAGACCATATGCAGGTGCACTGAGCCCTGGGTTCCTTCTGATGCATGATAATGCTAGACCTCATGTGGCTGAAGTGTGTCAGCAATTCCTGCATAATGAAGGCATTGATCCTATGGACTGGCCCGCCCGTTCCCCAGACCTGAATCAAATCTAGCACATCTGGGACATCAAGTTTCGTTCCATCCAAGTTGCATCACAGACTGTCCTTGAGTTGACTGATGGATTAATCCAGGTCTGGAATGAGATCCCTCAGGAGAATATCTGCCGCCTCATCAGGAGCATGCCGAGACTTTGTTTGGAGGTCATACAGACATGCGGAGGTCACACACGCTACTGAGCATCATTTATTTGGCATTTCCACTGAAGTTGGATCAGCCTGTAATTTGATTTTCCACTTTGATTTTGAGTATCATTCCAAATCCAGACCTCCATGGGATATTCATTTTGATTTATATTGATTATTTTTATGTTTTATTGTTCTCAATCCATTCCACTATTTAATGAATAAAGATTTGCAACTGGAATATTTCATTCAGTGAAATCTAGGATGTGGCATTTTAGTGTTCCATTTATCTTTTTTGAGCAGTGTACAACTGTGTGCCAATATTGGCCCTTTTCTTTAAGCTGATGGAGTCTAAAGCTACTGACGGTCTTCGCATTTGTGACCAGTAAGGACGGTGACCAATTACAGTTGTCAATCAGCAATGCAAAAAAAAAAGTGAATATTGACTTGCTGCGTACCAGCTGATCCAACAGCTCCTGCTTATTCTTCCTCTTCATCATCTGCTGAAGATGCTCTTCCTTCTGTAGATGGATCCTCCGCTGCTCATTCTCCTGCCTCTCCATTTCCAGAGCTTCTTCTAACTCCTCCTGCTCCCTGGTCTAAAAAAAGGAGATGACTATTAAGTATTATTCTTTCTAAATATTATAGTGACACTTTTCATTTTATACAGTTTGACCCAGTGACTTAATATTTCATGCTGCACTTTTTATATCCACAAAATATATAAAAAAAATATATCCACAAAAGTTTATTCTCCCCTAACAAAAATATATACTAACTTTTTAGCATTTTTTGACAACCAAGTACGATACTTTTCTTAATTTTTTGTATTTCATCTTCTATTCACAGAATAGGGAATAACCAGTGGGGCAACTGAAAACTCGCAGGTCCCAATGCAAAATCTCCAAATGGACCCCAACTTTCACAGGTCTTTAATAGTAATAGTCTTTTCATATGGGTCAAATGTATTTTTGGGGACGCTCCAGGGCCTGAGTGCGATTGCAATCAATACAGCTTTTAAGGTTACACCCCACAGGATAACTAACTGATCACACAGTGTCTGACTGATGGCTCCCCCACCACTATTGAGAACGGGGCATCTGAATGGAGCAGAGGTGCACATGCTCAACACCTGCTTCATTCCAGCGCGGCTCTGCAGAGCCCACTTGTTGGATTGGTGTGGGAAGTGGAGAACCCACACAAGGTCCTGGCCAGATAGTCATGTATTGGACATTTTAGGATATAAAGTGGGAATTGTGTATTTAGTAATTTAAAGTCACGGGAGAGCAGCAGCCAAAACATTTCTCATATTTTCGGATCCTGCACTACGCAGTCTCCTATTCATCTGAGGGGGTGCAAGATTGAAATTCTGCTGTAATGATTGCTGCAGAAAAATATATATGATCAACTACATATTCCCCTGATCATTGATGATTTCAGCTGCCAAACTCACAGTGATCAGCTGAACATTTGCAGTTCTTCATTTAAAAATAAAAGACTCATGTAATAACTATTTTGTCTGTGGTGCCTACTTCAAGGAGACATGAAACTCAGGTTATATTGGAAGGAATATCTTTACCCTACAGTATTTAAAAGGTGTTGTTCCACGAAAAAAGTACTTTTAATGACTAGATATTAGAATGATAAATTCCAGAATTGGATCTGTTAAAAAATAAGCATCTTGTGCTGAGATAATCTTATAAATGTGCCCCTGCTATGTGCGGTGTAATGGCTGTGTCTAACCGTGCAGGGACACAGCTTCTGGCCAGGAAGAATGCTTAAGTCACATATGTGAGTATACAGACACTACATAGCAGGGGCTTGCAGCCTACACTTTCTGAGTTAACACATTTCCCTGACTTTTTATCACAGGAGCATGTGTTTATGCCCCGTCACCAGTCCTGTGTGCTCATCATAAATCAAGTCAGAGACATACAAGCTAAGCGCCTCTGGAGTTCCTAAGTCACTGACTTGATTTATGATGAGCTCAGAGGGCTGGAAAAACACTCGCTCCTGTGGTAAAGCAGGCGGGACATGTTACCTCAAAAAGAAGCAACAGCGAGCCCCTGCTGTTTCATCAGTATACTCACTTATTATAAGAGACTTGACTCACTTATGCTTTCTCCCCTGGCCAGGAGCTGTTGTATGTGCTAACCATAAACTGGAGCAGCTATGCATGGGGGGAAACAGCAAATAAAAGTATATAGCAGGGGCACATTTATAATATAATCCCTGTACAGGAAAAAAAATGTTGTAACATCCAATTGTGGAACATATTACTTCAAGAGCTATTGTTTAAAAACTACTTTGCTCATGGGACAACCCCTCTAAAAGGCTGGACCTTACATTCAACAGTTCTAATTTTTAAAAAGTCACCGTTTTTCATTGTATTTTACTATGCCCAATAATAATAGCTTGGTATTTGATACGGTACGGACCATTTTTATCTTATTTCGTTGAATTGTGTCCTTGTTTAGTTTTTGGTAATATTCCATTTTCTTCTTTGTGTTGTCCAGATCCACATTGTTTGTCAGATTAAATACTGTCCAAGAAAGAAAAAGAGAAAAAGTTTAACCAGATAAAAGAAATAAAAGCCCGAATACATGAGTTTATGGAGAGCCATCAAACGTGCCGAAAAAAAGGTGGTGGCGCAAAAAAAAAAATAAAAAAAACCAACAATTCATACAGAACAATGCAGCATTTTACAGTACATATAATACAGTCAATGAAGAACTGGTGTAATAAATCACTTGCATTACATAAGTGAGTCAAGTCATATATAATAAGTGAGTATACTGATGAAACAGCAGGGGCTCGCTGTTGCTTCTTTTTGAGGTAACATGTCCCGCCTGCTTTACCACAGGAGCGAGTGTTTTTCCAGCCCTCTGAGCTCATCATAAATCAAGTCAGTGAACTGAAATGAACTGATATGCAAGTGAGGCTGAAGAGTTATGGTAGATCTGAAACCTGTGTCACTCCAGCTCTATTCCCTGCCTCCTGCTTGATTGGCAGCTCATTACCCTGAAGTCACATAGCAATGAGGCAGTCAGTGAAGCAGGAGGCAGCAGTGTTGGGTGGAGAATAGAGCCAGAGTGATAGAAGCTTCAGATCTACCATAGCTCTTCAGCCTCATTTACATATCATTTCAAAGGCTGATTTCTCAGTAACGGAAAAAATGGACTGGCCAAGTAAAGTTAATGCTGGAATTGTCTTTGAAAGAGCTACCTGCATATATAAATAGCCTGACGTGTGAAATCCCACTGACAGATTCCCTTTAAGAGCTCTACTATTAGTCATGATTAAAGGGGTTTCTGTTTGGGCATTTCTTACTTATTAGAAGAGCACCTTGACAGTAGGTTCACATAGAATCCTAGAAAGAAAACACAAAGTCCAAAAAATTGTCTTAGAATTAACTAATTAAAATGTATTTGGCAATTTAAAAATTGATACAAATCTATAGCAACCTCAAGTAATAAGGGACACTGAATGCTACTGGCTCCTTTAAACACACCATGGAGTATATGGAGTATAGTAAAAAATGCTAATATAGGGCTAATTATACAAAAATCATTAAAGTGCAACATGCAAAGAGGAACAAAATGATACTATACATATGGCGTCTATTGGCAATGTAACGCATACAAAATGAATAGACCAGATACATAGCTCAGTGGTTCCACAATATATTATACATTAGCCACAATTATAGACATAAATAAAGTCTCACATAATACTACTCACTCTTGTATGTGGAGTTAGTGCTGTGTCCCTCCACCGCAACGCGCGTTTCGTTCACACTTCTTCAGGGGGCGTCAGAGTGAAGAGCTGCCGCCTGGTGCACAGGAGGTGCTGGGTTGAAGTCCTGCCAGTACTCCCCTCCTTCCAGGATGGCCTATGAACATTTCAGACGCCCTCTGAAGAAGTGTAGATGAAACGCACGTCAGGGTGGAGGGACACGGCACTAACTCCACACACAAGAGTGAGTAGTATTATGTGAGACTTTATTTACGTCTATAATTGTGGCTAATGTATAATATATTGTGGAACAGCTGAGCTAAATATCTGGTCTATTCTTTATGTAGCCGTGACATTGCCAATAGACGCCATATGTATAGTATCATTTTGTTCCTGTTTGCATGTTGAACTTTAATGATTTTTGTATAATTAGCCCTATATTAGCATTTTTTTACTATACTCCATATACTCCATGGTGTGTTTAAAGGAGCCAGTAGCATTCAGTGTCCCTTATTACTTGAGGTTACTATAGATTTGTATCAATTTTTAAATTGTCAATAAATTTTGATTAGTTAATTCGAAGACAATTTTTTGGACTTTGTGTTTATTCTGTTCACTCCCTGGATGTTTGGGATTGTAGTGGAACAGATGGGTTTTCTTTGTTAAAATTTACACAAAATAATTTTTGGAGGATATTGCTTGAGATAACCACATAGCATCCTGCAGCGATGAGCCATAGTGTGCTGTTATACACAAAAACACAATAGTGTTTGATATCTCGACAGACGATGAAATAATGCATTGTACGGCACACATTTGTATCAATGGGTTGTCGTGAAATGTAGGACAGGAGGATCCTTGAGAACGAGAGATGCTCTCTGTAACTGCTCTCCGGAGGTGGACGAGACATGAGGAATCGTGAACACAGGAGCCCTATACCAACTCCTAATTCCCCAACATGGTATAAGAACATATTTTTTTGAAACTTTGTCTACATCAGCGAAAGATGTAAAGAAATGCCAACAAGGTGAAGTAAACTTGGTACTGTATTATCAGCCATTCATTTGTAGGTGAAGGAGGACAAGAGATATAGAGAGGCCATCAGCCCGTCGTATCTGAAAGCAGGACTAACGTTCAGATAAAGAAAAATAGAAAAATATGTGGAAGAAGCAAGTTTGTGGTTCACTCACACAAGTGATCACAATCCTCCTCTTCACCAAGGCTTCTGAGTGAAGAGCGGTTACTACAGATTTAGGATATGTTCAGCCTTGGCAGATTTTTTTTCTCTGTTGAAGTCCATTTGTCTTTAGAGCGTTGGTGTCATGGGTGCATCGCCACGAAGATTGTCGCGATTGCACATTCTGACTTCTCGCAGCTGAGTTGCTGTTTCTTTGTGTTTGGTAATGAGGGAGTTAATTTTACCTAGCTCTTTGCTAAGACTAGGTCCAGCCTCGCCCGGCTGCTTTTGATTATGTTCTAATTAGCTTCCTTTATATAGCTGCCAGTCTGCTGGTTAGATGCCGGTGAAAGCATTCATACAGACTGCAGATTGGATCGGTTCTGAGAAGACTTAAGGGTATGCCACACTAAACAACATCGCTAACGGGATCGCTAAAAAACGTCACTATTTAGCGATCCCGTTAGCGATGTTGTTGTGTGCGGCATCTGCCAGCGACGAGCTTCCTGCTGTGATCTCGCTCGTCGCTGGAATCGTTCGGGACCCTATTTTATCGTCGGCGCTCCCGCTGGGTAAGTATATATCGCTGAGTGTGGCACCTTTTTTTAGCGATTTAGCGGTACTTTTGTACCGCTAAAGTCGTTAAGGAGATCGCTAACCGCGATAGCGTCCTAACGACATCGCTAAATAAAGCCGCTACTAGCGATATTAAAACGATCCCGCTAGCGATCGCAATTAGTATGCGTCTTTATCGTGATCGCTAGCGGGATAGTTTAGTGTGGCAGTACCTTTAAGCTAAGAGCTCTTTTGTTGTTTCTCCTCACCTTGCTTATAGTTTATCTCCTAGACCTTTGGTGTTCCCTCTGTGTTTTAATGTTGTATGCAAGACAGTATTTACTTTATCCCCTGTCTGTCTCGTTTGTCTATACTGTTTGTTAACCTTTACCTGTCCATTCCCTATGGTGGTAATCAGTGTCCTTCTAAGGACTAGATTACAGTGGTCAGGGATTTATAGGAGACAGGGTTTACGCTGGTGGCCTGGACCTCTGTACCATTAACAGTACCTCCAGGTAGAGGGACTAGTCAGGACCCCAGTTTAGGGTCAGCATAGACCCCGGTCCACCTCTAGCCAGAGACAGCGTGAAAAGGATTCAGTATTGACCCACAGGATATTATGTCAGGTAATACTATGCTATATATACATGTTAATGTTACCTATTTATATGTTATATAGAATGTTGTCCCACTTGATAGATTACTGACATTATATATTTATACATCTGCTAGACAGCGTGAAATTTTCACCGGCCAAACTATAGATTCTCCCAGCTACCATGGATCCAGTAGCCCAGCTTGCCCTGCAGTTGCAGAAATTGTCCATGGAGTTTACGGACATTAAGTCCAAGGTTTTGTCCCCCCCGGAGCAAACCAGATCTGAACCTAAGGTTGCTCTCCCGGACAGGTTCACTGGTGGGCGGGACAAATTTTTTGCCTTCCGGGAGGCATGTAAATTGTACTTTCGGCTACGGCCTCGGTCATCGGGGAGTGAGGAGCAGAGGGTGGGAATTGTCATCTCGCTCTTACAAGGGGACCCTCAATCCTGGGCGTTCTCTCTTCCTCCGGGCTCCCCGGCCCTCCAGTCAGTAGATCGATTTTTTGCTGCCCTGGGGCTGGTGTATGATGACCCGGATCGGGTCTCCCTTGCTGAAACGAAGTTACGTAGGATACAGCAGGGAGATCGTCCGGCGGAGGAATTTTCTTCTGAGTTCCGTAGATGGGCCACAGATACTCAGTGGAATGACCCAGCTCTTAGGAGCCAGTTTTGTCAAGGGTTATCTGACAAATTAAAAGATGTTTTGGCTCAGTATGATTCTCCTCCGTCACTGGAGGCTGCTATGGCCCTTGCTATTCGTATTGATAGACGGCTTCGGGGGAGGTGCGAGGTAACTCCGCCCCCTGTTATTACTCCACCCACTACTAAAGTCCCTTATATGGAGGTTCCCCTGGTCTGTTCTGAGGAACCTATGCAGTTGGGTGGGACATCATTTTGTAGGAGGGAATCAGCGGTACGCCGCAAGACAAGAAGGTGTTTCTTCTGCGGGAGAGAGGGACATTTTGTTGGGGGGTGTCCCTCCCGTGCCTCATTGAGTAAAAAAGTCACCGAAAAACTGTTAATCCCAGGTTGTGTGGTGGACGACAACCTGGGAGTAAGTATTTCGTCCCCAGATCCGTCTCAATTTCTCGTGCCTGCGGAGGTGGTGGTTGGTGCGAGAGTTGAGAGGATTTCTGTTCTTCTTGATAGTGGGTCTGGGGCTAATATGGTGGACGCTCGTTTGCCCAGGTGCAAGGTATGCAACTGAGTGTATTGGCCAAACCGATCCCTATACTTTCTATTGACGCCAGACCTCTCGGTCAAGGTAGCTTTGTACAAGCTGTTCATAACATAGACCTTCGAGTAGGGGCAATACATAAAGAACAGTTGTCTTGTTATGTGTTGGTGGGTCTTCCTACTCTTATTGTGTTGGGACTTCCCTGGTTGGCTAAACATAACCCAGTGATTGATTGGCAATCCAGAAAGATAAGCCAGTGGGGTGAATTTTGCAAGAATAACTGCATGAACACGGTCATCGGTGCGGTCGTGCCTAGGACTTTGCCTCCTTTTCTGGAGGACTTTGGGGAGATGTTCTCAGAGGAGGGGTGTCAAAAGTTACCTCCTCATCGCACGTATGACTGCTCAATAAAATTGCTTCCTGATGCCTTATCTCGTAGTTTCCCAGGGGCCGGAAAGACGGATGACCCGGTTCCTATCCTTCAGGAAGGAGTGGTGGTGTCGGCTGTGTGCTCTGAGCTTGAGGAGGAGGTGTTGGAGGCTCAGGGGGACGCCCCTGTAGGACCTCCAGGGAAACTGTTTGTTCCTAATCAGTTAAGACAAAAAGTTATTGAGGCACATCATAGTTCTGCTTTAGCAGGACATCCAGGGAGTAAAGCAACTGTGGATCTCCTTTCTCGCCGGTTTTGGTGGCCTAACTTAAATAAAGAGGTAATAACTTTTGTCGCGTCCTGTGGAGTTTGTGCTCGCTCTAAGACCCCACATACCCGTCCATCTGGGGTTCCTGAGGAGGAACGATTCTCGTCGTCACTTGCTTCAGTTTGGAGAGGAGTGCTGAATGGTCTGAGTGCTATGGGGAACTGTTTCAAGCGGAGGTCTGATAGGAGGAGAGTGTCTGGTCCGGACCTAGGTGTGAAAAATCTGGTGTGGTTGTCTACCAAGAATATAAAACGCAAAGTTCCCTCCTGGAAACTGGGTCCCAGGTTCATCGGTCCATACAGGATCAGTTCTATAATTAATCCTGTGGCATTTCGTCTGGACCTCCCTCCTACGTTTAAAATCCATAATGTATTCCACAAATCGTTGCTTAAGAGGTACGTGGCGCCAGTTATACCGTCACTTCTACCTCCTCCTCCAGTGGTGGTCAATGGTAACTTAGAATTTCAAGTGTTGAAGATCATTGACTCACGTCTGAATCGCCGGTCCCTTCAGTATTTGGTTCATTGGAAGGGATATGGTCCTGAGGAGAGGACGTGGGTCTCTGCGTCTGAGATTAATGCAGATTGATTGGTTCGGACCTTCCACACGACTTACCCGGACAGACCTGGCCCTGAGGGTCCGGAGGCCCCTCGTAGAAGGGGGGGTACTGTCATGGGTGCATCGCCACGAAGATTGTCGCGATTGCACATTCTGACTTCTCGCAGCTGAGTTGCTGTTTCTTTGTGTTTGGTAATGAGGGAGTTAATTTTACCTAGCTCTTTGCTAAGACTAGGTCCAGCCTCGCCCGGCTACTTTTGATTATGTTCTAATTAGCTTCCTTTATATAGCTGCCAGTCTGCTGGTTAGATGCCGGTGAAAGCATTCATACAGACTGCAGATTGGATCGGTCCTGAGAAGACTTAAGCTAAGAGCTCTTTTGTTGTTTCTCCTCACCTTGCTTATAGTTTATCTCCTAGACCTTTGGTGTTCCCTCTGTGTTTTAATGTTGTATGCAAGACAGTATTTACTTTATCCCCTGTCTGTCTCGTTTGTCTATACTGTTTGTTAACCTTTACCTGTCCATTCCCTATGGTGGTAATCAGGGTCCTTCTAAGGACTAGATTACAGTGGTCAGGGATTTATAGGAGACAGGGTTTACGCTGGTGGCCTGGACCTCTGTACCATTAACAGTACCTCCAGGTAGAGGGACTAGTCAGGACCCCAGTTTAGGGTCAGCATAGACCCCGGTCCACCTCTAGCCAGAGACAGCGTGAAAAGGATTCAGTATTGACCCACAGGATATTATGTCAGGTAATACTATGCTATATATACATGTTAATGTTACCTATTTATATGTTATATAGAATGTTGTCCCACTTGATAGATTACTGACATTATATATTTATACATCTGCTAGACAGCGTGACAGTTGGATTGGATTTTCATTCATTTTTGGTCTGTGCATCAGTTTTTGAAAAGAAAAAATCCAAGATTCTCCTACCAAAAAAGTAAAAAAAACGGAAAGCACTCGGATGACACACGGATGCCGTGCTGTCCATTTATTTTCACAAACCTATTGATTTTGATCCTAGTTTTATCTCTGTTGAGGAGAGATTGGGCATACATTAAAATTCAACATGTTAAGTCCGTTCTTAAACCCCAATACCTGTCAAACTAACATTGGTTGAACAACTAATACACATTAAATGGTCAGAGGACTAACGAGTTTGGCCAACCTTAAAGGAGATGTCCAGTGAAAATAAGCTATAACCTATCGAATGGATAAGTGAAAGTTTATTGATCGGTGGGGGTCTGATGCTAGGACTCGCACTGATCCTCAGTCTAAATGCACTTTTAACCCCAATGTCTATGGCCACCTTTACAATATGTGAGAAGGACATGACTGATCTCCTCGTTTCATGGAAATCTTTTTTTTTTTTTAAATGATTTCTCTGATTAAATTGCAATATGAGATAAAATAGACCCAAAGCAGTAGAGGAGGAGGTCGGAGAGGGGAGTACAGAAATATTTTTCATTTTTGGTGCAATTTTTTCCTCATTTTTCATATTTATATGCCTTAAAAGTGTAAAATGTGACTGTGCAGAGTAGATAGAAGTCACCAGCTCTAGACTCCCCCATCCGATAACCAGAGTCGGCTAAAAATATTCATCCTGCAATATTTATCATGATGTAGCTCGTTAATTTCAGGGAGGCATTATTTAATACCACAAAGTAAGATTACAATAAAACTTTCAACCATTAGCATTTCTCCCTTTGTGACTACCGCTGGAGTTAGAGGGCCTGGACACTGGAAAGGAGATGATTCCTGGTGGAGAACCCCTTTAATAAATTGGTAAGATACATCTCCACAATAATTCATTCTTACCCCAGGTTGGTAAATAAAGTTCAGGAAGCGATTTGATTGAAAATTCACAAACTTCCTCAGACTTACCTATTTCCTCAATTTCTTCTAAAAAATCATTATATTCTCTCAGACACAGAAAGTCTTCTTCACGCTTATTATATCTAGTGAGAAGATGGAGAAAATCACATGTAACTTAATTTTAGCAACGTCTATTCGGCCTAATGGACATCCAATCAATAGAAATTCAGTTTATTCTATTTTCACGATGCAAGGCGTCAGTATGAAGAGCAATTTAGCAAAAGAGGCAGAAAGCACTTCAGGAGACGCTCAGATCACTGCTACCTGGATATTAGTACAAAACACAAAATTTTAGATGGGACATGATAGAACAACAAAACTGATTAAAATTATATATAGGTTATTATTATTTATTTCTTTTGCAGCAGAGCCAGGTAGGACAGGGTTAAGTCCTAGCTCTGCAGGATTTGATTAGACTTAATTTTTTAAGAACGAGTGCCTGCGTTAACTAGAGGTGTGTCAGTCTGCTGAATGAAGCAGAGTTGAGTGTGATGAAGCTGGTGAGTGTCAGCCAAAATGAGAGTTGTAGCTGTAGCTGGGAGACATGCCAGAGTCTCTGAATGGAGACTGCATGGGTCAGCTAGGAAAGCTGAGCAGTCTGTCTTGGGGCTGCAGAGAAACGTGTGGAAGCTATAGCCTGTCCAGTGTGAACTGTGCACGGAGTTGAATACCTCCGTTTGGCACTGGAGGCTGCTGGAGGTCGCGCTGAAGGTAATATCAAGACTGGCAGGATTGTGCCTCTTCTGTGTACAAAGTTTTCTCCAGGAGAAAAGACTGTTCGGGTGAGCCCGTACTGATGCATGTGTCCTTCTGAATGAACTGTTTATTTGCTGTGATACCTTTGTACCCAGAAGTGGCCGTTTTTGTTTTTTGAATCCCTTGGGGTTTTATGAAAGCAATAAAACTGCATACATTTGGACCAAACCACATTACCTGTGTGAACGCAACCCAATGTCTACCTGAGAGCGTGATACCCTATAATATACTGGTGCTTCTCACTAAATTAGAATATCATCAAAAAGTTAATTTATTTCAGTTCTTCAATTCAAAAAGTGAAACTCATATTATATAGAGTCATTACAGAGTGATCTATTTCACGTGTTTATTTCTGTTAATGTTGATGATTATGGCTTACAGCCAATGAAAACCCAAGTGTCATTATCTTAGTAAATTAGAATACTTTATGTCACCAGCTTGAAAAATTATTTTAAAATCCAAAATGTTGGCCTCCTGAAATGTATGTTCAGTAAATGCACTCAATACTTGGGTCGGGGCTCCTTTTGGATCAATTACTGCATCAATGTGGCGTGGCATGGAGGAGATCAGCCTGTGACACTGCTGAGGTGTTATGGAAGCCCAGGTTGCTTTGATAGCAGCCTTCAGCTTGTCTGCATTGTTGGGTCTGGTGTCTCTCATCTTCCTCTTGACAATACCCCATAGATTCTCTATGGGGTTAAGGTCAGGAGAGTTTGGTGATCAATCAAGCACAGTGATAATGTTTTAAAACCAGGTATTGGTACTTTTGGCAGTGTGGACAGGTGCCAAGTCCTGCTGGAGAATGACATTTCCATTTCCAAAAAGTTTGTCGACAGCGGGAAGCATGAAGTGCTCTAAAATGTCCTGGTAGATGGCTGCGCTGACTTTGGTCTTGATAAACAACAGTGGACCTACACCAGCAGATGACATAGCTCCCCAAACCATCTTGGATTGTGGCCTTTCCACTCTTCCTCCAGACTTTGAGACCTTGATTTCCAAATGAAATGCAAAATTTACTTTCATCTGAAAACAACACCTTGGACCACTAAGCAACAGTTCTTTCTCTTCTTGGCCCAGGTAAGATGCTTCTGGCGTTGTCTATTAATCATGAGTGGCGTGACACAAGGAATGTGACACTTGTAGCCCATGTCCTGGATACACCTGGGTATGGTGGCTCTTGAAGCAATGACTCCAGCAGCAGTCCACTCCTTGTGAATCTCCCCCAAATTTTTGAATGGCCTTTTCTTAACAATCCTTTCCATGCTGCGGTTATCCCGGTTGCTTGTGCACCTTTTTCTACCACACTTTTTCCTTCCACTCAACCTTCCATTATTATGCATGGATACAGCACTCTGTGAACAGCCAGCTTCTTTAGCAATGACCTTTTGTGGCTTACCCTCCTTGTGGAGTGTGTCAATGACTGCCTTCTGGACATCCGTCAGGTCAGCTGTCTTCCCCATGATTGTGGAGCCTACTGAAACAGACTAAGGGACCTTTTTTAAACGGTTCGGAAGTCTTTGCAGGTGTTTTTTGCTAATTATTCTAATTTATTGACATAATGACTATTGGGCTTTCATTGGCTGTAAGCCATAATGATCAACATTAACAGAAATAAACACTTGAAATAGATCACACTGTTTGTAATGACTCTATAGCATAAATGCGTTTCACTTTTTGTATTTAAGAACTGAAATAAATTAATTTTTTGATGATATTCTTATTTTGTGAGAAGCACCTGTATATGTCTGAACAGCAGGCATTTAATAGTGGGTTAGTATTGGCTGTTTCTGAAGTCATATCCACAGCTGATAACCGGGTTGACGGTCACATAAAACAGGATGGTTAAGAGAATTTCTTCCAAAATTGTATTGCCACAAAAAAAAAAAAAAATGTTGATTCATCAATTTTAAAAGATCTGATTATCTACAAAACACCATTAAACCAAATGCAAAATGCTGGAAAATTGCATCCAGGTCATTGTTGAATTTTATGCAAACGGCACTGTATAGAGCGGATCAAAAGCCCCGAAAATACAATTTCACAAACACTAACGAAAGCAAAGAAAGGGAAAGAGA
Source organism: Oophaga sylvatica (assembly GCA_033576555.1). Classification (NCBI taxonomy): domain Eukaryota; kingdom Metazoa; phylum Chordata; class Amphibia; order Anura; family Dendrobatidae; genus Oophaga; species Oophaga sylvatica. Next base: position 410,881,353 of record JARQOD010000001.1, read on the forward strand.
ATGTGACACAGCACGTGGGAGAGTCCTTGGAGGAGTTGCTATGTACAGAACATGAGAGGGGCCATTATGCCGAAATGTAAAGATGTTCTACACCTATAAGTCATTACACAAAGTGGGATCTTCTCTGAATGCAGCCAGCAATGAACACAATGGTCATTTTTGCTCTGGTTATGTCAGTCTATTATTATTGTGTTTCTATTGAATAACACCTGCACGATTCCTTAGTCACCCATTAGGGAATTTGGAGTTACTGATGGGGAAGATTCCTTGTTCAAGCTCCGATTCAATGGCCAAGTGTGGAGAGTAACTACAAAGAGAGTATTTCACTCTGACATGTCCATGTATCACACGGGCAGCCCATTAATTTTATTGAACCTATGAAATGTTTAATTTCTCTTTTGGTGCTAAAAGGGGAACTGAACATTTACTACCCTGTGACCCTACAAATTACAGCAAATTGGTTGAGGTCCCAGCAACCAAGCACCTTAAAATTGGGTTACAGTCACAGTTAATCCCGAAGTGAACAATCCCTTTACCTTAACAAATGGTATGGAGATATCAGGTATGGAGAACAAAATAAATAAATATACTTGCACTTCCATCCCATTCAAGGAAAACGGAATAAATCATTAGATGGCACTTCCCCTCGATCAGTGCGAGTAGTAGATTATGGATCAGTGCAAGATGAACCCCTATAGATTTCCCACAAGGAACATCTGTGTCAGAGAAGGAGGTGCAGCAAACAGCTCCCAACAAGTGCACCCTTAGATGGGTTGTCTATGTTTTAGGACAATTTTTTTTTCACTTAAGTGCATGTATTTGAGGTATTCTATAGTCTCTGTGTTGTACAGTCTATTGCAGGCTGCCAAATGAGTTAACTGAGAATCCATCAGTCAGGTCACCATGACGGTGTGATGGGGAGTTTATATCTCTTATCTTTCTTTTTCTGAGCTCCTCTCAGCTGATGACCACATATTACATCAAAGTTTAATGTGCAGGGAAACTACAGGTCTCTAAAAAAAAAAAAAAAAAAAAGCCCCGACTGTGTGCAATGTGCTCATTGTCTGGATTCCTCTTTATTGCCAGTTCAAGCGTTTTTTTATGTGACAGGTGTGCGATTTTCATAGTTGCGGTCACATGCTGACTAGCTTCTCATCAGCTTCTCAATAAAGCCCCAAAATTCCCTATTTGAGGAGAGAAGAAAAACAGATGAAGCTGTGAAGTTGCTAAATGCTCCCATTTTTGTGCTTCCCCCAATAAGCAAGGGTCCCCAAAATTGAATCTCCTCCTATAAGCAACGTGGTATGGCATACGTCACATACTGTTGTTATTGCAGGCTTGTCCTAGATGGACGTATACTCCCCTTTGGGTTTTTGTTGGGGCCCTTGGCCACTCCATTCAGCTACGTGGCTAGCATTCCGTTCTCTCATGTGTATGCCCAGCTCCAAAAGCCCAAAGTTAGAGGGCAGTCAGAAGGCAGTATGTATAGATGGGACCGAGATCAGACTGGCTGTGGTTCCCCGGCCTGAGCGAGACAATTGCATTGAAATATATGAAGCGCTTGGATCGGGAGAGCCGTCAGCCAATCTGTGCATTGTGGTCATGTCTCGGTCCGATTCATATGGCCGTCTGTCTCAGTCCTTAGTGTGATCTATCCCGGCGTCCCTGCACATGGTCAGACTTACATTTTCAAGATCTTTTTCCGAATCTCCACTTCCTTATCAATTGTGGGGTCTTCGAAGAGCTGAACTCGAAAGTTGCTTTTCCTGAGGGGAGTACTGCATTCCTGACATGTGCCCGAACCACGGACAAAAAGAAGATCTACACAGCTTTCACATCTAAAAAAACAAGAACAAGTGAAGTCTGAAAAATGCACAATCATAACAAATATCTCATATCACTAAAACTGGTACAGGCAGGTGGGCACCTTACTATTATCGATCTTTTTTTTGGACATACTAAGAAATATGTTGAAATACAAGAATATTTTTATTAAAATGCATTAGCCAAAGGTCATTAAAAAATTAAAAATGGTGAAATTGGTGTCTGAAGATTTATGGGTGCATAAAACATCCAGGAGCTATAAAAAAAAAAAAAAAAAAAGTGTTACATAATATTTCAGTAGCCAGTTACACACAAGCCCATGTGCACTTTAAGCTTTTTCTAGCAACATTAAAATCAGATATAAACATATTTCAACTTAAAAGGGAATTATATGTGCATGTAGCTCTTTTCGTGACAAGTCCAGCAATACTTTTAAATGGCCAGTCCTTTCCACCACTACTAAGAAATCAGAGTTTGAACTGATATGCAAATGAGGCTGAAGGACTATGGTAGATCTGAAACCTCTGTCAATCCAGCTCTATTTCCCGCCTTCAGCTTGATTGATGGCTAATTTGTATAAAGCTTAGAGGAACTCAGTAAAGCAAGAGGCGGCAGGGCTGGCAGGGAAATATGAGCTGGAGTTAGAGATTTTTGAAATGATATGCAAATGAGGCTGAAGGACTATGGTAGATTTGAAGCTTCTGTCACCCCAGCTTTATTCCCAACCTAGCGCCACCTCCTCCAGCTTGATTGACAGCCTCTATGCTGTGTGACGAGGCAAACAAGTCATCAGTCAAGCAAGAAGTGGGAGGTGAAATAGAGCTGGAATGACAGAGGCTTCAGATCTAGCATAGCTCTTTAGCAATTTAAATACTGATTTTTCAGCAATGAAGGAAAGGACTGGCCATATAAAAGGTATTGTTGAACTTGTCTTTGAAAGCGCATATAAGAAGTTTGGGGAGGGGGGCGGGTGAAATCCTGCTGACAGATTCCCATTAACTGTCTGGTTGGTAAAAAAAAAAAAAAAACACCAAACAATATCTCCCACTATCATGAACTACTATGCATTTCTCACAAAAGAACTGAAGCCGGTCCTGCAGAGCGGTCCATCAAGTGCAAATGTAGTTGAAGGCTGCTATTTTTTTTGACACTTAAAAAAAAGTAAAGTCCAAAAAATTCTTGCAATTGGTCATAAAGTGCACTATCATAGTGATCTACTTCTGAACATTGCCAGACTACCCCTCCAGTTTTATTCTGTCCAGTTATGAGAGAATCCTACCAAACCCTATGCACCTGCACACCGGTTATCCTCTTGTTACATAACTGTGCCTTTCATACGCTCACAATTGCACAATGCTTACACAGAGGACCATTATACAGAATAATCCGCACAATACTTCAAAGTGAGTGCACGGAGCGTGTTTACTATGGGATTGACAGAAAACAGGTTTGCACATGTTTGTTTTACAAGGTGTGTATTTTTCTTTGTGTGATTTTTGCAGGAATCAAACATGATCTGTGGATACAGCGAGGCTCAGGTTCCGTTCACATCTGTGTGATAGTGTTACAATGAAACCATCCCTCGATTTGCACCAACGGTGTCTGACGGACGATACGGACTATAAACAGAGTCCTACCGGGTACCAAAACACTGTCCATCGTGTTACTGGAAAAATGACGCCATATTTTTTCCATTAAATACAATGTTATCTGTGAAGCAGGCTCCTAGCATTAGTAGGAAAGTGACACTCAAGTAACTGTCCGTATTGTAAATGAGACATTGGGAGCCCTTTTGTTCTTCTGACGCAACATTATAGTTCCACATGGGCTCTAATTTCGGATCAATGAAACTATGTGGGTCTGTGTACACAATAGACATACGGAAAGTCACTGTTAGTGACCTGGTTGGTACAAATGTCCAGTTAGAGCAGGGATGTCAAAGTCAAACACACCGAGGGCCAAAAAAAAAAATTTGCTACAAGCCGAGGGCCGGACTGACGCCGGCCCTGCTACCGGTGCATTGTGGGAAATGTAGTGTTGGTGCCAGGGCCGGCTCCAGGTTTTTATGGGCCCCGGGCGAAAAAGCCTCAGTGGGCCCCTTTAACACAGACCACGATTCATGATGCACAGATACAGCAGAGAAATATGGGTACAGTACAACGCCAAATACTTCACTTCTTCCATTACATGACTGATATCTATTGTAAATTGTACAATAGCTCAAAAACCGCCAAATCCTCACAGCGTACAGTACAGACCGGACAGTACAGTCCTCCATACAATATTATGGGCACCACAGTCTCCCCCTCATCACCCATATAATACCCCATGCAGGATGTCACCCCCCATATAATGCTCCATACAGAATACTGGACCCAATATAATGCTCCATACAGAATACTGGACCCAATATAACGCTCCATACAGGATACTGGTCCCCATATAATGCTCCATACAGGATACTGGTCCCCATATAATGCTCCATACAAAATATGGAGCTCTCCTCTGCACTGTACTGCGTTCTGCACTGTTACAGCTCAGGAAAGGGCGCTGTGGAAAGACTCCCCATTATCATCATTGCCTCCCCATCATCATCATCTCCTCCCCATCATCATCAATGCCTGCCCATTATCATCAATGCCTGCCCATTATCATCATCTTCTCCCATTATCAGCAATGCCTGCCCATCATCATCTCCTCCCCATCATCATCAATGTCTGCCCATCATCATCTTCTCCCCATCATCAATGCCTGCCCATTATCATCATCTTTTCCCCATCATCAGCAATGCCTGCCCATCATCATCTTCTCCCCATCATCAATGCCTCCCCATTATCAGCAATGCCTGCCCATCATCACACAGACAGCACACAAGCACTCTCTCACATACATACATACACACACACACACATACATACACACACAAAGCACCGCACTACATACACACACACAGAGACACACACACAGAGACGTCTTACCTGTTCAGCGTCCCCGCGCTCTGTGCCACAGCCGGCCGCTGAATGATGACGTCATTCAGCGGCCTGCTGTGAGAGGAAGCGCCGGCGCCCCCTGGAGCCCGGAGCTGCGGCAGCGGAGGCACGGGAGAGGTATTGTTGCCAGCTGCTGCCGGGGCCCTGAGCAGGCGGGGGGGCCCAGTGGCGGCGCTGACACCGCTCTCCTCCGCTAACGGGCGCGGGGGTGCCAGACTGCGAGTGGGCCCCCCGCCTGCTCAGGGCCCGCCTGCCAGGGGGCCATAGATAGTCAATTCGCGGGCCGGATCTAGCCCGTGGGCCTTGACTTTGACATATGGGAGTTAGAGTAACTGAGTATTAGTGCGGAGAGGTGCCAGACCTTCAGCAAGTCTCTGATTGCCTTTAATATGGTATTTGCAGATTAACCAAATAACACCATAGATCAACATATCAGTTACTGAGAGTAACATATCATCATAGGAGATATAATAACATAGTGTCACAAAGTAGTAAACTGAAAAGTTGCCAGACTGTAGCAGACCAACTGCATATACAATATATAGAGACGCCGAGAAACAAAAGCAGTCAAAGGTCAAAAGTAGAAAAAATAGAAAAAACTTTATTAATGTAATAGGATAAAAGTATTACACAACAGGTGAACCCTGCATGTGCCACGACACACAATAAAAACACAGCAAGGGAAACCATGTGTGGTAACGTAGATATAATAATGCCTCTTATTCCATATGTAATTAATATTTCACATAGCTGAAATGCATAGGTAAGTATATAGAGGTAAATAAAGCATGGTGATGTCATACATACCACTAAAGTCACCAATGTGAGACCACACAGGTTACCCTTGCCGCCCCAACGCGCGTTTCGGAGGGTTTCCTTCCTTCCTTCTTCAGGGGTTTCCTTGCTGTGTTTTTATTGTGTGTCGTGGCACATGCAGGGTTCACCTGTTGTGTAATACTTTTATCCTATTACATTAATAAAGTTTTTTCTATTTTTTCTACTTTTGACCTTTGACTGCTTTTGTTTCTCCGGCGTCTCTATATTTGCAGATTGTACTTTTACCTTTCTGTTGCATAGTTAATTATAGCATACAAGCCCTGAGCCCACAGCATGCACCAGGAGACATATTAATGGATTTCTAATAATTTCTCCAACGTCACAATCGTGGTGACCCTGCTATTCCCATCCCTCAGTCTGAACACTGTGTACACAGATGGGACAGCAGGGAACAGTCACAGGTGAACTCACTGGAAAGCCGCCACCATCTTTATAAGGAAAGCATCAGCGTAAAAAAAGTTATGGAGCTCAACTCCTGATCTCCAAATGGACAAAGTCCTAAACGCAGATGGCAAATAGTGCTGTCTGCAAAGAAAACGTTCTGCCCATTGCTGCTGATCCAGCAGAAGGCCACAAATAGAAGTACTGAGCGGCTGCGACCTCCAGCGTGAATGCTAATAACCACTGTAATCATTGCAGAGCATAATTAACATCTTGGGCCAGTGCGATACAAGCTTCCCAAGTAACGATCCCCACTCCTGGTATAGGAAGACAGTTCATATGTAAAGATGCCCAGTCCAGAAACTTCATGGAGAAACGAGAAATTATAAACCCCATTGCCAGCGCAGATTGTGTCTTATAAGGCTCTGAAAAAAGCTAAATAAAAGTGAAAAAGACAATCTTGCTGTTAGACGTGAGACCCATATGTCTTTAATCAGAGCTGCCATCAGAATCATTCAGTACCCACACCGAAAACAAAAATGATCATGCTCCTTTGGTGGGGCACAGGGAGGCCGCCACCGGAGGGCACAGGTAGGACGTCACAGGGACAATGGAGCATAGACTTGCAGTGAGCTTGGTACAGGCTCTAAAAGTGTAAAATACTGCCCTGTGACCAAGTGAGGGCAGAGAGACACGGCAAAGCCGCCACCGGAGGGCACAAGGAGGCCGCCACCGGAGGGCACAGGGAGGCCGCCACCGGAGGGCACAGGGAGGCCGCCACCGGAGGGCACAGGGAGGCCGCCACAGGGACAATAGAGCATAGACTTGCAGGGCGGTCACTACAGGCCCCAATAGAGTAAAATACTGCCCTGCAACCAACTGAAGGCTGAGAGACACGGAAAGGCAGTCACCGCAGGGCACAAGGAGGCCGCACAGGGACAATAGAGCATAGACTTGCAGGGCGGTCACTACAGGCCCCAATAGAGTAAAATACTGCCCTGCAACCAACTGAAGGCTGAGAGACACGGAAAGGCCGTCACCACAGGGCACAAGGAGGCCGCCACCGGAGGGCACAGGGAGGCCGCCACAGGGACAATAGAGCATAGACTTGCAGGGCGGTCACTACAGGCCCCAATAGAGTAAAATACTGCCCTGCAACCAACTGAAGGCTGAGAGACACGGAAAGGCCGTCACCACAGGGCACAAGGAGGCCGCCACAGGAGGGCACAGGGAGGCCGCCACAGGGACAATAGAGCATAGACTTGCAGGGCGGTCACTACAGGCCCCAATAGAGTAAAATACTGCCCTGCAACCAACTGAAGGCTAAGAGACATGGAAAGGCCGTCACCGCAGGGCACAAGGAGGCCGCCACCGGAGGGCACAGGGAGGCCGCCACAGGGACAATAGAGCATAGACTTGCAGGGCGGTCACTACAGGCCCCAATAGAGTAAAATACTGCCCTGCAACCAACTGAAGGCTGAGAGACATGGAAAGGCCGTCACCGCAGGGCACAAGGAGGCTGCCACCGGAGGGCACAGGGAGGCCGCCACAGGGACAATAGAGCATAGACTTGCAGGGCGGTCACTACAGGCCCCAATAGAGTAAAATACTGCCCTGCAACCAACTGAAGGCTGAGAGACACGGAAAGGCCGTCACCGCAGGGCACAAGGAGGCCGCCACCGGAGGGCACAGGGAGGCCGCCACAGGGACAATAGAGCATAGACTTGCAGGGCGGTCACTACAGGCCCCAATAGAGTAAAATACTGCCCTGCAACCAACTGAAGGCTGAGAGACATGGAAAGGCCGTCACCGCAGGGCACAAGGAGGCCGCCACCGGAGGGCACAGGGAGGCCGCCACAGGGACAATAGAGCATAGACTTGCAGGGCGGTCACTACAGGCCCCAATAGAGTAAAATACTGCCCTGCAACCAACTGAAGGCTGAGAGACACGGAAAGGCCGTCACCACAGGGCACAAGGAGGCCGCCACAGGAGGGCACAGGGAGGCCGCCACAGTGACAATAGAGCATAGACTTGCAGGGCGGTCACTACAGGCCCCAATAGAGTAAAATACTGCCCTGCAACCAACTGAAGGCTGAGAGACATGGAAAGGCCGTCACCGCAGGGCACAAGGAGGCCGCCACCGGAGGGCACAGGGAGGCCGCCACAGGGACAATAGAGCATAGACTTGCAGGGCGGTCACTACAGGCCCCAATAGAGTAAAATACTGCCCTGCAACCAACTGAAGGCTGAGAGACACGGAAAGGCCGTCACCACAGGGCACAAGGAGGCCGCCACAGGAGGGCACAGGGAGGCCGCCACAGTGACAATAGAGCATAGACTTGCAGGGCGGTCACTACAGGCCCCAATAGAGTAAAATACTGCCCTGCAACCAACTGAAGGCTGAGAGACATGGAAAGGCCGTCACCGCAGGGCACAAGGAGGCCGCCACCGGAGGGCACAGGGAGGCCGCCACAGGGACAATAGAGCATAGACTTGCAGGGCGGTCACTACAGGCCCCAATAGAGTAAAATACTGCCCTGCAACCAACTGAAGGCTGAGAGACATGGAAAGGCCGTCACCGCAGGGCACAAGGAGGCTGCCACCGGAGGGCACAGGGAGGCCGCCACAGGGACAATAGAGCATAGACTTGCAGGGCGGTCACTACAGGCCCCAAAAGAGTAAAATACTGCCCTGCAACCAACTGAAGGCTGAGAGACATGGAAAGGCCGTCACCGCAGGGCACAAGGAGGCCGCCACCGGAGGGCACAGGGAGGCCGCCACAGGGACAATAGAGCATAGACTTGCAGGGCGGTCACTACAGGCCGCAATAGAGTAAAATACTGCCCTGCAACCAACTGAAGGCTGAGAGACACGGAAAGGCCGTCACCACAGGGCACAAGGAGGCCGCCACAGTGACAATAGAGCATAGACTTGCAGGGCGGTCACTACAGGCCCCAATAAAGTAAAATACTGCCCTGCAACCAACTGAAGGCTGAGAGACATGGAAAGGCCGTCACCGCAGGGCACAAGGAGGCCGCCACCGGAGGGCACAGGGAGGCCGCCACAGGGACAATAGAGCATAGACTTGCAGGGCGGTCACTACAGGCCCCAATAGAGTAAAATACTGCCCTGCAACCAACTGAAGGCTGAGAGACACGGAAAGGCCGTCACCGCAGGGCACAAGGAGGCCGCCACCGGAGGGCACAGGGAGGCCGCCACCGGAGGGCACAGGGAGGCCGCCACAGGGACAATAGAGCATAGACTTGCAGGGCGGTCACTACAGGCCCCAATAGAGTAAAATACTGCCCTGCAACCAACTGAAGGCTGAGAGACACGGAAAGGTCGTCACCACAGGGCACAAGGAGGCCGCCACCGGAGGGCACAGGGAGGCCGCCACAGTGACAATAGAGCATAGACTTGCAGGGCGGTCACTACAGGCCCCAATAGAGTAAAATACTGCCCTGCAACCAACTGAAGGCTGAGAGACATGGAAAGGCCGTCACCGCAGGGCACAAGGAGGCCGCCACCGGAGGGCACAGGGAGGCCGCCACAGGGACAATAGAGCATAGACTTGCAGGGCGGTCACTACAGGCCCCAATAGAGTAAAATACTGCCCTGCAACCAACTGAAGGCTGAGAGACATGGAAAGGCCGCCACCGGAGGGCACAGGGAGGCCGCCACAGTGACAATAGAGCATAGACTTGCAGGGCGGTCACTACAGGCCCCAATAGAGTAAAATACTGCCCTGCAACCAACTGAAGGCTGAGAGACACGGAAAGGCCGTCACCGCAGGGCACAGGGAGGACGCCACAGGGACAATAGAGCATAGACTTGCAGGGTGGTCACTACAGGCCCCAAAAGAGTAAAATACTGCCCTGTAAGCAACTGAGAGCAGAGACAGGAAGGCAGTCACCAGAGGGCAGCGGGGGCAGTCACCAGAGGCCGTGACCACAGGGCATAGAGGAGTAGAAACACGCAGGAAAGCAGTCAGAGGGCAGGTGTGCAGGAAGGCCGTCAATTATTTTATTCCCGACGCTCCTTTAATCTGTATTATTTTTTTTTTAATTCTGCCATGCTGTTCGTAATATATAGGTCTATCAATCTAGGGTGCCATTTTTTATGGTCTTAACAAGGGGTAGCTGCTCACAGCATTATCTGAAAGCTTGTGTATGAGCTATTCTGTAATATTAGTCTGTGAGCAGAACCCCCTCGGTAATGACCATAAAAATAATACAGGGCGATTAATTCGCTACTTTATCCGGAAAAGTGATTTCTAAAAGAGAGAATCTATCGTACAGAAATTTGGACTCTACATACTTTGTTTCACGAGAAACTGATATTTTAAAGCAGGTGTTGAAAATGTCCACCATTGGCATCCAAGCTCGCCTGCACGCGCCGTTCCAAATTGTTGAATGTATTCCGCAGGATGTCTGGGGTCAGCATTGCCTCAGTTTATGTTCTATCGGAGTGCCGATAGTTCGTTGCCTGTTAATGTACACCTGACCTTTCAAATGGCTCCAATGGAAATGTCCGCCATCATGCCTATCCAGTAATGTCCCAGTTTATTCACCAATGACAATACACGGTTTGGATGTCGGATTTCGACCTTCAGACTTCTTTAGAAACTCTCTTTGGCACCTCTTTAAGAACTCATTGTACCAATAGGCTTTCACAATGAGAACACGCTCTTCCAAACTGTATCTGTACATTGTTAACAGATGAAGACTGAATTTGGCAGTCCGTGAAATGCAACCACCAGACAAACTACCGAAGCGCAAAAAGTCTATCTTGTAGTGGAGACCACCGGCGGTGTGAAAAGTCGGCAAGAACCCTGGGCGTGAGGAGGTTTCTCGTCACCCATTGCTGAAGTTCATAGCACACCCACTTCTCATGAACCAAAGAGTCTACAGTTGAAATTTCAGTAGGGTCTTTTAGAAGTTACAGCAATTAAACCACATGGAAAATTTAAAAAATAAATAAAAAAAAAAAAACAGAATACACCATGGAGCAGAGGGTATCAAATAAGAGCCCAAACTGGCCTCCTTAGACCTGTTGACAGAGCCTCTTTAAGGTCATCCAAGCAATGCCGTGACCCCAGGAATTACAAAGATCAGGAAAAAAAAAAAAAAGACACTAATCCGACGAGCTACGTGTGTGGTGATCATTCATGGACTGTGAAAATAGAAATTAGGTCATACAGTCCGGAGCATCACTATTTTTAATCCAACATACCTCACACCCCTGGAAGGGTTTTATTTCCATTAAAGAGACACTACACAATAATATCGAAGATAGAAAACATTCTACAGAGAAGAATTCTAAATCACAGCAGTGAAGATTTCAGCAACATCCTAAATGTCCCTGCACTCTGCAGACATGTGGACTGGCCAGGGGTCTCTCAACATCCTCATATATGTCTATTAGCCCGTCACATTCAAGTCAGAAGCCCCCGCAGACGGTCCATGCATACACAGGCATCTGAATGAGCCATTAGTCCTTGAAAAATCAATCCAAAGTCTCGACCACTAACGTGCTGTTCAAAGTCTCTGGAAGCGTATCTGTGTCTCTCTGCTCCTGCTCTCCTGTCTGTAAAACGGCATATAAACATAACAGAGGCGAACTTACAATATAGGGCAGGGAAGTCATAAGACAATGGCAGGAGCAATGCGTGCTGGGAGGTATGGTGAAAAGAGGGTTCCAGCTCCTACAGTGCTGGCAGAGTGCTGACACAGATAAACCACATACTCACAAAGAGTGGATGGCACCATCATATGAGAATCAGAACAGTTCATGTACATATTAGACAGGTGACTTGCTGTAAGGTTTGAGAGCAGCAATATCATCCTTTTATTCTGATTCCATTGACAGGTTCACTTTTGACATGGAAAAATAAAATACTTTTACATATGCCAATTGTGACCTTTAGCTAATAAAGTTTCAATCTGCAATCCTCCTTCCTTTCCCCTGATATGCAGTCTGATCAAACGTTTAGATTTTGCTCGAGGGAGCATCTCTCCCAGTGTTATAGGCAGGATGTGAGCTCTGCGTGTATCCAGGGTGCTACTGTCTTCATTAGCTCCTTAATCAGCACAGATTCTATTCTCCACTTATTTCCTCCTTTTCTATAGCCCATTTACTATGCCCTCCCGAGTCTGTAGATGCTTTCTCTCAATGGGTGATTACTGAACAATGACACCATGAATTACATTAAAAAAAAAAAGTATCAATATAAACCTTTAGTGACCACCATTACGTCTTTTTACTGACCTCACATATCAGACAATAGCATCCCCTGACTGGTGAAAATAGAGCCGCTGTTGACTGTGCACTATAGCTTGTTGGCACCAACAATGGCTTTTTAACCCCTTAGATGCTGCTGACAATAGTGACTATGGCATCTAAATGGTTTTCAGAGTGTGGGGGCTCCCTCTTTAACCTCTTCAGCATCCTGAGATCATTATTGTGTGGTGCTGATGGTTGTCATGGCAATTCACTGGCAAATTACGGCCTTAGAGTCTGCCGGTTATAGCGGCCTGTTCAGAAGATGGCAAAATTTTATGTGGCAAAAGTAACCATTTTCCTTTTTGTCATGTCACTTTGTATTAATTCCTGAAAATCACCAGAATAGTTAAACTAAATGACAGCAGTTTTGAATATGTTGAGGGGAGCCGTTTTCAAAAAGACATCAAGTTTGGGGATTTTACAAAATATAAGACCCCCAAAGTCACTTGAAAACTTAATGGGTCCCTAAAAAAATTACTTTTGTAAATTTCCTTGAAAAATGAAAAATTACTGCTACAATTTTAAACCTTCTAAAATCCTAACAAAACAAAAGGATATTTTAAATATGGTGCTGTTGTAAAGCAGACATGAGGGAAATGTTATTTAATAACTATTTTATGTGGTATGACTGTCTGGATTAAAGGGATAATCATTCAAAGTTTGAAAATTGCTAATTTGTAGAATTCGTTGTCAAATTTCTTTATATTTTTTACAAATAATCGCAGGAAATATCAACATAAATTTACCATTAACAAAGTACAATGTGTCACGAAAAAAAACAGTCTCAAAATCAATGCGCTCTGATGAAGTGTTTCAGAGTTATTACCACATAAATTGACACTGGTCAGATTTGAAAAATTTGGCCCAGTCACTAAGGGGTTAATGTGCATTATATCCCCATTATTGCCATGTCTTTACATTCCAAAACTGTGCTGAGATGTCCACTTTAAGCAGGTCTATTCTAAGATGGCACTTACGAAAAGTCAGATGGCCCCAATAATTGCACTGACGATTATACACACAATAAACTACTTAAAAGAGAACGCACGCGAGAGAGGGGCAAAACGTAAATGTTCAGTGAAACGGAAATAAAAAGCAGATTGTAACGGAGTTCCCCAGAAATAACGAGGCTAATAGAGTAACTTCTTGTGGTGGTCTCACACATTTTCAAAAACTGACTTCAGGTCACAAGCCGGCTTTGGCATCTTTCAGCACCCTGGTGTCTGCTGCTTGGGCCCGTTTTCTGTGTCTTTGAAGACTGCTGGTTCAGCTGCTAAGGCTTCAAAACATCCATTGCTTCAAGGGCACGGCAGCTGAACCTGCAGACGGCACAAAAGATGCTGAGGCCGCCGGTGTGGTTTTCATGAGTGACGCTGCGCCTGGCACCAGCCGGGAAGCGAGTGACCTAATTGAGGTGGAATCCTCTCTGGATTGGGTAACACAGGTGTCCTAGTAAAAAAAATGACAAGTCAAGAAGCCACAGAGAGAAGAAGACGTCAATGATGGAAGTAACGCTAATCAACATGGATGTTTGCTTCAAAGAAAATCTATATGGACTAATGGAAGCCAAAGTGTAACAGGAGTTTTTTTTTGTTTTGTTTTACTTTCAACTGCAATTATTATTATTATTATTATTTATTTCTATAGCGCCATTGATTCCATGGTGCTGTACATGAGAAGGGGTTACGTACAAAGTTATAGATATCATTTACAGTAAACAAACTAATCACAGACTGATATAGAGGGGAGAGAGGACCCTGCCCTTGCGGGCTTACATTCTACGGAATTCTGGATTGGGTTTGCAGACATCAATATAACAGTACTGGACAACCCCATTATGTCTCTCTGCAAGTCAGTGGTACATGTACCTTAGAATAATTGTGAAGTTAAGTCACAACTTGACCCCTGAGCAATTTCTGTGCCCATGAAAACGCCTACTATTCCAGTACTCAGCAAGATTACCAATCTGATCGCTGGAACAAAAATATTCTGAAATGTGGCCATTGCCAAGCTTCACTTGCACAGTTTTTGCAGCTTTTTCGGGTTTGCGAAAAAATGACAACAGTCAGAGACACTCCGTGTTCTGGAGAAAAATTAAAATCCATAAAGACATCTCTAAAAGGTGACATGTCACCCTCACATTGAACATAAAGGATTAAGTATAACTGGGGAAGTGAGAAAGAGCTGACACTTCAACGTTTATTGAAGTAGGACCTCCTGTTGTGAACAGGTAATTACAACAGGAGATCTGCTCTGAGAATCAGCCACCAAGAAGCGGGTTTGTTTACTCAGAGGCGGAGAAGTATACTTCCTAGGCAAGAGTTTCCTCTGTTCATAGCACTGATTGCAGACTTTTTGGAGCCAGTGGATCAGTGACTATTGGGCTTTGCATTGATCCAATATTTACGGGAGAGATTTTCAACATCGTAGCGAAGGGACGAACATAACGCATTCACTCACATCACCGTAAAGGCTGCAGAATCACTCCAGCTAAATAACGAGGCGATTGGATGATCATCTCTATAGAAAGGTATGATTGTGATAAACATGACAACAATATCACCAGCCTGGAACCTCCAAAGGTGAAGATATCATGAAATTTGTGGATCTCATAATTTTCTAAAAGAACTCGTACATCCCACGGCCAACCCCATCTCCATATGAGCTCACTAAGGAGAGGTACCATATATACTCGTGTATACGCCGAGATTTTCAGCACCTTTTTTTGTGCTGAAAATGCCCCCTCGGCTTATACACGAGTCATTGGGCAGAAACCAGCGGGGGAGGGGTGCCGCGGCAGGAGCCGGGGGCTGGGACGTCATACTCACCCTCCCTGTGCCATCACTGAACGTCCCGGCAATCCTCCGTTGTACCCGGCTTCCTGCAGCTCTCCTGTGCTGAGCGGTGATGTAATACCGCTCATTAAGGTCATGAATATGAACGCGACTCCACTCCCATAGGCGTGGCGTCCATATTCATGGCCTTAATGAGCGGTATTACGTCACCGCTCAGCACAGGAGAGCTGCAGGAAGCCGGGTACAGCGGAGGATAGCACAGAGGAGCACGGAGCAGGACGGGGGGGGGGGACGAGGAGCACGGAGCAGGATGGGGGGAGGACGGAGAGCACAGAGGAGCACAGAGCAGGACATAGGGAGGATAGAGGGCACAGAGGAGCACGGAGCAGGACGGGGGGGAAAATGGAGGGCACAGAGGAGCACGGAGCAGGACAGGGGGAGGATGGAGAGCACAGAGGAGCACGGAGTAGGACGGGGAGGAGGATGGAGGGCACAGAGGAGCACGGAGCAGGACATGGGGAGGATGGAGAGCACAGAGGAGCACGGAGCAGGACGGGGGGAGCACAGAGGAGGACGGAGCAGGAAGGGGGGAGCACAGCGGAGGACGGAGCAGAGGGGGGGGGAACACGGAGCAGGATGGGAGGAGCACAGAGCAGGACGGCGGTTTATACACCCGGCTTATACTCGAGTCACTAAGCTTACCCAGTTTTCCGTGGCAAAATTAGGGGCCTCGGCTTATACTCGGGTCGGCTTATACTCGAGTATATACGGTATGTAGGCGTAACATTGATGTAATAAAAAGCAGAATTTGGACTTTTGCATTTTGTCAACCCTAAAAGGTACAGCTTGCTGTGAGTTCTGTCCATTTTCCTCCCTCCACTGAGCTCTGAGCCATTTCCATGACACCGGTTTAGTACTTTTTCTTTTGTTATCCCTTTGATTCTATGTGATTGTATATACTGAATAGTCTTGTTTCCATTTTGTATAATCTGTATATTTTTTTTTATAAAACACTGCCTACCTTTCCGGATTAAATACATAGAGTTTAATAGCTCTGTTCCTCTTGGGCTGTGTTTCCATGGTACGGAAACACAGCGCTTTGGACGGAGCGGAAATTCCGCTCCGCCCAAAGCCCCGCCCCCTTCTGAACGCGCGCTCATTCCGGATGTGTTCAGGACACCTCCGGAACACATCCGGAATGACCGCAGGGCTACATAGCCCTGTGTTATTTCCCTTGCGGCGACGCAGCGTCGCCGCAAGGGACTAGGACATGCTGCAGTCTGAAAAGACGCGCCGCATGTCCGGAAACGCAGGTCTTCCGCCTGCGTGTTTTGCAGCATAGTGGAGACGGGATTTCTTGAAATCCCCTCCACTATGCTGTAACATCAGGACGCTGCATGTTTGACGCTGCGCCAACGCACAGCGTCAAACACGCAGCTAATCCGGACTGTTTCCTGATAGTGGAAACATACCCTTGCTCTGTAAATCGTACCA
Source organism: Oophaga sylvatica (assembly GCA_033576555.1). Taxonomy (NCBI): domain Eukaryota; kingdom Metazoa; phylum Chordata; class Amphibia; order Anura; family Dendrobatidae; genus Oophaga; species Oophaga sylvatica. The sequence goes on from JARQOD010000001.1 coordinate 410,897,957, forward strand.
CTGAAGCCATAAGCTACCTGTAACAGGAGTCCAATCTACCTGTATAAACTATAAACAAAAATTAAGACACCACTGCAAAATTTTCAGTTTGTCTGATTTTTCTCTTTATAGATATATTTGAGTAAAATGTAAATTGTTCTTTTATTCTATAAACTACTGACAACATGTCTCCGAATTTCCAAGCAATAAATTTTGTATTTACTTTCAGAAAATGAGAAATGGTCAAAATAAAAAAATGCAGTGCTTGCAAACCTCAAATAATGCTAAGAAAACAAGTTCATAATCATTTAGAAACCACAATACTGTTTTCACTCAGGAAGAGTTCAGAAATCAATATTTTGTGGAATAACCATGATTTTTAAATCACAGCTTTCATGCGGCTTGGCATGCTTTCCACCAGTCTTTCACACTGCTTTTGGGTGACCTTATGCCACTCCTGGTACAAAAATGTAAGTAGTTCTTTGTTTGATGGCTTGTGACTATCCATCTTCCTCTTGATTACATTCCAGAGGTTTTCAATGGGGTTCAGGTCTGGAGATTGGGCTGGCCATGACAGGGAGTTGATGTGGTGGTCCTTCATCCACACATTGATTGACCTAGCTGTGGGGCATGGCGCATTGTCCTGCTGGAAAAACCAGTCCTCAGAGTTGGGGAACATTGCATGAGCAGGAGGAATCAACTGTTTTTCCAGGATAACCTTGTATGCAGCTTGATTCATACATCCTTCGCAAAGATTAACCTGCCCAATTCCAGCCTTGCTGAAGCATCCCCAGATCATCACCGATCCTCCACCAAATTTCACAGTGGGTGCAAGACACTGTGGCTTGTACGGCTCTCCAGGTCTCCGTCTAACCATTAGACGACCAGGTGTTGGGCAATGCTCATAATTAGACTCATCAGAGATTACCTTACACCAGTCCTCTATGGTCCAATCCTTATGGTCTTTGGCAAACTTCAGCCTGGTTCTCTTTTGCTTCTCATTGATGAAAGACTTTTTTCTAGTTTTACATGACTTGAGCCCTGCCTCTAGGAGCCTGTTACAAACTGTTCCTGCCATGCACTTCACCCCAGCTGCCATTTGCCATTCCTTTTGTAGGTCACTTGATGTCATCCTGCGGTTGCCGAGTGACATTCGAATAAGATGACGGTCATCCCGGTCAGTGGAGAGTGGTTTTCGCCCTCTGCCGGTCTGTAGCTTTGTTGTCCCCAATGTCTGATGCTTGACCTTGTTGTAATGGACTGCCGTCTTAGAAATTTTAAGGATGGAGGCAACATGACGCTCACTGTATCCCTCTGTTAGTAAAGCCAGAATTGAGCCCTTCTTTTCCTCACTCAAGACTTTGCTTTTCAACTCCTTTGGCATGGTTAAAAGTTATTTTTTCATTTCTATTACTTTTGGGATATTACTAGCACTTGTTTTGCCATCCAGCTTATCCTACTGCAAGAGGACTGTAAACACAGCAGTGTTTTTTATAACTTTCCTTTGTTAAATAAGATTTGGTTCAGGTGATCAGACACCTAATCAGAAGCACAATAAGTAGAATGAGGTGTACTCTGGTTGGAATTCAACTGACACTGGAATGGAATGGCTGTCAGACATGTAGAGAAGATGATTTTTATAAATATATATATATATATAATATATATATATATATATATATATATACAGTTAGGTCCATATATATTTGGACAGAGACATTTTTCTAATTTTGGTTCTAGACATTACCACAATGAATTTCAAACAAAACAATTCAGATGCAGTTGAAGTTCAGACTTTCAGCTTTCATTTGAGGGTATCCACATTAAAATTGGATGAAGGGTTTAGGAGTTTCAGCTCCTTAACATGTGCCACCCTGTTTTTAAAGGGACCAAAAGTAATTGGACAGATTAAATAATTGTAAATAAAATGTTCATTTCTAGTACTTGGTTGAAAACCCTTTGTTGGCAATGACTGCCTGAAGTCTTCAACTCATGGACATCACCAGACGCTGTGTTTCCTCCTTTTTGATGCTCTGCCAGGCCTTCACTGCGGTGGTTTTCAGTTGCTGTTTGTTTGTGGGCCTTTCTGTCTGAAGTTTAGTCTTTAACAAGTGAAATGCATGTTCAATTGGGTTGAGATCAGGTGACTGACTTGGCCATTCAAGAATATTCCACTTCTTTGCTTTAATAAACTCCTGGGTTGCTTTGGCTTTATGTTTTGGGTCATTGTCCAGCTGTAGTATGACCAATCAGTTTGGCTGCATTTGGCTGGATCTGAGCACACAGTATGGCTCTGAATACCTCAGAATTCATTCGGCTGCTTCTGTCCTGTGTCACATCATCAATAAACACTAGTGAGCCAGTGCCACTGGCAGCCATGCATGCCCAAGCCATCACACTGCCTCCGGCATGTTTTACAGATGATGTGGTATGCTTTGGATCATGAGCTTTACCACGCCTTCGCCATACTTTTCTCTTTCCATCATTCTGTTAGAGGTTGATCTTGGTTTCATCTGTCCAAAGAATGTTCTTCCAGAACTGTACTGGCTTTTTCAAATGTTTTTTAGCAAAGTCCAGCCTAGCCTTTTTATTCTTGATTCTTATGAGTGGCTTGCACCGTGCAGTGAACCCTCTGTATTTAATTTCATGCAGTCTTCTCTTTATGGTAGATTTGGATATTGATACGCCTACCTCCTGGAGAGTGTTGTTCACTTGGTTGGCTGTTGTGAAGGGGTTTCTCTTCACCATGGAAAGTATTCTGCGATCATCCACCACTGTTGTCTTCCGTGGGCACCCAGGTCTTTTTTGCATTGATGAGTTCACCAGTGCTTTCTTTCTTTCTCAGAATGTACCAAACTGTAGATTTTGCCACTCCTAATGTTGTAGCAATTTCTCGGATGGGTTTTTTCTGTTTTTGCAGTTTAAGGATGGCTTGTTTCACCTGCATGTAGAGCTCCTTTGACCGCATGTTTCCTTCACAGCAAAACCTCCCAAATGCAAACACCACACCTCAAATCAACTCCAGCCCTTTTATCTGCTTAATTGAGAATGACATAATGAAGGGATTGGCCACACCTGTCCATGAAATAGCCTTGGAGTCAATTGTCCAATTACTTTTGGTCCCTTTAAAAACAGGGTGGCACATGTTAAGGAGCTGAAACTCCTAAACCCTTCATCCAATTTTAATGTGGATACCCTCAAATGAAAGCTGAAAGTCTGAACTTCAACTGCATCTGAATTGTTTTGTTTAAAATTCATTGTGGTCATGTCTAGAACCAAAATTAGATAAATGTTGTCTCTGTCCAAATATATGGACCTAACTGTATAATATATAATATATATTATATATATATATAATATACACACACACACATACAATCACTATATGTATCTCATATATATATATATATATATATATATATATATATATATATATCTCTACACATACAGTATATTTCATGAGCTGGAATCGGTGGTGTATATAACATAAGTAAGTTCCACCAATACCCAGCCTAGTAATGAAAGCGGCCGTGGCCTCATCCATCATTTATCAGTCAACTGCGTAATTGCCCTGACGATTGGAGGCAGCATCTCCATGACAAACTGGTGGCAGCAGTGGGATCTGCATGATCTCTCCGGTGTTTCCGCTGAAATACTGGTGGTAGTGGTGGGATCTGTGTGATCCCCCGGTGTTATCCTTGACACTTAGGATTTTTGTTTACATAAAGAAAACTTTATAGCAAACTACCTGAAAAAAAAGCCATACCTACTGCATGCTGCATTTTGAAGAAAACAGCGGTGACCCCCCCCAAAAAAAAAGCCCATTGACTTAAGGTATGCCACACTAAACAATATCGCTAACGGGATCGCTAAAAAACGTCACTATTTAGCGATCCCGTTAGCGATATTGTTCAGTGCGGCAGCTTCCAGCGACGAGCTTCCTGCTGTGATCTCGCTCGTCGCTGGAATCGTTCCGGACCCTATTTCATCGCTGGCGCTCCCGTGGTAAGTATCTAATCGCTGTGTGGCACCTTTTCTTAGCGATTTAGCGGTACTTTTGTACCGCTAAAGTCGTTAAGAAGATCGCTAACGGCGATAGCGTCGTTAACTATATCGCTAAATGTGGCCGCATTTAGCGATATAGAAACGATCCCGCTAGCGATCTCATTAGTATGCAACGCTAACGAGATCGCTAGCGGGATTGTTTAGTGTGGCAGTACCTTTAGTCATGTTATAAAAGCTCAGTATTACACGCCCTTTCCCCTTCTCAGACTCGGCCTGTCCACAAAAACGGGAGCATCAATGGAGAGACCAAGCCTGAGTGTGTCCTTTAGAAAAGCCGGCAATTCATCAGCACACTGACAGCTTTAATAAAGAATAGAAAGAATACATATACACACATAGAAATATATATATATATATATATATATATATATATATATATATATATATATATATATACTGTATATACACACACGTCATTGTGACATTATATATATATATTATATATATATATATATATATATATATATATATATATATATATATAAATAATCATACACTTCTACATCGTATAATTGCCGCTAATTCAATTGGCGGCTTTTGTGAAATTGCAGAACCCGACGTGAAATGACACATGGTTTACATGTAGTTTGATATATGGTTTTCACTAACAATTACATGAGTGTATGTGTGCAAAATTTCAGACATGTAGGGGTTAATGAAATGTGTAAATTCGTTGAAAAAAAATGCGTGGGCTCCCGCTGTATTTTCTCCATTAGACAGGCAAAGCCAGCGAGTGGGGGCAGATAATAATAGCCTAGGGAGGGTGCATTTATTTTGTGCCCCCCCTGGCTACTAACATCTGCCCCCAGCCACCCAGAAAAGGCACATCTATAATTAGATGCGCCCTTTCTGGCACTTAGCCCGTCTATTCCCATTGCCCTGTAGCGGTGGCTAATGGGTTAATAATGGGTTAAAGCCACCTTGCTATTGGAAGGTTACTTTAAGCCAGGTTAATAATTGAGAGTTGTCAATTAGACAACTATCAATTATTAATCCTATTGTATGAAATTAAAAAAAAAAAAACACGCACACATTAATTAAAAATCATTTTAATGAAATAAACACACAGTTTTTGACCATCTTTTATTGTACTGGTATTCCTTTGATTCCCTTGTTCTCCTGTAATAAAAAAAAAATAATAAAACATTATTCTTACCTATCCGGCGCTCAGTCAGGTCCAACGCTGTAATCCTTCACAAATTGTTAACATGTTTACTGTGGGGACCGGAGCTAATGATGACAGCCAGATGTTAGTAGCCAGGGGGAGCACAAAATAAATGCACCCTCCCTAGGCTATTATCTGCCCCCACTCGCTGGCTTTGCCTGTCTGGTGGAGAAAAAACAGCGGGACTCCACGCATTTTTTTTCAACAAATTTACACATTTCATTAACCCCTACATGTATGAAATTTTGCACACATACACTCATGCAATTGTTAGTGAAAACCATATATCAAACTACATGAAATGACATGGTTAACTGTATGTAAACCATGTGTCATTTCATGTCGGGTTCTGTAATTTCACAAAAGCCGGCAATTGAATTAGCGGCTATTATACTATGTAGAAGTGTATGAACTATAAATATATGTATATGTATGTCACAATGACATGTATATATATATATATATATATATATATATATATATATATATGTGTGTATTCTATGTGTATATATCTATTCTTTCTTTTGTGATTTAAAAACTATTCATTTGGATCCATTATATGTCGGTTTTGCTAGCCGACAAAATCTCGCAAGTCGGATGTGAAACGTATGCTCAGATGCGACTAAATCATATCATCGCAGTAGAATCGGATGACAGACGGACCAATGTTCATGAAATTTTTGTGCGATAATTGACCGACTAAAACGGTCCGATTTTTTAGATGTTGTGTGTGACACCGGCCTATGGCATAAAATGGGCCTTAGGCTGTGGTTCCACGGTCCGGAACCACAGCGCTTTGGACGGAGCGGAAATTCCGCTCCATCTAAGCCCCGCCCCCTTTCTGACGCGCGCTCTTTCCGGAGGTGTTCAGGACACCTCCGGAAAGAACGCAGGGCTACATAGCCCTGTGTTAAATTCTGTTGCGGCGACGCATCGTCGCCGCAACACGCGAGGACATGCTGCGGTCTGAAAAGACGCACCGCATGTCCGTTTACGCAGGTCTCCCGCCTGCGTGTTGTTACGCATAGTGGAGACGGGATTTCTTGAAATCCCCTCCACTATGCTGTAACATCTGGACGCTGCGTGTTTGGCGCTGCGCCAGCGCACAGCGCCAAACACGCAGCGTTTACTGATCGTGGAAACTCACCCTTATAAACCACGGACATTCTAAGGTCGCCTTTCAAACATCAGCATTTGCCATCTGTTCATTTTTTTTTTTTTTTTTTTAAAAATCAAAAAGGGATATTTGGCACTGCTCACTTACGAATCATCAGTGGGCAGTGCCAACGTGGTTATGGCTCCACATCTGCACAATCAGCAGGTATTGCACCGTCAGCAGGTGGGGGTCATGATTACAGCTGGCGTGAATCGAATCACAAGACCGGGTTCAGCAGCCACATCAGCAATCTGCGGTCATGGCACTGGAGCACTAAGCACTGCCTCCTACCTGAGGGCATCAGTGGCTCTTCTGATTAGCCAGACAGAGCCGCAGATGCCAGGAGGTAAGAGGTGGCCCTCAGCGCTCCAACACACAGGTTACTGACGCGGCGGCTGAACTGGGTCCTGTGAATACATCTCTAGTCATAACATCATCAACTTGGATCTTTTGAGGCAGAAGCACCAGATAACCCAGTAGGGTATGTGCACACGTTCAGTATATGCAGCAGAAAAATCACCTGAAAATCTGCTGCAAATACCAATATGTTGGCATGAAAAACACAGCATGAAATACATACATTTTTCTCGTTTATTAGTATGGGTGAAATCTGCAGCAAAAACACTGAAAGAATTGACGCAGTAAAAATAAGTAAAACGTTCATAAGACTTCAGGACTCGAGTTCCCGTTGCTGGTACTAGAAAATCCTACAGGTTTTGTGACAAATGTGTGCAGAAAAAAACCCAAGATGTGAACAGACCCTTATAATTAATGGGTCTTTTTACACATCCGATAAGTGGGAAGCACGAAAAAAAAAAGTAAAATATATCTGATCTGCGTCCAACAGGCAACTATTCCGGCGCATCATTCTTTTCCTGTACCGAGATGCGCTGGAAACCTCTAGAAGGCTTGTCAGTATAAAACACGTATGTACAAAACAGCACCGGTGTCATCAATAAAAGACAGATTCTCCTATACTTTGTACGGTAAACACGGACGGCACGCGGACTGTACACGGATGTCGTCCCCGTGCTGCACGCGTTTGTCACCCACAGACTTGTATTGGCCCCTTTTATCTTGGCTGCTGGAAAACAACAACAGCCGTGCCTCTGTGTAATAACATAGGTGACAGGGACGACAGGGGGCCACGTACGCGCAGGGCCGGCGGCACTCACAGTGTGTGGCCGCACACGTTCACCATCAGCTTCAGGGACGGGTTGCGGTACTTGGTGGTCTTACACCTCGGGCAGCCCTGGTCATCCATCTCTTCTCGGTCGGTGCGCTGCTAACACTCTTCCCCCGCAGCGCGTTCCCTCGGCAGATTGGTTCCGCCTGTCAAGGACGCAGCGGCCGGTGCCCGCCCGGGCATACAGGACGGGAAATACCGGGAGACTGTGTGGGTGCAGCTTATTAACCCCTTAGTACCAGCTCCACTGGTGTGAACGTTCCTGTCTGGTACTGCAGCTCCTTCCACCAGGAGTGACTGCTGCACTACCACCTACAGACCAAGGAGGCGCTATTTCTGGAGATCCCGTCCTGTAGTGTTTATGACACTTGGATTGACTAGTTTTCTGGTGAACACTGCTCCAGGAGATGCTCCTGTTTTTGTGGAGGATTTTTTTGTTTTCTGAATGTTTTGAAGAATTTTTCATTAGTTTTGGGAGAGTTTTTGTTTTCTTGCAGCCTCCTGATTACACAGCGCCTGGTTTGGAGCATTTTCCGTCAGAAGACATCACAGGCACTTTTTGTTTTCCCTCCAGGCGTTCTTTAAAACCTGAAACAGGAAAAAAAAAAGCCTCAGGCCTTGTTCACACATAGCAAAAATGCTGCATTTGTTCTGCTGCTTTTTATCTGCACCAAGATACAAATAACAATCCTCTCTGTGTTTTCGCTGCATTTTCCCCCTTTTTATGTATGTTTGGTGCAGATTTTCAGCATTTTTTATGCATTAGTATAGTAATGCTGCATGAGGGGTTTTTGGCTGAAAGTTTTCTAAAAACAGGGCGATTTTATTGTAAAACACATTGTGTGAACACAGCCGCGAGTTTTGATTCTACCGTTTGAAACCCAACTGTGTTTTTCTACATGTGGTTTTCCAAGATCCCCGAACCTCTCGAGAAAAATGCACCAAACCTTTATTTCCTAAATGTTGAAAGTGGGAACGGCCCTCTAAGATCCTGACACAACCACTCACAATGGTGGCACTGACCGTCATATACACTTCATGGTCCACAATATTTTGGTACATAAATTCTGTGATGGAAGAAAAATCACGGCACTTGTCAGCGGCCACGACATAATATACAGAGCTGTGGTGTTCTCTGTGAGATATATATATATATATATATATATATGGATGCTGTCGGAGCACATAACAGCTGATCAGTGGGGGTGCTGGATGTTAGACCCCCACTGATCTCATATTCATCACCTATCCCAAGAATAGAAAAAATAGTTTTTCTATCCCAAGAATAGGTCATCAATATGTGGGTCACGGATACAGACCCCTTCAAGAAAGTGAGTGTGAACCCATTCTACAACTACCAGTGTTTAATACATGATGGGTCAATGACCCTTCAGTCCCAAGTAAAAATGTGATAGAAATACATGCAGTCGCACGCTCCGGTCCCAGTGCTGGGTGTTCATGCTAGAGACTTGCAAAAGAATAGTGCGAGTTTCTCGCATGTGTGACCCCGGCCTTAAACAGACTATTCCCAGAACTATAGGAAATAATAAATGTGAGAACTTTCCCTACAAGTTTCAAACTGAATCTCAGTAGTGATGAGCGAGCATACTCGGGTGCTAACCGAGTGTCTTCGGCGTGGTGCAAAAATATGTTCCACTCCCCGTGGCTGCATGTCTCGCTGCTGTTCGACAGCCGTAACACATGCAGGGATTACCTGTTAGACAATCCCTGCATGTGCTGTGGCTGTCGAACAGCAGCGAGACATACAGCAGTGGGGAGTGGAACATATTTTTTGAGCACGCAGGAGAGCACCGGAGCATGCTCAGAGAACACCTTATCCCAGCACGCTGGCTCATCACTAAATCTCAGTCTTTACTCGTGAATAAGGACTGAGATTCAGTTCAAAGCATGTAGGAAAAGCTGTCATATGTATGATTTTTTTCCTGTAGTACTTGGAATGTTCTGTTTTATTCAATTCTACACATAACATTTTTTTTTTGCTTTTTTTATCCGAACACCATATCCCTACCTTTCTCTATTGCTACCACTGATTAGGAGTGGTTTTTCATCTGAGCAGAGGATTTGCTTGCTACTTCAACGTAGGTGAGCTGGTCAAAGCTTTTTTTTTTTTTTTTTTTTTTTATTCATTCATTCATTCATTCATTCATTCATTCATTCATTCAGAGACACACACCCAACTTGATGGAGGAGGGAAGACTCTGACATAAATTATTAGAGGCAGGGGGGTTGTTACAGACTGCCAAAACAGGCTGTGCAGAGTGTAAGGGTGAGGCCATTTAGCAGACAAGCAAATGGAGAAACAGAAGCTGCAACTTTTAAAAGTAGGACCCCAGGTATGTTGGCACACATTGGCTACATATGGTAACATCTTTACTTTGGGCTAGATCATCACCTTAATAGATGCAAAGTTTCTCATTCAGGACCCTAATCTATTTGACAGCCGAATAGAGGCCACACATAGCACCTACCTCCCTGGAGGACCCTCCATTACATGACTGCCCACTGGTTTCAATTCACTTATTACCTGGACAAAATAAAAATGACTTAAAAAAAAAAAAAACAGCCACCAAGACCTGGAAAATGTATCCTGTTGTATTTTGGAGAGTGATGTAAATTAGGTTATAGTGCAAATTCTTCATCCTATGAGTTTTCAGGCCCTTTGGGACACTTCCAAAGGGGCCTCCAAGAATCTATAGGCATCTGTTCTCTTGCTATTGTCACGTCCGCCCAAATGGTCTGCTCAGTGTCAACCAATACAACAACAATGCTACGTACTAATTACATCTTTTCACTCCAGCAAAGGCTCCAAAATTCTGTATACATGTTTAGTAGACAACGGCTGACAGAGAGATTTAATTTGCATCCACCCTAAGGACTCCGCAGGAAGGTTCTCTTGATCCTGAGCTCCTTATGACATAAAAATCATATACGGTATTTATTGTACACGCTGAACACCATTTTTTATAACTGGCCACACGCTCATTCCACTCTTGAATGAAAGCTAAAATGTGAATGAAGAAATTAAATCATAATATAATAGTATCATTGGATAATTGATTTTGGAATCAGAGATAATTCTATTGGAATTGTGGAAAATTAAAAAAAAAAAAAACATATGGCTGCTTTCTTCCAAGTAGTTCCACAATGATCTACAGGTGTATGATTTAATGCCACTAAGTAGCATTTCCTGAAAGGGAACCTGTGACCTCCAAAAAATATATTTTCCAGCAGATATATGGGTAATAATATGCAGGTAAAAGCATTTACATCATGCCTGGAAAGCTTACTAGAGCAGCGGCTTCGGGGAGAAAATAAAATTATATTCTCCCTGCAGCCGCTTTCTTCCAATTATTGGGGGGAGGGCAAACATCACAGTAAAAGATACAGCCTTAGCAACGCCAAATCAGATTACAAATGCACTTGCATGTTAGCTGTTTTTAATTTTTGATTAGACGCGCAAAGCATGAGGACCTTTCACGTGGGTGGTGAGCTCACATATTTTGGCCAAAACGTCGCTCATACCTCATGTAATGTATTTTATCTTCTACATCATCAATAGACTGTAAGCCAGACACTGTGCATCACATCTATGTGTATGACTGGTGTCCTATGCAAGCCTCATCTGCGTGCATTTTAAATACTAGTCAGCCACCCCCTCCATAAATTGGTAGGTTTGTGAGTAGTTGTTTTCACCAGTACATTGCACCTGTGATGCCCCCCGCCTTTATCATGGGAGTCTGCTGCATCCTGCTAGTGCATTTGTAATCTGAAAGGCTGTATCTTTTTCTGTGCTGTTTTTTTAAATTTTGTCCTATGTTAGCCCTAGTTATTGGGGGGGAAAGGGCAGTGAGATGTTACAGTGACCGCTCACTATAAAGCACAGATGTAATCACACACCTGAAATTTGATTGACAGTTCCGCAGTTTGTCTGTAGAGTAGCTTGTCAGTCTAAAAAATGCCGCTCAAACTGTCTTCTCCCACTGAGGTCACCGCTGCAATGATTCTGCTTTTGAGGTCATTATTTTTGGTCATCTTTTGTTTTCGAGGTAATCATTTGAAACCTTATTCGCCGACCTTTCAAGGTGTAAGAGTTCCATTTGTGGGCCGTGGTTTGTAGCTGCAAAATATAGTCATTTCAAATTGAGTCCGTCTTTTTGAAACACCCTGCATATTAAAATAATTAAATGGCTATGCAGCATTCATGCCCTTCTTGTCTTGCTATCAGGAAAGTGATCTCTCATCCTTACGGACATTGATTTGCCTACACGGGGTAACTCCTCCTGCTGGGTGAAGCAATTGCTGCCCAACCATTTAGTTGTTTTAATATATGTATTTAAATTATTCCCTGCTGATCTGAAAATGGCTGTGATTGGGATATGTGCTCCATAGGGGTGTACAGTGCTATATTCAAAAGGGAATCTATCACCAAGTTTTTGCCACCCCATCTGGAAGCAGCATGATGTAGGGGCAGAGACTCTGATTCTAGTGATATGTCACTTACTTTATTAACGATCTGGTAGAAGGTAAAGCAGTCAATACAAGAGAAGATAGTATTCTGCTACAGATGGATCTGGATAAGTTGGAAACTTGGGCCGAAAGGTGGCAGATGCGGTTTAACAATGATAAATGTAAGGTTATACACATGGGAAGACGGAATCTATCACTATTACATACTGAACGGGAAACCACTGTGTAAATCTAACATGGAGAAGGACTTGGGGATCCTAGTTAGGCCGGCGTCACACTGCCGAGTTTGATGCGAGTTAGTCGCACGACTTTCTCGCATCAACACCCGGCACGGCCGCCCGCTCTCGAACCCGAGTGCGCGACAGCATAGAAATGCATGCAGCTGCACACTTGGGTCCGAGAGCGGGCGGCCGTGCCGGGTGTTGATGCGAGAAAGTCGTGCGACTAACTCACATCAAACTCGGCAGTGTGACGCCGGCCTTAATGATAAACTTACCTGGAGCAGCCAGTGCCAGGTAGCGGCTGCCAAGGCAAACAGGATCATGGGGTGCATTAAAAGAGGTCTGCATACACATGATGAGAGCATTATACTGCCTCTGTACAAATTCCAGGTTAGACCACACATGAGTACTGTGTACAGTTTTGGGCACCAATGCTCAGGAAGGATATAATGGAACTAGAGCGAGTACAAAGGAGGGCAACAAAATTAATAAAGGGGGGGAACTACAATACCCAGAGAGATTAGCAAAATTAGGATTATTTAGTCTTCAAAAAAAGACAACTGAGAGGTGATCTAATAACCATGTATAAGTATATAAGAGGACAATACAAATATCTCTCCGAGGATCTGCTTATACCAAGGAAGGTGATGGCGAACTCAGTCGAGGGGTTCAAGAGAGGCCTGGATGTCTTCCTGGAGTGTAACAATATTGTATCTTACAGTTATTAGGTTCTTTAGAAGGACGTAGATCTGGGGATTTATTCTGACGGAGTATAGGCTGAACTAGATGGACAAATGTCTTTTTTTCGGCCTTGCTAACTATGTTACTATGTTAATTTTTTTGGTTCCAACACATTTTTTTAAAAACTGTATTATCTGCTACAGATCTAGCAGTTCTCTGCTGAGCTCTGTCTAACCCCGCCCACATGGGCAGCTTTCTGTGTACACTGTGCATAAGCAGAAAGCTGCCAATCCGTGTTGGGGGTGAGGTTATACAGAGCTCAGAATATGGAGGACTACATGGCAGCAGGTTTACTAGTCCTCTAGTGATACTCTCCTGATGATAAATGTGATTTTATAAAAACTACATCAGAGCCCATTAAGTGATGTGATCGCTAGAATTAGGCCGGCGTCACACACAACAAAAAAATCGGTCCGTTTTAGTCGGTCGATTGTCGGATCAAAATGCAAACATCACACATCCTTCTGGCATCCGATTTTCCTTCAAATATGCGATTTAGTCGCATGTGTGTGTACCTTGTAACATCCGATTTTCATCCGACTTGCGAGAATTTCTCGCAGGCTTGCAAAACTGACATATAATGGATCCAAAAGAATAGTATTTCAATCACAAAAGAAAGAATAGATATATACACATAGAACACATATATATATATATATATAATATATATACACATGTCATTGTGACATGTATATATATATATATATATATATATTTATAGTTCCTAGACTTCTACATACTGTTATAGCCGCTAATTCAATTGCCGGCTTTTGTGAAATCACAGAAGCCGACATGAAATGATACATTGTTTACACACATTTAACCATGTCATTTCCTGTATTTTGATATTTGTTTCGAACTTACAATTACATGAGTGTATTTGTGCAAAATTTCAGACATGTAGGGGTTAATTAAAGGTGTAAATTCGTTGAAAAAAAATGCGTGGGCTCCCGCTGTATTTTCTCCACCAGACAGACAAAGCAAGCGAGTGGGGCAGATAATAATAGCCTAGGGAGGGTACATTTTTTTTGTGCCCCCCCTGGCTACTAACATCTGCCCCCAGACACCCCAGAAAGGGCAAATCTCTAATTAGATTCGCCCTTTCTGGCACTTTGCCCGTCTATTCCCATTGCCCTGTAGCGGTGGCGAATGGGTTAATAATGTCACCTTAATGTCACCTTAGTATTGAAAGGTGACCTTAAGGCAGGTTAATAATTGAGAGCTGTCAATTAGACAACTATCAATTATTAATCCTATTGTATGATAGAGAAATCAAACAAACACAGTTTAATAAAAAAGAAGTTTAATGAAATAATCACACAGTTTTTGACCATATTTTATTTTCCTGGTAAAACCATTTCCTGTAATAAAAATAAATAAAAAAAGCAAAATGATTCTTACCAATCCGATGTACAGTCAGGTCCCACGGTGTAATCCATGAGAAAGGGTTAACAGGTTACAGGTCGCAGAGAGCTAATAATACTATCTCAGACCTGTATTCCCCTGAATGAATAAGTTACTCTCCCAGCGAAAGGAGAGGAATAGATTCATGAATGGAGCTTAATTGATTTATTGCCACTTTCACTTCAGTGACCTGACCTAAGGTGAAAGTGGGATACAATCAATTAAGCTTCATTCATTAATCACATCCTCTCCTGTCGGCAGAGATAAGCTCATTCATTCAGGAGCTATCAGATGAGCACGCAGGATTACTTGCGCTGCTTATCTGATTGCTAGTTAACCCTTTGTGAAGGATTACATCGTGGGA
>JARQOD010000001.1:410912825-410953401 GCA_033576555.1 Oophaga sylvatica
GGCGATCAAACAGCTCAGAGATCAGGGGTAGGGGTACTTATTTTTTACCGTGATTTGATTAAGGCCCCTGTAGTCAATGCATGGTCACAGAGAGACGTCCTTCACAATGAAAAACCCAGGTCCGGCAGGGGATGATTTCAAGATAAATCCCCTAGCGAGGTTTTCTTCTATATACTTGGACATAGCACAAGTCTTGGCCTAGGACGGGGTAGATTCGACCTCGTGGAGGTGAGGTACCTATCTGGAGGTCAATCGGGCAGTCATACAACCTATGACGTGGAAAAGTCTCAGCCACCTTCTTGTTGAAGACGGCCACATGCATCCAATATGCCATGGGCAAGCCAGACAAATTAGCTGGAAAAATAGGTGAAGTAGGAGACCTCCAGTCCAGAACAGGTTTGTGCTTTTGCAGCCAGGGAAGACCTAGAAGTACAGTAGAGGATAAGAGAGACCAGACAGCACATGAAGAGAATTCTTCTCCGACTGCAGCGTCCCCTCCTTAAGATCCACGGGCTCCGCCATGAACTGGATGGTCTTGGGAGGAGGCTTTCCATCCACTGAAGAAATCGCCAACGGATCCGAAAGACGTAGTACTGGAATCTTATACTGCTCGACCATAGCCTATTGAACAAAGGTACCCGCAGAGCCAAAATCCAGGTGGGCCAATTCAACAAAAGTCTCTTTACCGTAGGAGACAGATACAGTCAGGGTCAACGATGGAGAGCTAGAAGTCTTGCCCAGGGTAGCCTCTCCAACCGACCCTAGGCACTGGCATTTCCCGGTCTCTCGGGGCAGGACTGAATAAGGTGTTCGGAGCTGCCAGAGTAGAAGCATGTCCCTTCGACCCAACAAAATTCTTGGTGGCGTTTGGATAGCTTCACCTGGTCTATCTGCATAGGTTCAAGGGAAGAAGTTGTAGCAGGAACTTGTTTAACCCCTCTCTGACATTAGACGTACTATCCCGTCCATAAAACCCGTGCCATTCTGCCCATGGACGGGATAGTACGTCATAGGCGATCAGCTGCGCTCCTGAGGGGAGCGCAGCTAATCGCCGCCGGGTGTCAGGAGCGGTCACGGACCGCTCCCGGCACATTAACCACTAGCACACCGCGATCAAACATGATCGCAGTGTACTGGGGGCACAGGGGAGGATCGCGCAGGGTGGGGGCTCCCTGCGCGCCCCCCTGAGACCTTCAGACCAGCGCGATGTGATCGCGCTGTTCTGAGGGCTTCCTCCCTCCCAGGACCCGGATCCAAGATGGCGCCGGGGTCCTGGAGGGAGGCGGCTTCCTCAGTGCCTGCTGAGAGCAGGCACTGAGAAGCCTGCTGCACTGCCTGAGCGATCGCTGGTGTGACAGTGTGCTGTGCACACTGTCACACCAGCGATTTGATAAAATACAGTGATGTCCCACCCTGGGACAAAGTAAAAAAGTTAAAAAAATAAAAATAAACATGTTATAAAAAAAAATCCAAAATAAATAAAAAAAAAAAAATATTCCCCAATAAATTCATTTCTTCCTGTAAATAAAAAAAACAAAACAATAAAAGTACACATATTTGGTATTGCCGCGTCCGTAACGACCCCCCCTATAAAACTGTCCCACTAGTTAACCCCTTTAGTGAACCCCTTAAAAAAAAAAAACGAAGCAAAAAATCAATGCTTTATCATCATACCGCCGAACAAAAAGTGGAATAACGCGCGATCAAAAAGACCGATATAAATAAACATGGTACCGCTGAAAACGTCATCTTGTCCCGCAAAAAACGAGCCATACAGCATCATCAGCGAAAAAATAAAAAAGTTATAGCTCGCAGAATAAAGCGATGCAAAAATAATTATTTTTTATATAAAATTGTTTTTATTCTATAAAAGCGCCAAAACATAAAAAAATGATATAAATGAGGTATCGCCATAATCGTACTGACCCGAAGAATAAAACTGCTTTATCAATTTTACCACACGCGGAACAATAAAAACGCCTCCCCCAAAAGAAATTCATGAATTGCTGATTTTTGTTAATTCTAACCTCCCAAAAATCGAAATAAAAAGCGATCAAAAAATGTCACCTGCTCAAAAATGGTACAAATAAAAACGTCAACTCGTACCGCAAAAAATAAGACCTCACATGACTCTGTGGGCCAAAATATGCAAAAATTATAGCTCTCAAAATGTGGCGATGCAAAAAACTATTTTTGCAATAAAAAGCGTCTTTTAGCGTGACAGCTGCCAATCACAAAAACCCGCTATAAATAGTAAATCAAACCCCCCTTTATCACCCCCTTAGTTAGGGAAAAATAATAAAATTAAAAAAATATATTTATTTCCATTTTCCCATTAGGGTTAGGGTTAGGGTTGGCGCTAAAGTTAGGATTAGGGTTAGGGTTGGGATTAGGGGTGTGTTAGGGTTAGGTTTGTGGTTAGGGTTGGGACTAGGGTTAGGGGTGTGTTGGGGTTAGGGTTGGAGTTAGAATTGGGGGGTTTCCGCTGTTTAGGCACATCAGGGGCTCTCCAAATGTGACATGGCGTCTGATCTCAATTCCAGCCAATTCTGCGTTGAAAAAGTCAAACGGTGCTCCTTCACTTCTGAGCTCTGCCATGCGTCCAAACAGTAGTTTATCCCCACATATGGGGTATCAGCGTACTCTGGACCCCAAGAGTTATTGTGCAATTTGTCCTATTTCTTCTGTTACCCTTGGGAAAATAAAAAACTGGGGGCGAAAATATCATTTTTGTACAAAAAAAATTATTTTTTTGTTTTTACGGCTGTACATTATAAACTTCTGTGAAGCACTTGGGGCTTCATAGCGCTCACCACACACCTAGATAAGTTCCTTGTGGGGTCTATTTTCCAAAATGGGGTCACTTGTTGGGGATTTCCACTGTTTAGGCGCATCAGGGGCTCTGCAAATGCGACATGACGCCCCCAGACCATTCCATCAAAGTCTGCAATCCAAAACGTCACTACTTCCCTTCCGAGCCCCAACGTGTACCCATACAGTAGTTTTCTCCCACATATTGGGTATCAGCGTACTCAGGACAAATTGGGCAACAACTTTTGGGGTCCAATTTCTCCTGTTACCCTTGTGAAAATAAAATATTGGGGGCGAAAAAATCATTTTTGTAAAAAAAAAAAAGATTTTTTATTTTTACGGCTGTACGTTATAAACTTTAGTGAAACACCTGGGGGTTCAAAGTTCTCACCACACATCTAGATAAGTTCCTTGAGGGGTCTAGTTTCCAAAATGGTGTCATTTATGGGGGTTTCCACTGTTTAGGCAGATCAGGAGCTCTCCAAACAAGACATGGCGTCCAGCCAATTCTGCGTTGAAAAAGTCAGACGGCGCTCCTTCCCTTCCAAACTCTGCCATGCACCCAAACAGTGGTTTACCCCCACATATGGGGTATCAGCGCACTCAGGACAAATTGCACAATAACTTTTGGAGTCTTGTTACCCTTGGAAAAATAAAAATTGGGGTGAAAAGATCATTTTTGTGGAAAAAATATGATTTTTAAATTTTACGGCTCTACGTTATAAACTTGTGTGAAGCACTTGGGGGTTCAAATTGCTCATCAAAAATCTAGATAAGTTCCTTAGGGGGTCTACTTTCCCAAATGGGGTCATTTGTGGGGGGTTTCCACTGTTTAGGCACATCAGGGGCTCTCCAAATGCAACATGGCATCCAAACTCAATTCCAGCCAATTTTGGTTGGAAAAAGTCAAATGGTGCTCCTTCCATTCCGAGCTCTGCCGTGCGCCCAAACAGTAGTTCCCCCCCACATATGGGGTATCAGCGTACTCAGGACAAATTGTACAACAACTTATGTGGTCCAATTTCTCCTGTTACCCTTGGGAAAATAAAAAATTAGTGACTAAAAGATAATTTTTGTGGGAAAAAAATAGGATTTTTTATTTTCATGCCCGGGCATTATAAACTTGTGTGAAGCACTTGGGGGTTAAAAGTGCTCACCAAAGATCTAGATAAGTTCCTTAGGGGGTCTAGTTTCCAAAATGGGGTCACTTGTGGGGGTTTCCACTGTTTAGGCTCATCTGGGGCACTGCAAACGGAACATGACCCCCATTAACGTCTGCATTCCAAAACGTTACTACTTCCTTTCCAAGCCCTGCCGTGCGCCCAAACAGTTTCCCCCCCCCCCACATATGGGGTATCAGCGTACTCAGGACAAATTGGACAACAACTTTTGGGGTCCAATTTCCTTGGGAAAATTCAAAAATTTGGGACTAAAAAATCATTTTTGTGGAAAATTGATTTTTTTTTTTCACACCCAGGCTTTATAAACTTTTGTGAAACACTTGAGGGTTCAAAGAGCTCACAACAGATCTAGATAAGTACCTTAGGGGGTCCAGTTTCCAAAATGGTGTCACTTGTGGGGGGTTTCCACTGTTTAGGCGCATCAGGGGCTCTCCAAACGCGACATGGCATCCAATCTAAATTCCAGCCAATTTTAGTTTGAAAAAGTCAAACGTCGCTCCTTCCCTTACGAGCTCTGCCGTGTGTCCAAACAGTGGTTTTCCCCCACATATGGGGTATTGACGTACTCAGGAGAAATTGCATAACAACCTTATCTGTCCATTTTCTCCTTTTACCCTTGTGAAAATAAAAAAAAAGTTTGTAAAAGATAATTTTTGTGGCTAAAAAGTAAAATATTCATTTTTTCCTTCCACGTTGCTTTAGTTACTGTGAAGCACCTGAAGGGTTAATAAACTTCTTGAATGTGGTTTTGAGTACCTTGATGGATGCAGTTTTTAGAATGGTGTCACTTTTGGGTATTTTCTGCCATATAGACCCCTCAAAGTGACTTCAAATGTGAGGTGGTCCCTAAAAAAAATGGCTTTGTAAATTTTGCTGTAAAAATGAGAAATCGCTTGTCAACTTTTAACCCTTATAACTTCCTAACAAAAAAAAATTTTGGTTCCAAAATTGTGCTGATGTAAAGTAGACATGTGGGAAATGTTATTTCTTAACTATTTTGTGTGATATATTTCTCTGTTTTAAGGGAATAAAAATTCAAAGTTTGAAAATTGCAAAATTTTAAAAATTTTTGCCATATTTGCGTTTTTTCAAAAATAAACGCAAGTTATATTGAAGAAATTTTACCACTAACATGAAGTACAATATGTCACGAGAAAACAATCTCAGAATCGCGAAGATCCGTTGAAGCGTTCCAGAGTTATAACCTCATAAAGAGACAGTGGTCAGAATTGTAAAAATTAGCCCGGTCATTAACGTGCAAACCACCCTTGGGGGTGAAGGGGTTAATTGTATACTAATTGATCACAGACTGAACATGAGTCAACAGTGTGATGCAGCAGCAAAAAAGGCAAATACAATTCTAGGATGTATCAACAGAAGCATACAGTCTAGATCACGTGAGGTCATTATTGCCCTCTACTCCTCTTTGGTCAGACCTCATCTTGAATACTGTGTCGAGTTTTGGGCACCACATTTTAAAAAAGACATCAACAAACTGGAGCAAGTTCAAAGAAGAGCCACCAGAATGGTGACCGGTCTGCAAACCATGTCCTATGAGGAACGGTTGCAGGATTTGGGAATGTGTTAGCTTGCAAAAAAGAAGACTGAGAGGAGACTTAATAGCTGTCTACAAATATCTCAAGGGCTGTCACATTGTAGAAGGATCATCTTTATTCTCATTTGCACAAGGAAAGACTAGAAGCAATGGGATGAAACTGAATGGGAGGAGACACAGATTAGATATTAGAAAAAACTTCTTGACAGTTAGGGTGATCAAGGAGTGGAACAGGCTGCCACGAGAGGTGGTAAGTTCTCCTTCAATGGAAGTCTTCAAACAGAGGCTGGACAGACATCTGTCTGGGATGATTTAGAGAATCCTGCTTTGAGCAGGGGGTTGGACCAGATGGCCCAGGAGGTCCCTTCCAACTCTACCATTCTATGATTCTATGAATGATTGGTCATTGAAAGGTGGGTGCAAGAGACACCAGGTGGTATCTCCCGGCCTGCCAGTTCATCCTTGATTCGCCTGGAGAGACCTTCCCAGAAGGTTGCCACCAGAGCCTCATTGTTCCAAGCGAGTTCTGAAGACAAGGTACGGAAACGGACTGCATACTGGCCCACGGAAAGGTTACCTTGGCGTAACCGGAGCAGCGAAGAGGCTGCAGAAGGCTTCCAAGGACTGTAGGTTCGACACTAGCAGATCCTCTTTCCCAGAGGATTGAGACACGCTAGGGCCTCACCAGATAGGTGTGACATGATGAAGGCCACTTTGGCTCGGTCCAAGGTGAACTGAAGAGTCAGTAGTCCGAAGTGCAACGTTCACTGGTTAATGAACCCTCGACACTGGGTAAGATCTCCGCCAAAGCGTGGAGGAGCCGACAGACGAGGTCCAGAACCTGGTGCATTACTGGCTGTATGGTGGTAACTTCCGCCTTAGAGGATATGGAAGCGGCCGGTACTGCCAGTGTATCGAGACGAGTATTCACAGACCGTAGATAGGAAAGAATCTTGTCCTGCTGATCCTTCTGGGGGGAGATCACCTGGTATAAGTCCGAGATGGAAGACGCCTGGGAGCCAGCGGATTCCATGGCATGTGAAACTGTAACGGGCTGGGTGGTGGTGTAACAAGGGGACATGAGGGGGGTAGTTGTAGCCGAGTGTTTAAAGGCACAGTACTTGGAGTCCCCTGAGCAGACTGTTAGTGAGCTCCCCCGGCCCCTTGTACAGAAATGGACAGGACAAACTCAGCCTCCCCACAGATTACCTTCTCTATTTCGGGCACAGTAGTCCAGGCAATTAAGACTTTAGACAGGCAGCTGTTCTCCAACAGGGAGGATAACTTGTAATAAACAGGGATGTAGTAAAACAAGAGTACAGCACTGGATTCTTGATCTTTCCCTGACATGCTCTGCAGCTGCACCTACAGCGGCTGTTGCAGCCAAAAGTAGACAGGGGTCCACGCACTGGAGTCCTGGGCCATTGACACCCCTCTAGCGGGGGCCCCTCCGGAATCCTGGGGCCCGTGTTGCAGTCTTTTGTCCTTAGCCTGTGGGACCCCCCTTGAGTCCCTAGAGCTGGGTTCCCCAACTCCAGTCCTCAGGGTCCACCAACAGGTCATGTTTTCAGGATTTCCTTAGTATTGCCCAGGTGATAATTGCATCACCTGTGCAAAACAAAGGAAATCCTGAAAACATGACCTATTGGTGGGCCTTGAGGACTGGAGTTGGGGAACCCTGCCCTAGAGTCCTTAGGGTTCGGGACAACAGACCTCTCCCGTCTGGAGGGTCTGGCAGTGCCACATCCGTCCATCCAGCACGTCTACCCTAGCCAAGTATCTGGGCAGTTCTGAGGAAGCAGTGGCTTCCTCTCAACTTGTGGCTACTGCTGGCCCAGGCCCTTAATTAACGGTTTCTTTCCCTAACTCTAACACACAGCATATTCATCAGATTACATTACCATGAGGCAAGATAAACACAGAAAGCATACAGGTGCAGAACATAGCTACATATCGTGAGCAGAGGGTCACATGGAAGGAGAGGAGGGCGCAACTGAGGGACCTGCCTCCTCCTTACAGTGGAACCACTATGCCAAAGCCCAAGGAAGACATGGATGGGCGTGACTAGGAACCTCGCCCAATCCGACCACGGACACGCAAATGCTAACGACACCGCAGTCCGTGGAGAGACAAGAGAGGTGCTCCAGGTGCTACTCCAGGACAGAACTTGGGTAGATAGTGGCTGACCCCAAGGAGTGGATAGCTGGAATGGCCCGGGAAAATGTCCGACAGATGCAGACAGGCAGAAAAAATGACAGGAACCACAGGTGCAAACAGGATAGTCTAACGGAGAGGTGAATACTGGCTCTAAGCACAGAGCCTGGAGACCTGCTATGAGTGCAGGCACCCCAGGCAGCAGCAGACCCAGAAGGGGCAGGACGAGATCTTGGCAGTAAGTACGCTGATGTCTCTGCAGGTAGAGAAGGAGTGCAGGCAGAGATGTGGGCGCTACAACTACAAGGCCAGTGGAAATCCAACTGCTGAATTGGCAGAATGGGGTACTTCTGTTTGACTGTTTCCCACCTGAATGGAGTGGTGGTTGAGCAGTAGACTCTGGCGGACACAAAAAATAAATCAATTTTCATCCACCCTCAGGGACCCTTCAGGAAGGCTCTTTTGATCGTAAACTAACTATGAGATCAAAAACTTAAATTTGTTGCTCAAATCATTCTTTATGGGACTGCTGTTATGTTTTGGTAGCTGAGGAGAGCAGGCAAAAACGGCAATACACCAGAGAGGTTGGAATCTACTGGATTGCAGTACCCTGACTAACCACCACAACTAAAGGCAGCCGTGGAGCGTTCCTACGTTGATCCTAGACGCCTCGTCACAGCCTGAGAGGCTAACTACACCTAAAGATAGAAAGAGGAAAGCTATCTGCCCCGGAGCAGATCCCCAAAGAACAGGAAGCCCCAAACATGTAATGGCGGTTAGACAAGAGGAAATACAGACACAGACAGAAAATAGTATGAGCAAACGCTGGGGCCCAATCTGCCTAGACAGAAAAGGATAGGAAGGATACTTACTGCAATCCAAAAAAAACCCTAAAAAAAGCCAACGCTACTAATTGCAAAAACACCTGAGATCACACGACCTCTGCCACCTAAATTAGTTCTCTGGTGTAACAAAACTAAGCCGCAGCCACAAAAATGGAAAAGGCAAATGAACAAACAACAGTGGCTCCAGAGGAACCGAGAGGAGCCCAAGCCCCCCGGGAGGGGAACCTGGCCAACTTCACAGAAATGCAGAGAAAAATGCAAATGGCAAGCACAAAAACAAAAAACAGAAAATATCTTATCTGAGAGCAGGAGAAGAGGCAAGACTCAGCAAGCTTCCAAGTGAACCAGGAAACAACGTTGAGACAAGAACAATTGATCACCGGCAACCATGATGGGGGGAAACCTCCCTTATATCCAGCCAGTCTGTGATTCCTGATTGCCAATCCTCATTGAATGGTTCAGTACTGTTTGTAACCACCAGAAGGAGCTTCTGCTCAGAATTCATTTCTAAAACATTCATAACAGACTGCCCTCCTATCAGACCCCTACTAATCTAGTAGTTTCAATTTATCATATCTTCTTACGAGAACAACTAATATACAAAGGCCAACATCCCCAAAATGATATGTTATATCACATAAAATACAAAAATCTAGCTAAAGCACACACAAAAAAATATCCATGTAACGCTTCCCACTGTTGCGAGGCGTCGGGACATGGCATAGCTTGCCTAACTAGCCAATGCTCCCAGACCATGACGACGTAAGGCATGCGTCCCCGATGGTAAGAGAATGTGGACCCACTGGACCACAGAGGGAGACCCGGGCCTGCCCGGACTAGGGGAGGGCAGTGACCGGGATCCGTGGCAGCTGAGCATGTGGGCAAGATGATGACCTGCAGGGCTAGACAACACCGCACAACTTCAGGTATGAAGAAACATAAAGTTTACTTGAAGACAAACACAGTACATAAACAGAACTTAATGCCGGGCTCCCGATTCCGCACATCAGCGAAAGGTACACGTCTCCGGATTACAGACGAGTGCAGGAGGACATCTCGGGTAGATGCAGTCCAGGGTTATCTGTCACGGTCATACTAGGGCGGCCTCTCTCTCAGGCGTAGCACAGGCTCAGCAGGAGAACATCAGACACCGACCCAGGACAGACGTCATCACAGGGTAGACCACGGGGGGGACCGGCAGGACATCGGAATATCAGGAACACGGACTGGGACTCAGGAACACGGACTCAGGTTATATAGCAAAGAATCATTGGCACAGGGTTCAGGAACATAGAAGGACTTCAGGAACATAACACAGAGGACACAGTTCAGACATGCAGGTACAGGAACCGATCCAGGATCAAGGATTCAGGGAAAAAGACACAACAGGAACAGACCTGGATATGCAGCCTCCAGGAAGGGCGATCTGGGTATTCTGCCCCCAGAGCTGGCGAAAACACAAGACAGGACAAAGGGAATCAGCTCTCCCAGAACTGATCGCACTCAGAGCAGGAGCTGAACAAACAAACACACATGGCTAGATTCAGGAACTCTATGCAAAGCTCTGGCAACGCCCCACAGGGCAGAGGAACTTTATCATACCTCCCAACAGTCCCGGATTCAGCGGGACAGTCCCGATTTTGATTGACTGTCCCGCTGTCCCGGCCGGGATCTTACTTGTCCCGCACTGCATTGAAAGTGTATCGGCCACACCCCCTCCTTGAGGCATCCGTGCAGCTCTCCCACTGGCCGCGCCCTATTTTTTTCCGGCCACGCCCCCTCTTCATACTGGCCACTCAGGACGCTGTGCCCACTGGGATACTGCTCCCAGCTGTGTCCCCGCCCCCATATAGAGGCAGGAGCCGGACCGGCCTCAGCTGCCATTGGAGGGAGGATAAACAGGAAGCAAGAGAGCATCATAGGAGCCATGTGTGCGGGGAGGAGCTGCTGGATCTTGGTGGATCACATAACGATGAGCGCTGTGTGCGGTAAGTGTGTGTGTGCCTGACACTGAGTGCCACAGGGGACTGCACCGCTATGTGCCAGCCTGCTGTAACACAACTGCGCACACACAGCTCTGCTGCAACACGACTGCACACACACAGCTCTGCTGCAACACGACTGCACACACAGCTCTGCTGTAACACAACTGCACACACACAGCTCTGCTGCAACACGACTGCACACACACAGCTCTGCTGTAACACAACTGGGCACACACAGCTCTGCTGCAACACGACTGCACGCACACAGCTCTGCTGCAACACGACTGCACGCACACAGCTCTCCTGCCAGACTGCGCGCACACAGCTCTCCTGCCAGACTGCGCGCACACAGCTCTCCTGCCAGACTGCGCGCACACAGCTCTCCTGCAACACAACTGCACACACACAGCTGTGCTGCAACACGACTGCACACACAGCTCTGCTGCAACACGACTGCACACACAGCTCTGCTGCAACACGACTGCACACACAGCTCTGCTGCAACACGACTGCACACACCCACAGCTCTGCTGCAACACGACTGCACACACACACAGCTCTGCTGCAACACGACTGCACGCGCACACAGCTCTGCTGCCAGACGACTGCACGCACACAGCTCTGCTGCCAGACGACTGCGCGCACACAGCTCTGCTGCAACACGACTGCACACATACAGCTCTGCTACAACACGACTGCACACACAGCTGTGCTGCAACACGACTGCACACACACAGCTCTGCTGTAACACAACTGCGCGCACACAGCTCTGCTGCAACACGACTGCACACACACAGCTGTTCTGCAACACAACTGGACACACACACAGCTCTGCTGTAACACAACTGCGCGCACACTGCTCTGCTTCAACACGACTGCACACACAGCTCTGCTGCAACACGACTACACACACACAGCTCTGCTGCAACACGACTGCACACACACACAGCTCTGCTGCAACACGACTGCACACACACACAGCTCTGCTGCAACACGACTGCACACACACACAGCTCTGCTGCAACACGACTGCACGCACACAGCTCTGCTGCAACACGACTGCACGCACACAGCTCTTCTGCCAGAGGACTGCGCGCACACAGCTCTCCTGCCAGACGACGGCGCGCACACAGCTCTGCTGCCAGACGACGGCGCGCACACAGCTCTGCTGCCAGACGACGGCGCGCTCACAGCTCTGCAACATGACTGCCCGCACACAGCTCTGCTGCCAGATGACTGCGCGCTCACAGCTCTGCTGCAACATGACTGCGCACACACAGCTCTGCTGCAACATGACTGCGCGCACACAGCTCTGCCAGCAGATGACTGCCCGCACACAGCTCTGCTGCCATATATCGGATGCTGTAGGTTAGGACAGGCAGTGGGGCAGTTGCCTATTCTCATACACCTTCATCTGTTCACTTAATAAGCAGGGGTCCCGTTGCTATGGGTAACTGCCCCAGTGTTGGCCGCACTTATGTTCTGTGATCAGTCACCTTGAATAATAAGTAAATGAGGACACTCTCCATCTGGCCATTTTCTGCTGTATATAAACCTTGTTGGCCATTGTATCTCTTCATGTTTTACAAAGTGTCGGGAAAATTGGATAAGGCCGGCGTCACACTCACCGTACACAAATATGGACTGTATTGTATGAGCGTAATACGCCAAAATGTTGCCGGCACAGCAATCCATATTTCATCCGTTGTCAGGGTGCGGCTGCTTATTTTGCGCATGTAAGCATCCGTATGGCATCCGTACAGCGTTTTTTTTTTCTTGCAGTCTTGCAAAATGGACATTTAACGGTTTTTAGGCCTGAAACTCATTGAAATCATGTTGCGTTTTTCTCGTAAGTCACACACCTGGTCCGTGTGTAATCCGTAGTTTTCTCGCACCCATAGACTTTCATTGGCGTACAACGGGCGTAATACGTGTACAATCGCAGCATGCTGCGGGTGTCTCGCACCGTAAGATACGGCTGAGAAAAATACGCATGATCAGAGCTACCCCATAGAGAAGTATTGGTCCGTGTGTAATGCGTGGTTTTCACGCCTCTCACTCCTCTGTATTCCTCCGTAGTGTGACGCCGGCCTTAGATGAAGATCCTTCTGGTGACCTGAGACATTCCCTCTGTGGCTATGTGACATCTTTCAGGCCCTGGCGTATGAAGGCTGCGTGCCCACAATCAGGAATAGCCGTGTTCTACATCACAGTGGACGGGATGTATAGAAATCTCCTGCTTGCTGTGTCTATTAGCTGCTGTGTAAACTCCCCCCGGCGCGGGTTACGAGACGCAGCATGTCTGTTTCTGGTCTCTGCTGCAGATTTTGACCAATGGAACGTCATTACGTGCAGTAACTCTGTGTGTACTGACGGACAACTGCAATGATTGGAACGCAGCATTTTGGATGCAGTGAAAATACACTGCATCCAAAATACTACTATGGCCGGGGTCACACATATGAGAAACTGGCTTGAGTCTCGGCATTGCCGCCGGCACTTGGACCGGAGCATGCGGCTGCATGTATTTCTATGCAGTTGCACGCTCCAGTCCGAGTGCCGGCGGCAGTGCCGGGTGTTCATGCGAGAGACTCGCACGAGTGACCCCGGCCTATTCCTGATCTTCAGCACACAGCCTTAATCCTGGTAAAGACGCCACCTGCAGGGTTTTTCCTGAGGTGTATTTTTTTTACATCTTTTGTGACATCTTTTGTGGTGCCTCTGCGACCAGATTTTTTTTTTTTTTAATCCTTCTATGTATTACTAATGAGCGTTTAAAGAATGGTCATCTCGTATCTTTTATCTGTCGGGTTCTGTAAGGATTTTACAGATGCCGACAATTGAATTATCAGCTATTCTGCTATCTACAGTACAGACCAAAAGTTTGGACACACCTTCTCATTCAAAGATTTTTCTGTATTTTCATGACTATGAAAATTGTAGAATCACACTGAAGGCATCAAAACTATGAATTAACACATGTGGAATTATACATTACACTTTACAAAAAAGTGTGAAACAACTGAAAATATGTCTTATATTCTAGATTCTTCAAAGTAGCCACCTTTTGCTTTGATTACTGCTTTGCACGCAGAAAAGGTGAACGGATGGACTCTACATGCCTGGTTCCCACCGTGAAGCATGGAGGAGGTGGTGTGATGGTGTGGGGGTGCTTTGCTGGTGACACTGTTGGGGATTTATTCAAAATTGAAGCGGTGAGCGGTCATCTTGCGTAGCACCCCAACACTCTCGTTCTTGGTCAAATAGCCCTTACACAGCCTGGAGGTGTGTTTGGGGTCATTGTCCTGTTGAAAAATAATTGATGTTCCCACTAAACGCAAACCAGATGGAATAGCATGCTGCTGCAAGATGCTGTGGTAGCCATGCTGGTTCATGATGCCTTCAATTTTGAATAAATCCCCAACAGTGTCACCAGCAAAGCACCCCCACACCATCACACCTCCTCCATGCTTCATGGTGGAAACCAGGCATGTAGAGTCCATCCGTTCACCTTTTCTGCATGCAAAGCAGTAATCAAAGCAAAAGGTGGCTACTTTGAAGATCCTAGAATATAAGACATATTTTCAGTTGTTTCACACTTTTTTGTAAAGTGTAATGTATAATTCCACATGTGTTAATTCATAGTTTTGTTGCCTTCAGTGTGATTCTACAATTTTCATAGCCATGAAAATACAGAAAAATCTTTGAATGAGAAGGTGTGTCCAAACTTTTGGTCTGTACTGTATATCCCTATGAAATATATATCAATGTGTCAATATATCTAATATATAAAGCTGAATGTATGTATGTATGTGGGTATGTTTGTCCGGGATTGGAATCCGCACCGTCGCACTTACGGGCATGAAATTTTGCACGCCCGCACGTCTCGACCCCGAAAGCGTCCTAGGCTATGTTTTGAATGGAAATTTTAACCCCGCGCGTTCCAAATCGCCAAACAATTTTGGCCCTATCTACATAATGGGGAGAAAGCTGAATGCTTGTGTGTATGTCCGGCATAGGAATCTGAATTTACGGGCATGAAATTTTGCACGCCCGCACGTCTCGACCCCGAAAGCGTCCTAGGCTATGTTTTGAATCGAAATTTTAACCCCGCGCGTTCCAAATCGCCAAACAATTTTGGCCCTATCTACATAATGGGGAGAAAGCTGAATGCTTGTGTGTATGTCCGGCATAGGAATCTGCATTTACGGGCATGAAATTTTGCACACCCGCACGTCTCGACCCCGGGAGCGTCATAGGCTAGGTTTTGAGTCGAAATTTTAACCCCGCGCATTCCAAATCGGCAAATAATTTTGGCCCGGGATAGGAATCTGCACCGTTGTACTTACGGGCATGAAATTTTGCATGCCCGCACATCTCAACCCCAGGAGCATCATAGGCTATGTGTTGAATGGAAATTTTAACCCCCGCACGTTCCAAATCGCCAAACAATTTTGGCCCTATCTACATAATGGGGAGAAAGCTGAATGCTTGTGTGTATGTCCGGCATAGGAATCTGCATTTACGGGCATGAAATTTTGCACACCCGCACGTCTCGACCCCGGGAGCGTCATAGGCTAGGTTTTGAGTCGAAATTTTAACCCCGCGCATTCCAAATCGGCAAATAATTTTGGCCCGGGATAGGAATCTGCACCGTTGTACTTACGGGCATGAAATTTTGCATGCCCGCACATCTCAACCCCAGGAGCATCATAGGCTATGTGTTGAATGGAAATTTTAACCCCCGCACGTTTTGGTGTGTGATTTTTATGTGCAGAATAAATTTTTGTTAACATAGTCTATTTTGTTACAGCTAACAGCAGTTATTAATTAACCCGGGCGAAGCCGGGTACTACAGCTAGTATATATATATATATCTATATTATGTGTAGACATACCAATATCAGGTAAAAAAAAAGGGGGGAGAAGCCAGCGCCGCACATGGTCAGCATGCAATATATAAAGTGCATATGCACATATTGGATTCTAACTGTGTTAAAAATGAGACATTTAGCAAATAATTTATCAATTCTTTGAGCCACCCCGCCACGACAAGGCATTCTCATATGGGGCAGTCCTACTCTACGTTTTTTATATTCGCTGTGCCATTACGGCCTCCTGAATGTATAAAAGCAAGACTGCAAAAAATCAAAACAAAAGTACCTGAAGCATTGCTGTATCACTCCCATGGTGCCAGTAAGGCAAGCGCAGGTGAAAGCCGACCAGGTCCGGAGATGGACTGCTTGATTTTACACCTGTACCTGGGCCTGTTTCACCCTTCATCTGTGGTGCTGGTCTGGCAGTGCAGAAGTCAGATCTGAAATGTCCATCTCCGGACCTGGTCGGCTTTCACCTGCGCTTGCCTTACTGGCATAGCACTTGTCCGTATTTCTCGCTAGTGTGACTCCGGCCTAAAAGGACATATGTGAGAATTAATTTCATTCTTAAACCACCTCCTGCTTTAAAAAATATGCAGTTAAATCCACTGTGTGAATAAAAACACTACATTTTATAGTCCCACTACCCTGGATTTTGCTGCACATTTACCCCTTTGCATTTAAAAAGCTGAAATCTGTTGCAACATCCCCAACATAAATTGGTATTCTACAGATTTTTAATTTGCGGCGTCTGTCAATTTACACTTGGGATTTCTCTGTATAAAATTTAGTGAAATCTTCTCAACACTGGTATGGTAGTACATTGTTGATTTCTGGCAAGAAAATCCGCAGTGAAAAATCATGAGTTAGTGCTAATTATAAAGTTTCAGGATTTCCATCGTCCGGGCATATAGAGAAGTAAGGCCGGAGTCACACTGGCGACAAAATCGGACGACTGCAATGCGATGAATGACCTATGTTAATCTATGGAGCAGCTCCCAGTATCAGATTTTTTGTGGTCCGTTTTAAGCGTCCCTGTACAATCGCAGCATGCTGCGATTGTCACCGATTGTCGGTCGACAATCGCCAATGCAAGTCTATGGGAGCGATGAAAAATCGGATTACAAACGGACCACACTGTGTGACTTGCGATGAAATCGCATCGGTGTCCTTTAGAAAAGCGGCAATTCATCCCCGGCTATACTGTAAAATCACACTGACAGCTTTAATAAAGACCAGAAAGAATAGATATATACACATAGAACACATATATATATATATATATATATATATACATGTCATTGTGACATGTACATATACATATATTTATAGTTCCTAGACTTCTACATACTGTAATAGCCGCTAATTCAATTGCCGGGTTTTGTGAAATCACAGAAGCCGACATGAAATGATACATTGTTTCCACACATTTAACCATGTAATTTCATGTATTTTTATATATGTTTGAAACATACAATTAGATGAGTGTATTTGTGCAAAATTTCAGACATGTAGGGTTAATTAAAGGTGTAATTTCGTTGAAAAAAAATGCGTGGGCTCCCGCTGTATTTTCTCCACCAGACAGACAAAGCAAAGCGAGTGGGGGCAGATAATAATAGCCTAGGGAGGGTACATTTTTTTTGTGCCCCCCTGGCTACTAACATCTGCCCCCGGACACCCCAGAAAGGGCAAATCTATAATTAGATTCGCCCTTTCTGGCACTTTGCCAGTCTATTCCCATTGCCCTGTAGCGGTGGCGAATGGGTTAATCTCACCTTACTGTCACCTTAGTATTGAAAGGTGACCTTAAGGCAGGTTAATAATTGATAGCTGTCAATTAGACAACTATCAATTATTAATCCTATTGAAGTAAATAAAAAAACACACACACTTTAAGAATAAATAATTTTAATGAAATAAAAACACATTTTTTTGACCATATTTTATTTTACACTTAATCCGTGCGAAGCCATTGATCTCCTAAAATAAAGAAAAAAAATAAAACAACATTATTCTTACCTATTCCGCCGATCTATCACGTCCCACGCTGTAATCCTTCACAAAGGGTTAACTAGCTTTGAGCCAAGCAGTGCAAGTAATCCTGCGTGCTCAGCTCAAAGCTCCTGAATGAATAAGTTCCTCTCCTGGCGACAGGAGAGGATGTGTTTCATGAATGAAGCTTAATTGATTGTGTCCACTTTCCCTTTAGGTCAGGTCACTACAGTTAAATTATATCTATCAAAAAACTGACCGGCACATCCAAACTTAGATTCAGTGTGAACAGGTGCTAAACCTAGAGTCACCAACTCATATACATACAAGAAGAAAAGGTAGCACACTGTAGCGCTATAGCTTGCAAACACGAAATATGAAAAATATGAAAAATGAATTACATCATTACCTTAGAAATATGAAAAATTGAGAAGTCTTAGCGCATAAGATGGCCAAATTATGTGAGCCTGATAGCCACGTCAAGGCTCTTCTCGTATATCAGGTCCCTAACTAATGCCTATCCTCGCTTTAGAAAAGTCTGTCTGCATGGGAACCTATGAATCCTCTTTTCAGACTAAAATCTACATCTCTGTGGAGGGGTGATGAACCTGCTGTAATTAAAAGGCCTGTGACCACCAGGTGGAGTGCTCAGGCAGAAGGTAAATGAATACATATCAAAAAACTGACCGGCACATCCAAACTTAGATTCAGTGTGAACAGGTGCTAAACCTAGAGTCACCAACTCATATACATACAAGAAGAAAAGGTAGCACACTGTAGCGCTATAGCTTGCAAACACGAAATATGAAAAATATGAAAAATGAATTACATCATTACCTTAGAAATATGAAAAATTGAGAAGTCTTAGCGCATAAGATGGCCAAATTATGTGAGCCTGATAGCCACGTCAAGGCTCTTCTCGTATATCAGGTCCCTAACTAATGCCTATCCTCGCTTTAGAAAAGTCTGTCTGCATGGGAACCTATGAATCCTCTTTTCAGACTAAAATCTACATCTCTGTGGAGGGGTGATGAACCTGCTGTAATTAAAAGGCCTGTGACCACCAGGTGGAGTGCTCAGGCAGAAGGTAAATGAATACATATCAAAAAACTGACCGGCACATCCAAACTTAGATTCAGTGTGAACAGGTGCTAAACCTAGAGTCACCAACTCATATACATACAAGAAGAAAAGGTAGCACACTGTAGCGCTATAGCTTGCAAACACGAAATATGAAAAATATGAAAAATGAATTACATCATTACCTTAGAAATATGAAAAATTGAGAAGTCTTAGCGCATAAGATGGCCAAATTATGTGAGCCTGATAGCCACGTCAAGGCTCTTCTCGTATATCAGGTCCCTAACTAATGCCTATCCTCGCTTTAGAAAAGTCTGTCTGCATGGGAACCTATGAATCCTCTTTTCAGACTAAAATCTACATCTCTGTGGAGGGGTGATGAACCTGCTGTAATTAAAAGGCCTGTGACCACCAGGTGGAGTGCTCAGGCAGAAGGTAAATGAATACATATCAAAAAACTGACCGGCACATCCAAACTTAGATTCAGTGTGAACAGGTGCTAAACCTAGAGTCACCAACTCATATACATACAAGAAGAAAAGGTAGCACACTGTAGCGCTATAGCTTGCAAACACGAAATATGAAAAATATGAAAAATGAATTACATCATTACCTTAGAAATATGAAAAATTGAGAAGTCTTAGCGCATAAGATGGCCAAATTATGTGAGCCTGATAGCCACGTCAAGGCTCTTCTCGTATATCAGGTCCCTAACTAATGCCTATCCTCGCTTTAGAAAAGTCTGTCTGCATGGGAACCTATGAATCCTCTTTTCAGACTAAAATCTACATCTCTGTGGAGGGGTGATGAACCTGCTGTAATTAAAAGGCCTGTGACCACCAGGTGGAGTGCTCAGGCAGAAGGTAAATGAATACATATCAAAAAACTGACCGGCACATCCAAACTTAGATTCAGTGTGAACAGGTGCTAAACCTAGAGTCACCAACTCATATACATACAAGAAGAAAAGGTAGCACACTGTAGCGCTATAGCTTGCAAACACGAAATATGAAAAATATGAAAAATGAATTACATCATTACCTTAGAAATATGAAAAATTGAGAAGTCTTAGCGCATAAGATGGCCAAATTATGTGAGCCTGATAGCCACGTCAAGGCTCTTCTCGTATATCAGGTCCCTAACTAATGCCTATCCTCGCTTTAGAAAAGTCTGTCTGCATGGGAACCTATGAATCCTCTTTTCAGACTAAAATCTACATCTCTGTGGAGGGGTGATGAACCTGCTGTAATTAAAAGGCCTGTGACCACCAGGTGGAGTGCTCAGGCAGAAGGTAAATGAATACATATCAAAAAACTGACCGGCACATCCAAACTTAGATTCAGTGTGAACAGGTGCTAAACCTAGAGTCACCAACTCATATACATACAAGAAGAAAAGGTAGCACACTGTAGCGCTATAGCTTGCAAACACGAAATATGAAAAATATGAAAAATGAATTACATCATTACCTTAGAAATATGAAAAATTGAGAAGTCTTAGCGCATAAGATGGCCAAATTATGTGAGCCTGATAGCCACGTCAAGGCTCTTCTCGTATATCAGGTCCCTAACTAATGCCTATCCTCGCTTTAGAAAAGTCTGTCTGCATGGGAACCTATGAATCCTCTTTTCAGACTAAAATCTACATCTCTGTGGAGGGGTGATGAACCTGCTGTAATTAAAAGGCCTGTGACCACCAGGTGGAGTGCTCAGGCAGAAGGTAAATGAATACATATCAAAAAACTGACCGGCACATCCAAACTTAGATTCAGTGTGAACAGGTGCTAAACCTAGAGTCACCAACTCATATACATACAAGAAGAAAAGGTAGCACACTGTAGCGCTATAGCTTGCAAACACGAAATATGAAAAATATGAAAAATGAATTACATCATTACCTTAGAAATATGAAAAATTGAGAAGTCTTAGCGCATAAGATGGCCAAATTATGTGAGCCTGATAGCCACGTCAAGGCTCTTCTCGTATATCAGGTCCCTAACTAATGCCTATCCTCGCTTTAGAAAAGTCTGTCTGCATGGGAACCTATGAATCCTCTTTTCAGACTAAAATCTACATCTCTGTGGAGGGGTGATGAACCTGCTGTAATTAAAAGGCCTGTGACCACCAGGTGGAGTGCTCAGGCAGAAGGTAAATGAATACATATCAAAAAACTGACCGGCACATCCAAACTTAGATTCAGTGTGAACAGGTGCTAAACCTAGAGTCACCAACTCATATACATACAAGAAGAAAAGGTAGCACACTGTAGCGCTATAGCTTGCAAACACGAAATATGAAAAATATGAAAAATGAATTACATCATTACCTTAGAAATATGAAAAATTGAGAAGTCTTAGCGCATAAGATGGCCAAATTATGTGAGCCTGATAGCCACGTCAAGGCTCTTCTCGTATATCAGGTCCCTAACTAATGCCTATCCTCGCTTTAGAAAAGTCTGTCTGCATGGGAACCTATGAATCCTCTTTTCAGACTAAAATCTACATCTCTGTGGAGGGGTGATGAACCTGCTGTAATTAAAAGGCCTGTGACCACCAGGTGGAGTGCTCAGGCAGAAGGTAAATGAATACATATCAAAAAACTGACCGGCACATCCAAACTTAGATTCAGTGTGAACAGGTGCTAAACCTAGAGTCACCAACTCATATACATACAAGAAGAAAAGGTAGCACACTGTAGCGCTATAGCTTGCAAACACGAAATATGAAAAATATGAAAAATGAATTACATCATTACCTTAGAAATATGAAAAATTGAGAAGTCTTAGCGCATAAGATGGCCAAATTATGTGAGCCTGATAGCCACGTCAAGGCTCTTCTCGTATATCAGGTCCCTAACTAATGCCTATCCTCGCTTTAGAAAAGTCTGTCTGCATGGGAACCTATGAATCCTCTTTTCAGACTAAAATCTACATCTCTGTGGAGGGGTGATGAACCTGCTGTAATTAAAAGGCCTGTGACCACCAGGTGGAGTGCTCAGGCAGAAGGTAAATGAATACATATCAAAAAACTGACCGGCACATCCAAACTTAGATTCAGTGTGAACAGGTGGTAAACCTAGAGTCACCAACTCATATACATACAAGAAGAAAAGGTAGCACACTGTAGCGCTATAGCTTGCAAACACGAAATATGAAAAATATGAAAAATGAATTACATCATTACCTTAGAAATATGAAAAATTGAGAAGTCTTAGCGCATAAGATGGCCAAATTATGTGAGCCTGATAGCCACGTCAAAGCTCTTCTCGTATATCAGGTCCCTAACTAATGCCTATCCTCGCTTTAGAAAAGTCTGTCTGCATGGGAACCTATGAATCCTCTTTTCAGACTAAAATCTACATCTCTGTGGAGGGGTGATGAACCTGCTGTAATTAAAAGGCCTGTGACCACCAGGTGGAGTGCTCAGGCAGAAGGTAAATGAATACATATCAAAAAACTGACCGGCACATCCAAACTTAGATTCAGTGTGAACAGGTGGTAAACCTAGAGTCACCAACTCATATACATACAAGAAGAAAAGGTAGCACACTGTAGCGCTATAGCTTGCAAACACGAAATATGAAAAATATGAAAAATGAATTACATCATTACCTTAGAAATATGAAAAATTGAGAAGTCTTAGCGCATAAGAGGGCCAAATTATGTGAGCCTGATAGCCACGTCAAAGCTCTTCTCGTATATCAGGTCCCTAACTAATGCCTATCCTCGCTTTAGAAAAGTCTGTCTGCATGGGAACCTATGAATCCTCTTTTCAGACTAAAATCTACATCTCTGTGGAGGGGTGATGAACCTGCTGTAATTAAAAGGCCTGTGACCACCAGGTGGAGTGCTCAGGCAGAAGGTAAATGAATACATATCAAAAAACTGACCGGCACATCCAAACTTAGATTCAGTGTGAACAGGTGCTAAACCTAGAGTCACCAACTCATATACATACAAGAAGAAAAGGTAGCACACTGTAGCGCTATAGCTTGCAAACACGAAATATGAAAAATATGAAAAATGAATTACATCATTACCTTAGAAATATGAAAAATTGAGAAGTCTTAGCGCATAAGATGGCCAAATTATGTGAGCCTGATAGCCACGTCAAGGCTCTTCTCGTATATCAGGTCCCTAACTAATGCCTATCCTCGCTTTAGAAAAGTCTGTCTGCATGGGAACCTATGAATCCTCTTTTCAGACTAAAATCTACATCTCTGTGGAGGGTGATGAACCTGCTGTAACTACAGTTAAATTGGCAATAAATCAATTAAGCTCCATTCATGAATCTATTCCTCTACTTTCGCTGGAGAGGAACTTATTCATTCAGGGGAATACAGGTCTGAGACAGCATTATTAGCTCTCTGCGACCTGTAACCTGTTAACCCTTTCTGATGGATTACACCGTGGGACCTGACTGTACATCGGATTGGTAAGTATAATTTTGCTTTTTTATTTTATTTTTATTACAGGAAATGGTTTTAGCAGGAAAATAAAATATGGTCAAAAACTGTGTGATTATTTAATTAAACTTATTTTTTATTAAACTGTGTGTGTTTGATTTTTCTTTCATACAATAGGATTAATAATTGATAGTTGTCTAATTGACAGCTATCAATTATTAACCTGCCTTAAGGTCACCTTTCAATACTAAGGTGACAGTAAGGTGAGATTAACCCATTCGCCACCGCTACAGGGCAATGGGAATAGACGGGCAAAGTGCCAGAAAGGGCAAATCTAATTATAGATTTGCCCTTTCTGGGGTGTCTGGGGGCAGATGTTAGTAGCCAGGGGGGGCACAAAAAAAATGTACCCTCCCTAGGCTATTATTATCTGCCCCCACTCGCTTTGCTTTGTCTGTCTGGTGGAGAAAATACAGCGGGAGCCCACGCATTTTTTTCAACGAATTTACACCTTTAATTAACCCCTACATGTCTGAAATTTAGCACACATATACTCATGTAATTGTATGTTTCAAACATATATAAAAATACATGAAATTACATGGTTAAATGTGTGGAAACAATGTATCATTTCATGTCGGCTTCTGTGATTTCACTGAAGCCGGCAATTGAATTAGCGGCTATAACAGTATGTAGAAGTGTAAGAACTATAAATATATGTATATATATATGTCACAATGACATATATATATGTGCTCTATGTGTATATATCTATTCTTTCTTTTGGCATTTAAATACTATTCTTTTGGATCCATTATATGTCAGTTTTGCAAGCCTGCGAGAAAATCTCGCAAGTCGGATGAAAATCGGATGTTACAAGGTACACACACATGCGATTAAATCGCATCTTTGAAGGAAAATCGGATGCCAGAAGGATGTGTGATGTTTTTATTTTGATCCGACAATCGACCGTCTAAAACGGACCGATTTTTTGTGGTTGTGTGTGACTCCAGCCTAATAGTAGTGCTTACACAATGACACATATGTCACACCCATAAAATCTCTCAGGCAGACATGCAGACACACTGGGTGGCTCTGCCATCACCAGCATCTGTATTTTAACACAATGGATACTAAATGAAGCTTGTATAGTTCGGGGTTTTTTTTATATTCTAAATCTGCATTTTGCCATCCTTCCTTTTCTCATTTTACAAGTCAGTCTATATGATGATCTGGGGAGCTTACTAGCAAAGAATATGGAGCGTGTTCAAGCAGACTTGTCCACTGGAAAATTTTTCAATTTATGAAAACCGTTTATGAAACAGTGTGATCAGCAGTGCTAAATGGGTGTGGATATGGGTGTGGCTAGTTGTGAAATGGGTGTGGTCAGGACGTGGCCTAAAATTTGCCGGTTGGGAGGTATGACTTTATATAGGAGCTGCCTCACAGCGATAGACTGGAGCAGCAATTCTAGTGCACACACATTCCTCATAAAAACAGGAAAGGTGTGGGCCGCACACCCTATGCAGAGCCAGACACAAATCAGCACAGCAAGGACACCTGGCAATGGCTGCCGCCTAAACACACGTAGTAAGTCATACATCATTGCAGAGGACCTTGCAACCTATGGGTAGCTTCTACAGCAGTAGCCAGGGACCGCACATGCGGGTGGTCATGCAACGCTGCGGAGACACTCACGCAAGTACGGCTACGCAGCGGAGCTGGGAACTGAGCAGCATCCATACAGGTAACAGACAACAGTATCCCAGCTGGTTAGGGGAAAGGAGCAAAAGGGTTAAAGCAAAGAAATGCAAAGTAACGCTGGAAAACAAGGTACAGATAATACCAGCGTTACAATCCACACATGTATATACCAATAGAATATTTTATTACCTCATTTCACATAAGCTGTCCTACAGAAATTATAAAAATAAAACCATAAATGGGGCACACATTTGTTTTTTTTCATACTGATATGGAAATATCATGTTGTTGGGTGTGGATCCATTTTAGTTCCTTTGTGCACTTTGCTTTTCTCCCATTAGGGTAGCTTCCTGTGACTCTGGTATGGTCCAATCTGCTATTTTTTAACTATTTATATTGGGCTGAAACAGCTAGATTAGTTGAATTGAAATAATAAGAAATTCTAAAGATATTGAATAATATATATATATATTATCATATAAAATCAAACGTGTGTGTGTTTTGTCTTGTGGGCTATTGATATGTATTTTTATTGGAAAGTGCATTTTTAGAGAAACAATAGTCTAGACATAATGCCATAAATTATATCTTACTTGTATTTTATTCCACATTCTAAAGGGAAAAAAATAGAAACCAATAAAAGCTATAATTACAAAAGAACACAATTAACAGTTTAATGAACAGATTGATATCAAGCCTCAAAATAATTCATCTCCTCATATGACTAAATTGAAATCAAGGATACTTCATGCAAATACTACTACAACCAATCTGTGTGTATTCAGTAGCGGTATGAAAAGCAGAATCACAAGCAAGGTATCCTGTTTGACATTGGGATATACCGCAATTAGTGGTTTAGCCCTATAGCATTAATGTTAAAGGAGCAGGAAGGAAGTGTAACCATATTCACACAATGCGAGATGAAACTAGTTTTCCCAGTGGAGGAAGAGAAAAATATGTATTATACATTGCAGGTGTTTAAAAGCTAGTCTGGCAATGTCTTAAAGCGGACCTTTCTCAAAATTTTACATGTTGAACTGGATACAGACTGTAAATGTTTTTTTTATTTCACCTCTCCTTTGCAGGGATATTAGCAATCAAAGTATTTTGCACCTAAACAGTTAACTTTTTTTAAGTCCAAGTGGGCATTACCAGAGAGATTTCACTGGGGGGCGTGAACCTCTTCTTGCTGACACTGACCATTAATAAGAAGGAAGAAACACACTAGGAAAGAAGAACACACTCCCATGGTGGCTTAGAAGAGGCCCAGTGTGAGACATTTATTGTAATACAGTCTGCTCTCCTCACTGCATAGTGCTGACATGTGCAGGAGCACAGCACACCTGAGTGTGATAAACTAACTGTTTTCATTTCCAGCAGGCAGTGTGGAGGGATGGGGCAGAGTTAAGTCTCATTACAAACCCTTAGTAGCTATCCTCTCAATTACAAATTTGCTTTAATGGAAGGACCAAATAAACATAGCACTGACAAAGTAAGTGTAGTGCTGCCAACTCTGCTGTACTACCCCTCTTCCACACTGAATGCTGGAGATGAAAGCTCAAAAGGTGGTAATCACACTGGGGTCTGCTGTGCTCCAGTACATGTAATAACTCGGCAGTACAGAGAGTAGACTGTTAATATGTCTCACACAGAGCCTGAAAAGAAAACTAGGAATATGTTATCTATGTGGGTCTGAGACCATCACCACTAGGGAAGCTGTGCCCAGTTTCTACCAAACATAGCGCTATGGGCAAAAAAAATCTGACTTTGTCCGATTGTGACATTGTTGATTGGTAAAATCCAACACAAGTCACAGTAATTTTGATATAGAAAATTTCACGGATAGCACTCGTACCTGTCAGTCTATGGAGCCATATACATGTATCGAGAATACAAGTCCGATTTTGATCCAAGGGTAAGATAAAAATCAGCAATGCAAGTCAGTAGGTCCATGGAAAAAAAATGGACTGAATCCGATTTTCACGTACTGTCAGAATGGAGAAGGTGGAAATTTTTTTTTTTTTTTATTTCCCCACGTACAAGAAAATCTGATGACATCTGGACCACACTGTACTCAAACTCTGATCAAAGTCTAATCAGAATAATGGCTCTGTTTTTCTCATAAGTGTTTAGATCGGACATGTGAATGAGGCCTAAGGCTGAGTTTAAGGATGATAGGACCCGAATGCAGCAAGATTGCTAACAATGGAGCCAATTATTAAACAAGCCTCGTTTC
The DNA here is from genome assembly GCA_033576555.1 of Oophaga sylvatica. Lineage (NCBI taxonomy): Eukaryota > Metazoa > Chordata > Amphibia > Anura > Dendrobatidae > Oophaga > Oophaga sylvatica. Next base: position 410,939,649 of record JARQOD010000001.1, read on the forward strand.
TAAATTGTGCTCAAATACAGCAATATGTAGAACATCCAGGCAGTCTAGATACGACTGAATGGTAAACATACTTCACAAAGCATCAGTAAGGCCTCTTTCACACATCAGTTTTTTGACGTCAGGCGCGATCCGGCGTGTTGTTAAAAGAACACATTCGGTATCGGATGCGTTTTTTTGTCATTGACTTTCATTAGCGCCGGATCGCGCCTGATGTCGTTGCCTTGCATCCGTTTTTGTCCGGATCCGGCGGAAATGTACATTCCGGCGGCCGGACAAGATGGTCTCTGCAACGTTTTTGTTTTTTTTTAGCGGGCCCACCTGATAGTGCCTGAAGCGGCGTATCAGGCGGCCGGAAATAATACAAGTCTATGGTACCGGACCAGTCTTTTGTGCAATCCGTCAAAAGACTGATCCGGATTCTGGAAACCAAGGTCTCTCTCTCCTCGGTCCGGACATGCGTACCTGCATTTTCCAGGTTGAAAAGGTCAGGTCGGATCCGGCAAGAAAACTGATCCGTTGCATCAGTTTTTTCAAAATCAGCGCCAGATCCGTACTATCAGGTATACGAAGGATAGACCTGACACAAAAAACCTGATGTGTGAAAGTAGCCTAAGTATGGCTATTAAGGCTTTTACTTAAGTGTTTAACAATGTAGTGAATAATTGCTCTCTTTCTGTCATGTGTGCATCGCCACGAAGATCGTCGCGGTTGCACATTCTGACTTCTCACAGCTGAGTTGCTGTTTCTTTGTGTTTGGCAGTTAGGGAGTTAATTCTGTCTGTGCTCAGTTCTGGGAATGGGTGCAGTCTCTCCCGGCTGCAATTAATTATTTGTTGATTGGTTTCCTTTAAATCTCTGGTTGTCTGTTTGGGAGTTGCCAGTGAAATTCTTCATGCAGACCACAGATAGGATTGTATCTGTATAGACTTAAAGTTAAAGAGCTCCTTAGTTGTTTTAAGCTCACCTTGCTTAGAGTTTAATATCCCAGATCATTTATGTTCCTTCTGTGTTTGAGTGTGTATGCAAGTCTGTGTTTTCTCCAGTCTGTCTTATATGTCTAATCTGTGTATTTAGCAGAGTTCAGCCCATATCCCTTTGGTGGTAATCAGAATCCTTCTTAGGACTGATTACAGGGTTCAGGGACTGATAGGAGACAGGGTTAGGCTGGAGACTTGGACCTCTGAACCATTATCAGTACCTCCAAGGTGAGGGATTAGTTAGGACCCCAGTTTAGGGTCAGGTTAGACCCCCGGTCCTCCTCTTTCCTGTGACAGTGTATCAAGTCCTCAAGATTAACCCTGAGTTCAACGGATATCGTGTCAGGTAAATCTATTCTATACTTACATGCTGATGTTGCTATACTAGTTGTTGTATAGAGTGTTGTTCCTGTATTAATAGTTTACTGACATCGTACACATATCATAAGACCGCGTGACATTTTCACTGGCCATAAAATTATTCCCAGTTGCCATGGATCCAGTAGCCCAGCTGGCTCTGCAGTTGCAGGGTTTATCCATGGAGCTGACGGACATTAAGTCCAAAGTTTTGTCTCCCCTGGAGCAAACCAGAGTTGAACCTAAGGTTGCTCTCCCGGACAGGTTCACTGGTGGGCGAGACAAATTTTTTACCTTCAGGGAAGCATGTAAATTGTATTTTCGGCTTCGGCCTCGATCATCAGGGAGTGAAGAGCAGAGAGTGGGAATTGTTATCTCGCTCCTACAAGGGGACCCTCAATCCTGGGCATTTTCCCTTCCTCCGGGATCCCCGGCTCTACTGTCTGTAGATCAATTTTTTACTGCCCTGGGATTGGTATATGATGACCCAGATCGGGTCTCTCTTGCTGAGACAAAATTACGTAAGTTACAGCAGGGAGATCGTCCGGCAGAGGAATTTGCTTCTGAGTTTCGTAGATGGGCCACAGATACTCAGTGGAATGACCCAGCTCTTAGGAGTCAGTTTTGTCATGGGCTTTCTGACAAATTAAAGGACGTTTTGGCTCAGTATGATTCTCCTCCATCACTGGAGGCTGCTATGGCCCTGGCTATCCGTACTGATAGACGGCTTCGGGAGAGGGGTGAGGTAACTCCACTCCCTGTTGTTTCTCCACCTACCACTAAAGTCCCTTATGTTGAGGTTCCCCTTGTCTGTTCGGATGAGCCTATGCAGTTGGGAGGGACATCATTTCGTAGGAGGGGATTGGCGGTACGCCGCAGGACTAGAAGGTGTTTCTTTTGCGGGAAAGAGGGACATTTTGTTGGGGGATGTCCGTCCCGTGCCTTGTTGAGCAAGAAGTCGCCGGAAAACTGTTAATCCCAGGTTGTGTGGTGGACGACAACCTGGGAGTATGTATTTCGTCCGCTAGTTCTTCTCAGTTCCTTGTACCAGTGGAGGTGGTGGTTGGTACGAGAGTGGAGAGATTTTCTGTTCTTCTTGATAGTGGGTCCGGGGCTAATCTGGTTGACGCTCAGTTTGCTCAGGCTCAAGGTATGCATCTGAGTGTATTGGTCAAACCGATCCCTATATTCTCCATTGACGCCAGGCCTCTCGGCCAAGGTAGCTTTGTTCATGAGGTTCATAACATTGACCTTCGGGTAGGGGCAATACATAGGGAACTATTATCTTGTTATGTGTTGGAGGGTCTACCTACTCCTATTGTGTTGGGACTTCCTTGGTTGGTTAAACATAACCCTGTGATTAATTGGCAGTCCAGAGAGATAAGCCAATGGGGTGAGTTTTGCAAAAGTAACTGCATGAACACAGTCATCAGTGCGGTCGTGCCTAGTACTTTGCCTCCTTTTTTGGAGGACTTTGGGGATGTGTTCTCTGAGGAGGGGTGTCAGGAGTTGCCTCCTCATCGTGTGTATGACTGCTCTATTAATTTACTTCCTGATGCTAAGTTACCTAAAGCTAGGTTATATAACCTTTCTGGTCCTGAGAGGCAGGCTATGAAAGATTATATTTCGGAAAGTCTGGCTAAAGGGCATATTAGACCTTCATCTTCCCCAGTGGCCGCGGGGTTCTTCTTTGTGAAGAAGAAAGATGGAGGCCTACGCCCTTGCTTGGATTTCCGCGAACTTAATCGGATTACTGTTCGAGATCCGTATCCACTCCCTCTGATTCCTGATCTCTTCAATCAAATTGTTGGCGCCAAATGGTTCTCTAAATTGGATCTCAGGGGGGCGTATAATCTGATTAGGATAAAAGAGGGGGATGAGTGGAAAACGGCGTTTAACACGCCGGAGGGACATTATGAGAACCTTGTCATGCCTTTTGGTCTGACTACTGCACCAGCAGTATTCCAACATTTTGTTAATGACATTTTTCGTCATCTGGTGGGGCTGTTTGTGGTCGTATATTTGGATGACATTTTAATTTACTCGCCAGATCTTGTGTCTCACCAGGAGCATGTGAGACAGGTGTTGCAGATCTTGCGAGACAATAAACTATACGCCAAACTGGAAAAGTGTGTATTCGCCGTACAGGAACTTCAGTTTTTGGGTTTCTTGGTGTCAGCCTCCGGTTTCCGTATGGACCCTGAAAAGGTGAGAGCAGTGCTTGAATGGGATCAGCCAGAGGATCTTAAGGCTCTGCAGCATTTTCTGGGGTTTGCTAACTACTACCGGAAATTTATTTGTAATTTCTCATCTGTTGTCAAACCTCTCACTGACATGACAAGAAAAGGGACGGATTTTTCTAAATGGTCGGACAAAGCTTGCCAAGCTTTTTCCTCTTTGAAAAAATGTTTTGCTTCGGCACCCGTTCTCATCCAACCAGATGCATCACAGCCGTTCGTTGTGGAGGTGGACGCGTCTGACGTAGGGGTGGGTGCAATATTGTCCCAGGGTCCGTCCCCTGGTAAATGGCATCCGTGCGCTTTCTTTTCTAAGAAATTGTCGTCCGCCGAAAGGAATTATGATATCGGCAATAGGGAACTTTTGGCCATTAAGTTGGCTTTTGAAGAATGGCGTCACTTTTTGGAGGGGGCAGTCCACCCGGTCACCGTCATTACTGATCACAAGAACCTGCTGTATTTGGAATCTGCTAAGCGTCTGAATTCCAGACAAGCTCGATGGTCGTTGTTTTTTACCAGGTTTAATTTTGTTGTCACTTATCGCCCTGGATCTAAGAATGTTAAGGCTGATGCCTTGTCTCGCAGTTTCCCAGGGGCCGGGAAAACGGATGACCCGATTCCTATCCTTCAGGAGGGGGTGGTAGTGTCGGCTGTATGTTCTGAGCTTGAGGAGGAGGTGTTAGAGGCTCAGGGGACGCCCCTGCAGGACCTCCAGGGAGACTGTTTGTCCCAAATCAGTTGAGACAAAAGGTTATTGAGGCACATCATAATTCTGCTTTAGCAGGACATCCAGGGAGTAAGGCTACTTTAGATCTCCTTTCTCGCCGGTTTTGGTGGCCTAACGTTAATAAAGATGTTTTAACTTTTGTTGCGTCCTGTGGGGTTTGTGCTCGTTCTAAGACCCCTCATACCCATCCGTCTGGGACCCTCTTACCCTTGAAACTTCCGGAGCGTCCATGGACTCATTTGTCTATGGACTTCATCACGGACCTTCCTCAGTCGTCAGGGAAGACTGTCATACTGGTGGTTGTTGACAGGTTCAGTAAGATGGCACATTTCATTGCTCTTCCTGCCCTCCCTAATGCTAAAACTCTGGCGCAGGTGTTCATTGGGGAGATTGTGAGACTTCATGGGTTGCCTTCTGATGTGGTGTCAGATAGGGGGTCTCAGTTTGTGTCCAAGTTTTGGAGGGCATTTTGTTTACGTCGGGGGATGCAATTGTCATTTTCCTCGGCTTTTCATCCGCAGACCAATGGTCAGACAGAGCGTCTGAATCAAAGCCTAGAGACTTATCTTCGGTGTTTTGTCTCAGAAAACCAGGAGGACTGGTCTTCTTTCTTGCCTCTGGCAGAGTTCGCTCTTAACAACAGGCGGAGCGAGTCCACTGGTAAATCCCCGTTTTTTGGGGCATATGGTTTTCATCCCCAGTTTTGTACTTTCAATGGGGGGGGCCCTTCTGGGGTTCCTGAGGAGGAGCGTTTCTCGTCGTCACTTGCTTCAGTGTGGAGAGGTGTATTGAATAATCTGAGTGCTATGGGGAACCGTTATAAACGTATGGCTGATAGGAGGAGAGTTTCTGGTCCAGATCTTAATGTGAACGATCTGGTATGGTTGTCTACCAGGAATATAAAACTTAAAGTTCCCTCCTGGAAGCTGGGCCCCAGATTCATCGGGCCGTACAGGATCAGTTCCATAATTAATCCTGTGGCATTTCGTCTGGACCTCCCTCCTACGTTTAAAATTCATAATGTGTTCCACAAGTCATTACTTAAGAGGTACGTGGCACCAGTTATACCATCACCTCTACCTCCTCCTCCAGTGGTGGTCAATGGTAACTTGGAGTTTCAAGTGTCAAAGATCATTGACTCACGTCTGAATCGCCGGTCCCTTCAGTACTTGGTGCATTGGAAGGGGTATGGTCCAGAGGAGAGGACGTGGGTTCCTGCGTCTGACATTAACGCAGATCGTTTGGTGCGGACCTTCCACAGAACTCACCCGGGCAAACCTGGCCCTGAGGGTCCGGAGGCCCCTCGTAGAAGGGGGGGTACTGTCATGTGTGCATCGCCACGAAGATCGTCGCGGTTGCACATTCTGACTTCTCACAGCTGAGTTGCTGTTTCTTTGTGTTTGGCAGTTAGGGAGTTAATTCTGTCTGTGCTCAGTTCTGGGAATGGGTGCAGTCTCTCCCGGCTGCAATTAATTATTTGTTGATTGGTTTCCTTTAAATCTCTGGTTGTCTGTTTGGGAGTTGCCAGTGAAATTCTTCATGCAGACCACAGATAGGATTGTATCTGTATAGACTTAAAGTTAAAGAGCTCCTTAGTTGTTTTAAGCTCACCTTGCTTAGAGTTTAATATCCCAGATCATTTATGTTCCTTCTGTGTTTGAGTGTGTATGCAAGTCTGTGTTTTCTCCAGTCTGTCTTATATTGCTAATCTGTGTATTTAGCAGAGATCAGCCCATATCCCTTTGGTGGTAATCAGAATCCTTCTTAGGACTGATTACAGGGTTCAGGGACTGATAGGAGACAGGGTTAGGCTGGAGACTTGGACCTCTGAACCATTATCAGTACCTCCAAGGTGAGGGATTAGTTAGGACCCCAGTTTAGGGTCAGGTTAGACCCCCGGTCCTCTTCTTTCCTGTGACAGTGTATCAAGTCCTCAAGATTAACCCTGAGTTCAATGGATGTCGTGTCAGGTAAATCTATTCTATATTTACATGCTTATGTTGCTAATCTATATGTTGTATAGAGTGTTGTTCTTTTAAGAATAGTTTACTGACATCGTACACATATCATAAGACCGCGTGACACTTTCCTACAAAGTCATGTTCCGAGAAATGTTTTCCTAAAAAATGTTTAATATAATAAAAAACGTACTGCGCTGTGACTATTAAACGTTGATGAGGATGCGGCATTCGCTAAGGAAAGACCACCAACATCGAGCCCTAATTTAAAAGGAAATTCTGAAGTTTATGGATACGAAAAGTCCAAATACGCATTGCACAGATAGCAGGTTTTTTTTTATTTGTTTTCTGAACACGTTTTTTGTGTTTACGACCCTTTTTAATATACTTTGAGCAAAACATTCAACCTGATTACTGGGAATGATGTAAGGGCACAATAATATGAATGGCATATTGACTAGACGCTAAACCCAAGAACATGGGTGCCCAATCCCCATGTGTGGTCATCACAATCGGTGGTACTCCCACTGATCATTTTATATAATGTCTTTAAGCCAACCTAATATTTTAGACCTATTGTTTCCACAGGTGGATTATAACGAGGGCAATCTGGGCTACCGCCTGGGGCTTGAGGCTCCACGGTGCCCATGACTGGATTACCTTCACTATAATGTACTGTGGTCCGCTATCGGTGACACTAATCTCCAGACAGGGCATTTGCCGTCAGAAGAATGGAGACTATATACGACCACACAGTCACCAACAGTGGTCAGACAATGGTCGCTTGCTCTGGGAAGCGAACGCTGTCAATCAGAAGAGGGGAGAGGCCCCGATATGCGAATCAGGAGGCATAATGGTACACCAAACTCTTAGCCGCACCAAGGGTGCAACGAAGCCTCCACATATGTACAAGCATGGTTGTTATAGCAGCTACCTCCTCATACCAACACTGTAAAGCCCTTTTAAAATGTATTTTGGGGGTGATGGATTCTCTTTAACCCAAAGTTAGAATTTTGCTTTTTAGGAAATACAATTACTAGAAGATCCATGATTGCAGTCTTTATGTATATTGCATTTCCATTTTTCCTTATTGAAAACTTTTAATAAAAATGTAAAAATAATGCAAGGGCAAGTAGGCGCTAAAATAAAGGGTTCTTTGTTCTGTTAGGCCCTATATGATGGCAATTTATTAACATAAAGGTGGTTAACTCCTTAATATTCCCCTCCCATGAGCTAAGGCAGAGATCATATCAATGGTCGCCCATTCATGTGAACGGCCGGCATGTACAGTGGGCAGAAAAAGTATTTAGTCAGCCACCAATTGTGCAAGTTCTCCCACTTAAAAAGATGGGAGAGGCCTGTAATTGATATCATAGGTAGACCTCAACTATGAGAGTCAAAATGAGAAAACAAATCCAGAAAATCACCTTGTCGGATTTGGCAAGATTTATTTTGCAAACTATGGTGGGAAAGAAGTATTTGGTCATTAACAAAAGTTCATCTCAATATTTTGTTATATATCCTTTGTTGGCAATGACAGAGGTCAAACGTTTTCTGTAAATCTTCACAAGGTTGACACACACTGTAGGTGATATGTTGGCCCATTCCTCCATGCAGATCTCCTCTAGAGCAGTGATGTTTTGGGCCTGTCGCTGGGCAACACGGACTTTCAAATCCCTCTAAAGGTTTTCTATGGGGTTGTGATCTGGAGACTGGCTAGGCCACTCCAGGACCTTCATATGCTTCTTATGAAGCCACTCCTTCGTTGCCCTGGCTGTGTGCTTGGGATCAGTATCATGCTGAAAGACCCATCCACGTTTCATCTTCAATACACTTGCTGATGGAAGGAGATTTGCACTCAAAATCTCACGATACATGGCCCCATTCATTCTTTCATGTACATGGATCAGTTGTCCTGGTTCCTTTGCAAAGAAACAGCCCCAAAGCATGATGTTGCCACTCCCATGCTTCACAGTAGGTATGGCGTTCTTTGGATGCAACTCCGCATTCTGTCTCCTCCAAACACGATGAGTTTTGTTTCTACCCAACAGTTCTACTTTGGTTTCATCAGACCATATGACATTCTCCCAATACTCTTCTGGATAAAACAAATGCTCTCTAGCAAACTTCAGATGGGCCCAGACATGTACTGGCTTAAGCAGGGGGACACATCTGGCACTGCAGGATCTGAGACCCTGGTGGCGTAGTGTGTTACTGATGGTAGCCTTTGTTACGGTGGTCCAGCTCTATGCAGGCCATTCACTAGGTCCCACATGTGGTTCTGGGGTTTTTGCTCAACGCTCTTGTGATCATTTTGACCCCCACAGAGTGAGATCTTGCGTAGATCCCCAGATCGAGAGAGATTATCAGTGGACTTATGTCTTCTATTTTCTTATTATTGCTCCAACAATTGATTTCATCACACCAAACTGCTTGCCTATTGCAGATTCAGCCTTCCCAGCCTGGTGCAGGTCTACAATTTTGTTTCTGGTGCCCTTCGACAGCTCTTTGGTCTTCACCATAGTGGAGTTTGGAGTGTGACTGTTTGAGAAGTTCAAACAGGTGCCATTACTACAGGTAATGAGTGGAGGACAGAGGAGCCTCTTAAAGAAGTTACAGGTTTGTGAGAGACAGAAATCTTGCATGTTTTTAGGTGACCAAATACTTATTTTCCACCATAATTTGCAAAATAAGTCTTGCCAAATCAGACAAGGTGATTTTCTGGATTTGTTTTCTCATTTTCACTCTCATAGTTGTGGTCTACCTATGATGTAAATTACAGGCCTCTCATCTTTTTAAGTGGGAGAACTTGCACAATTGGTGGCTGACTAAATACTTTTTTCCCCACTGTATATTCAATCTCCATGCTGGTATAAGAATATTACCATTAGAATCTTGTCCTGTAAGACAATACATAATAAACAAATCTGACCATGCGCTCAACTGCTGTCTGCCATGCTTATCAATTATGCAAAGACCATGTTAATAAGACATATAAAATGCACGCAAGCATTGTCTGAGTGTATCATCTTTTATTTAGATGTCACCATAGTAAACCCAGACGCTAACATAGCGAAATGAGTCACATCTTGTGGCCACATATAATGGCGACATCAGATCTTTTTCAATTGTGAAAATATAGGTACCATGTAATAATATATGTATAACATAAACATGATCAAAACGAGGTTCTGGGGAAGTGGTGAGACCGACGAGACGAAACAGTGTCTGGGTCAATATCAGTCGAATTAAATATTAATGGTACTTTCCATTTAATTTATAATACTAAAACTAGATCCGAGTCCGAGCTTATCGATTCATCTTGTGCAAATATTTCCAGAGCAGATTAGTAGGAAATGATTCAGCGAGGAATTGAGGGATTTACACTTCTACAGGCAGGATCTCAATTCCAAAGTCAATCTGGTCCCATTGCACAGTGTGGAATGTGTGGATGAAAATAGTGCAGATGCAATGTTCTTATTGACTTCCAGTATGATATAAAGGGGATGGACACTTTTTTTTTTATTGTTGGTCTATCCCTTGAATAGGCCATCAATATCTAATCGATGGGGTTGTGACACCCCTCAGTTCTTACTGACGCCGGCCAAAAGTTCTCGGATGACATTGTTACACAGAAGCTCTGTCATCTCTGAAGTGTCTGTGGCCGGGTTCTGCAGATCTCCCCCTATTCAACTGAATCTTCAGTGGCCATAATAGTGTTGACGTAGCTGATATGTTCCAGCAGCATCCGAGAACTTACGGCCACAGCCAATAACAACTGATCGGTGGGGAAGCTGGGTGTTGCACCCCCCACTGATCAGATATTGATGGCCTATCCTAAGGATAATTCAAAGTCAAGAAGGTACTGGCACTCACATACGTTTTTTTTTTCTTGGTTCCTTTATTCAACAAAGCTGGACACGTTTCAGCTGATCCAAAGCTTTTGTCAGCGATTAAGACTTTTGAATGGGCTGAAACGTGTCCAGCTTTTTTAGAATAAAGGAATCAAGAAAAAGCCTGTGAGTGCCAGGACCTTCTTGACTTTGCATTATCTACCCTTTCCACATGCACCACTAATACTATTGGAGTGCCAATCAATTTGGATTACTATCCTAAGGATAAGCCATCAATAAAAAAAAAAAAAGTAGCGGCCAACCTCTAAGGATTTCAGGGTGCAAGCCGGGTGGACTTGCGTTGGCTATGCAGAAAACGTTCTTCTGATTGTTTCCTTTTAAGTATGTGGTTGTCCTGGGCTCTGCCCTTACATAGCCTGTTTCCTCAAGTTGTCAGTGCCAATGACAATTACTCTTTGGCATTGGCGGATCAATGCTAAAATGCAGTTGAGCTGCATGCTGCACTCCAATTACAGATTCAGTTTAGTGACAAATTTAGTGCAAAATTCATTTATATTATGAGGTTGCCATCTTGCAAATGACCTAGGCCAGGAACAGTTTGTACACCGGGAAAGGCATCTAGCGGGAATCATCTGAATCTCTATGACCCAATTCTTCCAAGCGGTTGCAGAGATATGATTTCAAACTGGGTTCATCTTTTTCAAACACCCCATACTATCAAGTTTCCCCCAGTGACTGATTGCAGAGATCTCAGTTTTCCAGTAATGATTGCTGGGGAAACTATAGTGCAGGTCTTCATGAGAAGTATTTTACATCACCCACTGAAATCAAAGGGTCGACTATGTTAAGAATGATAATTGTGTGTTGTTCAAGTGTAGAGATGAAGGGTGGTACTCCGTGGCCAAATAAAATCTTCTTTAATAAAACGTTACAGCATGGATGCAGGGGGAGCGGCTCACATGTGTGGGGTCCTCCTAAGCAGGAGACACTCTTTTACAGCCATGGGTCCACAGCATATGGATGAAAGTTGTCTTCACCAGTGTGAATACTTTTGTGTACTCAATCAGCAAGACACAGATGATACAAGGGTATAGGAGTTAACTATGAAACATCCGAAGAGAGGGGGTAGAGAGATGGTTATTGGACAAACTGCATGTACATTTTTGTCCTCCACGTTTCCTTTGTTGTCCTTTCCAGAATGTGGACAGAGATAATTACAATTTTTCTCAGTTATACAATTGCGCCATAATCACTTCCAATGACCGAACCAATGTGAAATTTGACTTCTTGGAACGCTCATAGCAAAATACCTTTACATGTGGTTTACAAACATTCCAATATTAGAATATTTACTAAATCACGGCCACATCTTTTTGCCTTTGGCCAATTCGAAAATGTTAACTTTTTTCATAACCTTTACATACAGGACATGGGGACAAATGGCAACATATATAATGGACGAATGCATGCCTTCCAATCTACCAGTGGCTATACAATCTTTTTTTTTTTTTTATGTACCACGCCGATATAATGAATGGCACTTTAGGGCCAAGGTCACACCAGCATATGAAAAATAGTCTGACTTTCATCTGTATTGTTATCTGTTGCCACCTGTGTGCCTGTATTTTATATCCATGTGGCATCCATATTTATACATCAACATTTTAAATGTACATGATCAAATACAATGCCATTATTAGCATAGGAAACTGTATCTGTAAAACTCAGATGCAAAACGTTATGTTCTGAATGGGATCCAATTTTTTTTTATGCACCCAAAGAATAGGACGGGCACGTCTTATCCAATACACGGAACAGACTAGTGCATGCAGGGATTTTCTTCACACTGAGGCCTGACTAGAATAACATTTCTGGCGAGGCGCACAGTGGTGCATGCCACAGAGAAGAGTCATCAAATTCATGCCAAGTGGCATCTTATTCCTGCAGGCCTATCACTGAGAGATGTTTCAAACATCAGTCTTAATGAATTGGGGCCATAGACTTAGGGGTATAGGTCTATTGCCATAGAGGCTGCTTCGGGGCCTAGAACTACAAGGAGGCCTAGGACACTGGCCAAAAAAAACAAAAGCGTGTGTGTGTGCAGCAGTGCTGTGCGTATACAGCACAGACCAAAAGTTTGGACACACCTTCTCATTTAAAGATCTTTCTGTATTTTCATGACTATGAAAATTCTACATTCACACTGAAGGCATCAAAACTATGAATTAACACATGTGGAATTATATACTTAACAAAAAAGTGTGTAACAACTTAAATTGTTTTATATTCTAGGTTCTTCAAAGTAGCCACCTTTTTGCTTTGATGACTGCTTTGCACACTCTTGGCATTCTCTTGATGAGCTTCAAGAGGTAGTCACCGGGAATAGTTTTCACTTCACAGGTGTGCCCTGTCAGGTTTAATAAGTGGGATTTCTGGCCATATAAATGTGGTTGGGACCATCAGTTCAGTTGTGTTGTGCAGAAGTCTGGTGGATACACAGCTCATAGTCCTGCTGAATAGACTGTTAGCTGCTTTTTTCTTGCCATAAAGCTTTTGATACGGTGCCATACAAAAGGTTAATACATAAAATGAGAACAATGGGGATAGGGGAAAATATGTGTAAGTGGGTTAAGAACTGGCTCATGGATAGGAAACAAAGGGTGGTTATTAATGGAGCACACTCGGACTGGGTCACGGTTAGCAGTGGGGTACCACAGGGGTCAGTATTGTGGCTGCTTCTCTTTAACATATTTATTAATGATCTTGTAGGGGGCATACAGAGTAGTATTTCAATATTTGCAGATGACACTAAACTCTGCAGGGTAATAAATACAGAGGACAATTTTATATTACAGGAGGATTTATGTAAACTAGAAGCTTGGGCTGATAAATGGCAAATGAGCTTTAATGGGGATAAATGTAAGGTCATGCACTTGGGTAGAACAAACAAGATGTATAATTATGTGCTTAATTGTAAAACACTGGGTAAAACTGTCACTGAAAAAGACCTGGGTGTATGGGTGGATGACAAACTCACATTTAGTGGCCAATGTCAGGCAGCTGCTGCCAAGGCAAATAAAATAATGGGATGCATTAAAAGAGGCATAGATGCTCATGAGGAGAACATAATTTTACCCCTATACAAGTCACTGGTGTGACCACACTTAGAATACTGTGTACAGTTCTGGTCTCCGGTGTATAAGGCTACTTTCACACATCAGGTTTTTTGTGTCAGGCCTAATCCGTTGTATACCTGATAGGACAGATCCAGTGCTGATTTTGAAAAAACTGATGCAACGGATCAGTTTTCTTGCCGGATCCGACCTGACCTTTTCAACCTGGAAAATGCAGGTACGCATGTCCGGACCGAGGAGAGAGAGAGACCTTGGTTTCCGTTTCCAGAATCCGGATCAGTCTTTTGACTGATTGCACAAAAGACTGGTCCGGTTCCATACACTTCTATTATTTCCGGCTGCCTGATGCGCCGCTTCAGGCACTATCAGGCGGGTCCGGAAAAAAAAAAACGTTGCAGTGAGCGTCTTGTCCGGCCGCCGGAATGTACATTTCTGCCGGATCCGGCCAAAAACGGATGCAACGCAACAACATCAGGCGCGATCCGGCGCTAATGAAAGTCAATTACAAA
>JARQOD010000001.1:410953501-411010394 GCA_033576555.1 Oophaga sylvatica
CTGAGGACTGGGGTAAAGTTATTTTCTCTGATGAATCCCCTTTTCGATTGTTTGGGACATCAGGAAAACGCCTCATTCGGAGAAGACAAGGTGAGCGCTACCACCAGTCTTGTCTCATGCCAACTGTTAAGCATCCTGAAACCATTCATGTGTGGGGTTGCTTCTCAGCCAAGGGAATCAGCTCTCTCACAGTCTTGCCTAAAAACACAGCCATGAATAAAGAATGGTACCAGAATGTCCTCCAAGAGCAACTTCTCCCAACCCTCCAAGAGTAGTTTGGCGATCAACAATGCCTTTTCCAGCATGATGGAGCACCTTGCCATAAAGCAAAGGTGATAACTAAATGGCTCAGGGAACAAAACATAGAGATTTTGGGTCCATGGCCTGGAAACTCCCCAGATCTTAATCCCATTGAGAACTTGTGGTCAATCATCAAGAGACGGGTGGACAAACAAAAACCTAAAAATTCTGACAAAATGAAAGCATTGATTGTGCAAGAATGGACTGCTATCAGTCAGGATTTGGTCCAGAAGTTGATTGAGAGCATGCCAGGGAGAATTGCAGAGGTCCTGAAGAAGAAGGGTCAACACTGCAAATATTGACTTGCTGCATTAACTCATTCTAACTGTCAATATAAGCTTTTGTTACTCATATGTTCACAATTATATTTCTGTCTGTGATAAAAACATCTGACAAACACACATAAAAACCAGAGGGCAGCAGATCATGTGAAAATATAATATTTGTGTCATTCTCAAAACTTTTGGCCATGACTGTATACAGCAAACAAAACACCCTATAAATGGATGTGCAAAATGCATGCAAAAAAGTATTAAAAGAAAAAAGTAAATATTAAGCTACAAGAAATCAATTAACATTCAGTAAAAACAAGATACACACTAGAAAACGCCTTGCGGGTAAATGCAAGGGGATAATTAGTTCATGTGCACATTATACAGACACTGTTGACTAATGTGAGCAGTGCAATAAAGTGCCGGTAAATAAATAAAAAAATGCATGAGAGTAAATCATGCCTGACTTTTTTTAATATATGACAAAGCGAATAGTGAAATCATAAAGGGACTTGTACACAATGGGGAAAATACTAGACAGGCTAGGACCTTGTCGCGATGGGATGGCTTTTATGCCTTTTTGATCAAAATAGCGTTAACTAAGTACCCTATGGTATTTACATGTACCGATAGTTTACTTACTATAGGGTATATGCTCAATTTGTTTTTTCTTGGATTTTGACAATGGTGAAAATGTACCCGACATGCGTTTCGCCAATGGGTGTTTGGCAGTACTTATCCCCTGTGACTTGGCTTAGAGTGACTTGATTCAAGTAAAAAAATTAAATTGTGAAACGTAATTTCTGTATGTAGTGGCCCTTGCAGCTGGAGTACTGGGCCAGGAGCATCAAACAGTTTTGCTCCTTCCAGTCATCGTGTGGCTTGTATAAATTCCAGTGCAGTTCAGTTATTTCTTTTCCATCCAGATGAAAAATTGCTATGAGACTTGAAAATGTGATGGTCTAGTAGCCGGTTCTTCATAAAATACAGATACGGCAGTTTACAACCACTTTGTACGTAACCCCTTCTCATGTACAGCACCATGGAATCAATGCCGCTATAGAAATAAATAATAATAATAAACCAGAAGTGCGTGTAAGTCACCATTAGTACAGATACATGCAAAAGTCATGGAAATAAAGATTCTTAAAAAATGGGTATTGATTTTACTGTACAAGATTAAAAAAAAATAGCCTTGTGTTGCATGGTGAACCAAACCATTTCATGCAATGCTCCTTTTATGCCAACTCTCACCGCTCCCCAATGATCAGCTTTTATCTCCAAAAAAGCTGGAAGTAGTCAGACTTTTTCCCCTGCAGATATTGCGTGGAACGCTGCCTATGAATGAACGGGAGAGATGTGACTCTTGGATGTTTTGAGTCTTCCAGAGTCAGGGACATTGTTTCAAGTGGATTATACTAATTGGACAACCGCTTGTAGAGGGGATCATGTTAGCGGACTTGTCAAAAGGTGCCTGGGTGGCTCAAGTGCACGGAGTCCGCTCCATACTGAAATTGAGCTCTGTCTGGTGTTTGTAATGTACTCTTAATATTTAATTTCAGCTCTGTGTAACGATGTGTGAGCCCTGCGCAATCTGCACTCCCTTCGCTGCTTTTTTTTCTAATTATTACCCCCCCGGATTGATGTGTTGTACTTGGGTTTGACAGTACATTTTACTGACGTAACACAAAGCCCCCCCCCCGTAATTCTACTGCACTGACTCCGGGATGTGGAGTCGGTAAGCCAAACCTCCGACTCCAACTCCTCAATTTCCATGACTCCGACTCCACCAAAATGAACTCCGACTCCACAGCCCTGTGCACTGTACTGAAGCTCCGTGGAAAATAGCTAAATAGTAACTAAACTTTCCAAACTTATTTATTTTATCAATTATTATATTCCACTATGAAAACGACTTCTCTTTGCTAATCACTTCATTAAGCAATTTGGTTTCAGTCCTCTAAAAATAAAACCTTGGATCTACTTGGCATCCAAACCTCTTATTACTCTAGTGGATTGACTGTGAGACTCCTTGGCATGGAAAGTAAAAGCCCCATGAGAAGCAGGCAAAGCACACAAAGGTGTCTGGCCGATTGGATATAAAACTTCACCAGTTTATTAATACAGCTTAAAATATTGCAAAATACGACGCGTTTCGGACATAAAACTCTTTTTAATCATGGACCTGTCAAAAGAAAACAAAACAAAAATTTGCACCGTTTGACCTCCATACCATTGCTTACTCCATAGTCTTATTTGTTTGGCATTTCTGTACTACGTCACTATACCCTGGGAGTACGAACGCTGGCAGTGGGGGAGGAAGCAACTCAGGCGTTTGCTCTCTCCTCTGTGCTCAAGAGGATCTTGCTGTGTCTCCTCCGTAAGCACCATTATGTAGTGTGTCTCCTGCACCGTGCCGCTCTCCGACACGGTTATACCTAGTGCAGGTGAAATTAGGCAGCGCTGTCGGCTCGGCTCTTGAAACCTATAGAGCAGGCGCGTCAGCTCTGCCTAGTCTTGCCTGTGCTAGGTGCAATCGTGTCGGAGGAGTGGCACAGTGCAGCAGACACATAACATGATGGTGCTTATGGAGGAGACACAGCGAGATCCTCCATAGCTCAGAGAAGATGATACATGCACTGTAAAATTACCTGCGTTATACCTGTGGATTCATTGCAGATTTACTGGAGATTTTGTTCAGATTTCCCCTGCGGTTTTACACCTGCGGATTTCTATAAGGGAGCAGGTGTAAAACCGCTGCGTATTTAAATCCGCAGCAAATCTGCGCGGAAAAATCCACAGCATGTGCACTGCTGTTTTTTACATAGATTATAATGGTACTGTACAACGCAGCAGAATCCGCAGCGTGGCATGCACCCTAATAAGTAAGCCATGGTTTGGAGGCTAGATGCAAGGTTTGGTTTTTACAGATCTAAAGTGAACTCTTAATAACTTGATTAGCAAAGTTAAATAACTTTCGGTGCAAAAAAAGAGTTACTCTTTGACCACACGGAAACTAATTTGCACAGAGTGGATGTGTCCCTCTTCTAACTTGCTGTGCGGTAGGTGACATGGGATGCACCTGATGGAAGATTCGGCTTGCCTTAATGGAGAACTGGACACCTGTTTTGTACCTACACTTGATTGAATGATGTCATACGAGTCCCGTCCACTCAGGAGTAGCGGGCTGTGGGGATAATGTAATGCGCGTAAGTTAGGACATATTTTTCAGGTTCCTTTTTAGTTGGCTTAAGTTTAACCACCTTGGCAGTGCTCCTGCGTTCATGCTTTTATGGGACTTTTTATTGCTCCAAATGCTGTCTGCGCAGTGAATTCATAATTTGGGCCCAGATTAAATCTGGACAATGCCTGTCCATATGCTCTGTTCTGGGCAAAAAGGCATCAGTCTTGGCTCAGGACGCCCCTCTAAGGCAAAATAGAGGCCAAGTCTGTAAGACGGGCTCCTGTTCTGGTGGACATGTATTACAAGGACTGCCATTTACCTGCTGCTTTCTAGGGGTGTCAGGAAGGGGACCTGGATCAATCTGATGATCGCCCTAAAGTGCTGCATTTTTTGAAGGGGGTTGGCTGAGAGAACTCCATTATATAAAAATATTTTTCCTTTGCAAGAACAGGTACTGTAATTATATTTTAGTATTTCACTACTTCTCCTAATGGGTGGAAGGGATTTTGATACCGTGCATACCTCCTTTTAGCGTCTTGGTAGATGGTCATAAAGCCATCATCTTATACAGCAGTGATGGCGAACCTTTTAGAGACCGAGTGCCCAAACTGCAATCCAAAACCCACTTATTTTTCGCAAAGTGCCCTGAATACTGAGGTTTTAGATTAGAAAGACAACTTGTACATTAGCGCGCTATAGAGTCAATATCAAAGAGCTTGTAAGCGCTGCACTCCAAGCCTAAGATACTAGCCACCAATTGTAGTGAAGGTCTGTTCTTGAGAATGGAGAGGATTTGTAATCAAAAGTAAAATTGCAAAGTTGTTTGTTTTTACATCCTCTGCAATTGTAACTTTTTATCATGATGAGAACAAACCCTTTAATGCAGGAGTATCAAACTCAAATACACAGAGGGCCAAAGTAAAAAGCTTGTAGAAAGTTGCAGGCCAACCTTGATATTTGTTAAAAAAAAAAATGTCTACAATTGAGGAATTTTTTCTTTATCAGATAAAACGATTAACTTTTGGAATTATAGTGGAATAATGTTATGTAAAAGCAGTAAAAAGCACGTGGCCCAATGGCCTAATTTACATATGTAATAAGAAAGGATAAATAAAAACCTTGAATAAAGCAGATAAAGTATGATGCAAACAAAAGTGCTCCCAAATATAGTGTGACACCCCCACAGTGAACTCCTCCACACACACAGTATGATGACCCTACTGTACCCCCTCCCTCAGTTCCCCCATCAAAGAATGGTGACCCCATCACAGTATGATTCTCCAACTGTAATCCCCACACAGCCCTCCATACAGTACAACGGCAGAAAAAGTCCTCCATACAGTACAGTGGCTCCACATAGATCTCCATAAAGTATAATGGCTCCACATAGTCCTCCATGCAGTATAATGGCCCCACACGATGCTCCATACTGTATAATGGCCCCACATAGTGCACTATACTGTATAATAGCCCCACGTAATGATCCATACTGTGTAATGGCTCCACATAGTGTTTCATACTGTATAATGTGCCCACATAGTGCTCCATACAGTATAATGGCCTCACATTAAAAAAAAAAAAAAAAATTCCTTATATACTTGTGTATAAGCCAACCCGAGTATAAGCTGAGGCACCTAATATTGACACGAAAAACTGGGAAAACGTATTGACTCGAGTATAAGCCGGGTATGCATTGTCCCCTAATCCCTATTCTGGTATGCATGGCTCATCATCCCTATCCTTGTCTGCATGGCTCATTATCCCTATCCTTGTCTGCATGGCTCCTTATCCCTATCCTTGTCTGCATGGCTCCTTATCCCCATCCTTGTCTGCATGGCTCCTTATCCCCATCCCTGTCTGCATGGCTACTTATCCCCATCCCTGTCTGCATGGCTCCTTATCCCCATCCCTGTCTGCATGGCTCCTTATCCCCATCCCTGTCTGCATGGCTCCTTATCCCCATCCCTGTCTGCATGGCTCCTTATCCCCATCCCTGTCTGCATGGCTCCTTATCCCCATCCCTGTCTGCATGGTTCCTTATCCCCATCCCTGTCTGCATGGTTCCTCATCCCTGTCCTGTTATGCATGGCTCCTTATCCCTGTCCTGGTATTCATGGCTCCTCATTCCTATCTTTGCATGCATGGTTCCTCATCCCTATCCTTGTATATATGACTCCTCATCCCCTATCCTGGTATGTATGGCCCCCATGAGAAAAGCATTTAAAAAAAACTTATTACTTACCTTCCCTGCGCGTCCTCGCAGCATCTTGTTCTGGTGCCAGCGTCATCTGCGGCTTAGCGATCACATGTCCCCACTCATTAAGGGAATGAATTTTCATCTCCAGCCTATGGGAGTGGAGAGACGTGAATATTCATTACCTTAATGAGCCGGTGCTAGCCTGGCAGCTGCTGAAAGCCCACGGCTGAAACTGTGCGTGCTATAAGAGAAATGCATATTCATTGTCAGTGCAGTGAATATTCATTTCTCTTTATCAGCAGGCACAGTTACAGCTGCTGGCTTCTGCCTCCTGTGACCTGCTACTTCGCCGCTTCCCCTACCCTGCCGTCTTCTAGTCCTGAGGAGATGGCGTTCGTGCCCACCGGGAGGGCTCTTCGTGCCCCCTTTGGCACGCGTGCCATAGGTTTGCTGCCACTGTTATAGAGTAATCGCTTTAATTGCTTTTTTTCCTTTTTAAATACCCATTAACAATGAGTATCCTACAAGCTTTGGTTTTAATACGGGCATTGTAATACTTTATCACCTTGTCGCTTTCACTGCGGGAACAGCTGTATGGTCCGTGGCATTTTAGAATGACTTTTGGCTACGGTTCCTCTTCCGATCTCTGTATTGTGCTCGCTACTATTTTTTTATGTGAAGCCTGGGCTACTGCAAGAGAGACGAGAAGGTGTCTGAATATTAAGTGAATATAATCAAGAACATGGCAGCATTGAGGAGAATCACCAGCCGGTAGACACAAGTACACGAGTTCTAGGTGCCCGTTAAGTTGGCCAATATGAGGAAGATAGATGATCTCCAAGTCCAGGTAAGAGGATTATTTACCTTGCTGCATTTTAACTGAAATAACATTGAATCTTAAAGGGGTTGTGTTAGTAGGTTTTTGCTATGTATTCTGAAAGCAGCATAATGTAGGGGCTGAGATTCTGATTCCAGCGAAGTGTCACTTACTGGGCTATGTTTTGCTGTTTCAATAAAGTTGGTGTTTTATCAGCAGGAGATTATCACTAGAGGACTAGGTGTCTTGTGCCTCCTGGTCCAACCACGCCCCCTCCACTGATTGGCAGCCGTCTGAGTACTGTATATTGACCGTGGTGTGGGCGGGGTTATACAGAGCTCAGCATTGCAAGCTCTGCGAGAGCTACAGCAGAGAAAACTGAGTGTACCATAACTGCTGCACCCAGTAAACAAAATGACGCATCGCTGGAATCAGCCCCTACATCATACCTCTGTCAGATTGCATAGCAAACACCTGCTGATAGATTCCCTTTTAAGTTTTAATTTTGATTAACCAAAAAGCTTGATTTCTGCCATATTTATTGGCAATTTTTTATATCTCTAAAAAACAAAAATCATTTGTTTTTAAGGTCAGACCTAAGTGAGGTCAGCCAGATCTCCTCTTCTGCTCCTTTGCAGTAGCTCAGACTACGGGACCTTGTGCCACAGACTCCCCAGTGTGTAAGTATTTAGCATGATTTTTTAACATCTGATTTCCCAACCTCAATACTTATTCTTATGCCATATTTTCTTCCCACAGGGGATCTGTTGAGTGAGAAACATCCTAGGAAACGCTACCCTGCTCCTGAAGGCCACCGGAACATTCACTGTGAAGTATCTTGTCAAAATGAAGGTGTTTTGGAAACCAATGTGCAGCCGCACAACATTGGTAAAGGATCCCAGGAATATTCCAAACTTAAAATCAGGAAATTGGACCGAAAGGACCATAAAAGTCCTCTGTTATCTTGTGACTATTTATGTGAAGGTGCAGAAGATGGCAAAGTATCATGTTCGGAGCAAGATCTTCCCGAAACAATAATGGACAGTTCATCAGCAGAAGACCTTTACCTGCCAGAGAGAGATTCTTCTTCAGATGGTGATGACCCAGTGTTATTTGAAAGGCCAAAAGGAATGTTGAAGAAGAAGTTTAGACGACGTTCATTGTTGGTTTCCAGATCTACACCTTCAAGTTTTCAGCCCTTTCGAGCAAGAATGAAGAAACCACTTGAAGAACCTCAACGGTGCGTACAGGATCAGCTGGAGAGAGCAGGTTCACATGTAGATCAAAGATTAAGAGATCTTTGTGAGCTCCAGAGGACAATGGCTACAGACTTGCATGGTCTTCGCACTGAGATGGCCAACGTTGGTCTGATACTTGGGAAGATGTTGGTGCTTCTGGAGAAATCTATGACTTCCAGTTCCAATGCAGATAAAGCCGATGAAATGTGAAATAACTGCACTGTAAAGGTACTGTCACACTAAGCGAGATCGCTAATGAGATCGCTAAAGCGTCACCATTTATGACGTAGTAGCGACCTCGTTAGCGACGCAGCTGTGTGTGTGACTTGTAGCAGTGATGTGGCCCGTGCTGAGATGTCGCTGATCGCTTATGAACGTTCTGAGCCGTTTTTTGGTCGTTGGTGTCCCGCTGGTGAGCCTGAATCGCTGAGTGTGACACCCTTTATGAACGACTTTACCAGCGTCGCAGGTGGGACTAGGTTTTCCCAACGACCGCAGAGGTCGTTATACAGATCGCTGATGAGTTGTTTGGAAGCTAACTAGCGATCACATAGCGATCACACCAGTGATCTCGCCAGGACGTGTCGTTGTCGTGATCGCTAGTGCGATCGCTAAGTGTGACAGTGCCTTTACTTTGCAAAGGTTTAAGAGTCCATTAAACTGTTTAACTGTTACTTTTTGTTTTTTTTTTAACAATATTTTTTATTTGTGCTTAATAAATGTTGTTGTGTGTATTGGGTGATGTAATTTTTTGAGTTGAAGACTGATGCTTGGTTTGAACTCCAGAGATGAACAATACATTTATTCACATTTCTGCCCTATCTTAACTGAGATTGCTATTTCCCTACAAAATGTAGGCTGCTTTTATTTAAATCCTTATGAATGGAAATGTGGATACCGGCATGGGATATTACATAAGAAGAAACTTATTTTAAAAATGCAGGTTTACCTTTACAAAAAAAAAAATCACAATCCATCTTTAATCCAGTAATATTTAACCCATTCAACAAAGCCAGTCTCCATTTTTGCATTTTTCTTTTTCCCTCCCTTTCCTCCCCTTCTTCCAAAAGCCATAACTTTTATATATTTTTCTGTCTGCATAGATTAGTAAGGGCTTGATTTTTACGGGATGAGTTGTACTTTTGAATGATACCATTCATTTTACCCCATAGCATATTGGAAAACGGGAAGAGAATTCCAAGTGCGTTGAAATAAAAAAAAAAAAAAAACTCAATTCTGACTTTTTTTGGGGGGGGGGGGGGGGGAATTGTTGTTACGGCGTGCATTGTGTAATAAAAGACTTTTTTTGTTTTTTTTTTGAGACAGTATTGTGACAGTATTTCTTGGTGGTATTGCAGTCCAAAAAAAAAAAACCACAATTTTGGTGTTTTTTTTTTTTTTTTTTGTGTGTTTACCAATCAGGTTTAATTATTTTGATATATTTGACTTTTCTGAATGCGGCAATACCACATGTGTATTTTTTATCTTTGATGGGGGAAAGGGGAATATTTTCAACTTTTGCCTTATTTTCTAATTTTTAGAAACTTTTTTTTTTTTACTACTGTATACTGTACTCATTAGTCCCCTTAGGGGACTTGAGCTTGCAAATAGTCTGATCAAAGTATATCAAAGACCCCCGACTATCAAAGCAACCCACCGGCTTCCCCAAGTTTAACAGGTGCATCCCCATGCTGGCTCATGTTAAATGTCGTTGTCAGGGTTTGAGAGTGGAATTTAACAGGTTAACCATGGCAGGCGGCGTTCTGCGTTACCCTTGATTCTTAGATGCAGGTCCTGCCTGTAACACACAGACATTACCTGACGTGTATGGGGCAAGCTCAGCCCATGAGCCCGCTCCAGACCCCTACATGTATGGCAGATATCGGTAAAGGTTTAACCCCTTCACCCCCAAGGGTGGTTTGCACGTTAATGACCGGGCCAATTTTTACAATTCTGACCACTGTCTCTTTATGAGGTAATAACTCAGGAACGCTTCAATGGATCTTTGCGATTCTGAGATTGTTTTCTCGTGACATATTGTACTTCCCGTTAGGGGTAAAATTTCTTCGATATAACTTGTGTTTATTTTTGAAAAAAACGCAACTATGGCGAAAATTTTGCAATTTTCAAACTCTGAATTTTTATTCCCTTAAAACAGAGAAATATGTCACACAAAATAGTTAATAAATAACATTTCCCGCATGTCTACTTTACATCAGCACAATTAAGCCATTTTTTTTAGGGACCACCTCACATTTGAAGTCACTTTGAGGGGTCTATATGGCAGAAAATGCCCAAAAGTGACATCATTATAAAAACTGCCACCCTCAAGGTACTCAAAACCACATTCAAGAAGTTTATTAACCCTTCAGGTGCTTCACAGGAGCTGAAGCAACGTGGAAGGAAAAAATGAACATTTAACTTTTTAGTCACAAAAATTATCTTTTACAAACTTTTTTTATTTTCACAAGGGTAAAAGGAGAAAATGGACAGATAAAGTTGTTGTGCAATTTCTCCTGAGTACGCCAATACCCTATATGTGGGGGAAAACCACTGTTTGGGCACACGGCAGAGCTCATAAGGGAAGGAGCGCCGTTTGACTTTTCAAACCAAAATTGGCTGGAATTGAGATTGGACGCCATGTCGCATTTGGAGAGCCCCTGATGCTCCTAAACAGTGGAAACCCCCCACAAGTGACACCATTTTGGAAACTAGACCCCCTATGGAACTTATCTAGATCTGTTGAGAGCACTTTGAACCACAAAGTGTTTTACAAAAGTTTATAATGCCAGGGTGTGAAAAAAAAAATTTCCACAAAAATGATTTTTTAGTCCCAAATTTTTGATTTTTCCCAAGGAAATTGGACCCCAAAAGTTGTTGTCCAATTTGTCCTGAGTTTGCTGATATCCCATATGTGGGGGAGGGAAACTGTTTGGGCGCACGGCAGGGCTTGGAAAGGAAGTAACGTTTTGGAATGCAGACGTTGATGGGGGTCGTGTTCCGTTTGCAGTTCCCCAGATGTGCCTAAACAGTGTAAACCCCCCACAAGTGACCCCATTTTGGAAACTAGACCCCCTAAGGAACTTATCTAGATCTGTGGTGAGCAATTTGAACCCCCAAGTGCTTCACACAAGTTTATAATGCCCGGGCATGAAAATAAAAAATCCTATTTTTTTTCCCACAAAAATTATCTTTTAATCACCAATTTTTTATTTTCCCAAGGGTAACAGGAGAAAATGGACCACAAAAGTTGTTGTCCAATTTGTCCTGAGTACGCTGATACCCCATATGTGGGGGGAACCACTGTTTGGGCGCACGGCAGAGCTCAGAATGAAAGGAGCACCATTTGACTTTTTCCAACCAAAATTGGCTGGAATTGAGATTGGACGCCATGTTGCATTTGGAGAGCCCCTGCTGTGCCTAAACAGTGGAAACCCCCCACAAGTGACCCCATTTTGGAAACTAGACCCCCTAAGGAACTTATCTAGATTTTTGATGAGCAATTTGAACCCCCAAGTGCTTCACACAAGTTTATAACGTAGAGCCGTAAAATTAAAAAATCATATTTTTTCCACAAAATTGATCTTTTAGTCCCCAACTTTATATTTTCCAAAGGGTAACAGGAGAAATTGGACCCCAAAAGTTGTTGTCCAATTTGTCCGGAATACGCTGATACCCCATATGTGGGAGAAAACTACTGTATGGGCACACGTCAGGGCTCGGAAGGGAAGTAGTGACGTTTTGGATTGCAGACTTTGATGGAATGGTCTGCGGGCGTCATGTCGCATTTGGAGAGCCCCTGATTTGCCTAAACAGTGGAAACCCCCCCACAGGTGAACCCATTTTGGAAACTAGACCCCCTAAGGAACTTATCTAGATCTGTGGTGAGCAATTTGAACCCCCAAGTGCTTCACACAAGTTTATAACGTAGAGCCGTAAAATTAAAAACTCATAATTTTTCAACAAAAATGAATTTATCACCCCAATTTTTATTTTCCCAAGGGTAACAAGACCCCAAAAGTTGTTGTGCAATTTGTCCTGAGTACGCTGATACCCCATATGTAGGGGTAAACCACTGTTTGGGTGCATGGCAGAGCTCGAAAGGGAAGGAGCGCCGTTTGACTTTTTCAACGCAGAATTGGCTTGATGCCATGTCGTGTTTGGAGAGCTCCTGATGTGCCTAAACAGTGGAAAGCCCCCACAAATGACACCATTTTGGAAACTAGACCCCTCAAGGAACTTATCTAGATGTGTGGTGGGAACTTTGAACCCCCAGGTGTTTCACTAAAGTTTATAACGCCTGAGTATGAAAATAAAAAAATCATATTTTTTCCACAAATATGATCTTTTAGTCCCCAACTTTTTATTTTCACAAGGGTAACAGGAGAAATTGGACCCCAAAAGTTGTTGTCCAATTTGTCCGGAGTACGCTGATACCCCATATGTGGGAGAAAACTACTGTATGGGCACACGTCGGGGCTCGGAAGGGAAGTAGTGACGTTTTGGATTGCAGACTTTGATGGAATGGTCTGCGGGCGTCATGTCGCATTTGGAGAGTCCCTGATGTGCCTAAACAGTGGATACTCCCCACAAGTGACCCCATTTTGGAAAATAGACCCTTCAAGGAACTTTTCTAGATGTGTGGTGAGCGCTATGAAGCCCCAAGTGCTTCACAGAAGTTTATAACGTGCAGCTGTAAAAACAAAAAAATCTTTTTTTTTTTTACAAAAAATGATATTTTCGCCCCAATTTTTTATTTTCCCAAAGGTAACAGAAGAATTTGGACCCCAAGAGTTATTGTGCATTTTGTCCTGAGTACGCTGATACCCCATAAGTGGGGGTAAACTACTGTTTGGGCGCATGGCAGAGCTCAGAAGTGAAGGAGCACCGTTTAACTTTTTCAACGCAGAATTGGCTGGAATTGAGATCAGACGCCATGTCATATTTGGAGAGCTCCTGATGTGCCTAAACAGTGGAAACCCCCCAATTCTAACTCCAACCCTAACCCTAGTCCCAACCCTAACCACAAATCTAACCCTAACACACCCCTAACCCTAATCCCAACCCTAATCCTAACTTTAGCCGCAACCCTAACCCTAATGGGAAAATGGAAATAAATATTTTTTTTTTTTTATTTTATTATTTTTCCCTAACCAAGGGGGTGATAAAGGGGGTTTGACTTACTATTTATAGCGGGTTTTTATGATTGGCAGCTGTCACGCTACAAGACACTTCATTGCAAAAATAGTTTTTGCATCATCACATTTTGAGAGCTATAATTTTTGCATATTTTGGCGCACAGAGTCATGTGAGGTCTTATTTTTTGCGGTACGAGTTGACGTTTTTATTGGTACCATTTTTGAGCACGTGACATTTTTTGATCGCTTTTTATTTCGATTTTTGGGAGGTTAGAATAAACAAAAATCAGCAATTCATGAATTTCTTTTGGGGGGGCATTTATACTGTTCTGCGTGTGGTAAAATTGATGAAACAGTTTTATTCTTCGGGTTAGTACGATTACGGCGATACCTCATTTATATCATTTTTTTTATGTTTTGGCGCTTTTATACAATAAAAACAATTTTATATAAAAAATAATTTTTTTTGCATCGCTTTATTCTGCGAGCTATAACTTTTTTATTTTTTCGCTGATGATGCTGTATGGCGGCTCTTTTTTTGCGGGACAAGATGACGTTTTCAGCTGTACCATGTTTATTAATATCGGTTGATCGCGTGTTATTTCACTTTTTGTTCGGCGGTTAACTAGTGGGACAGTTCTATAGGGCGGGTCGGTACGGACGCGGCGATACCAAATATGTGTACTTTTATTGTTTTGGTTTTTTTATTTACATGAAATGAATTTATTGGGGAATGTTTTTTTTTATCCTTTATTTTAGAATTTTATTTTACACATGTGATTTTCATTTTCCCAGGGTGGGACATCACTATATAAAGTCAGATCGCTGGTCTTACAGTGTGCACAGCCCTCTGTGAGACCAGCGATCGCTCTGGCACTGCTGCAGGCTTTCTCAGCGCCTGCTCTCAGCAGGCACTGAGGAAGCCGCCTCCCTGCAGGACCACGCGGCCATCTTGGATCCGGGGTCTTGCAGGGAGGAATGCCTCAGAAAAGCGCAATCGCATCGCGCTGTTCTGAGTGTCTCAGGAAGCACGCAGGGAGCCCCCTCCCTGCACGATGCTTCCCTGTGCCCCCGGTACACCGTGATCATGTTTGATCGCGGTGTGCCAGGGGTTAATGTGCCGGGAGCGGTCCGTGACCGCTCCTGGCACATAGTGCCGGGTGTCAGCTGTGATAATCAGCTGACACCCGGCCGTGAGCGCGGCCGATCACATGGGACGTACTATCCCGTCCATGGTCATACGGGCCCAGGTACCATGGACGGGATAGTACGTCCGATGGCAGAAAGGGGTTAAAGGGATTTTCTCAACATCGTAAATGTTTAAATTTTGAAAGTGAATGTTAAAAAAAAAAAAGCAATTTTGCAATTTACCTCTTATTAAAAATCCTCTTCGTTCTCAAGAACAGCAACATTTTTATGTCTATTGTTTATTGCTTGTTGACTGGCTGCATCGGTGGCTTGTAATATATGGGTGGTTGGTATCCTAGGCAAGAAATGCTGTACCAGCTCAAGCGCCAATGACTTCTTGCAGCAACAGAGAGCACGTAGTTCGGGCCAGCAGAGCAACAATGCTTTTGGTCAAAACTGGTAATCGGGATCGTATCACTCCCGTTAAGCAGAAAGGCAGGGGAGCAGTGGACTCGTGAAGATCTGTGATGGGGAAAAAAAAAAGCATGCAAGACTATGATGCTCTGTCAACCGATGGTCAGATGTAAAATGGCTAATTCATTTTTTTAATTACCAGTGCCTTCAAAAGGTTGTGAAGGATCTAGGGAAAAAAAGCTTGCTTTTTTCTCTATAACATCACCATAGGTGGAGACTAGTGATTAGCGAGTTTGCTCGTTGCTCAGGTGTCTTCCAAGTATTTGGAAGTGCTCGGAGATTTAATTTGTGTCGCTGCAGCTGCATAATTTGCGGCAGCTAGACAGCCTGAATACATGTGAGGAATGCCTATTTGTTAGAGAATTACCACATGTATTCAGGCTGTCTAGCAGCTGCAGCAACACAAACTAAATCTTCGAGCACTTCCAAATACCCGGAGACCACCCGAGCATTGTCAGGAAAACCCGAGCAACGAGTATACTCGCTCATCACTAGTGGAGACAGATATTGTGTTAGAACGCATCTGTCAAGCTGCATACTAT
Organism: Oophaga sylvatica; assembly: GCA_033576555.1. Classification (NCBI taxonomy): domain Eukaryota; kingdom Metazoa; phylum Chordata; class Amphibia; order Anura; family Dendrobatidae; genus Oophaga; species Oophaga sylvatica. The sequence goes on from JARQOD010000001.1 coordinate 410,968,792, forward strand.
GTCCCGAATTTCTCAAACCATTTTCACCAGAATTTCCAGTGTAAAACTTGTAGTAACTCAAAACTTTTACAGGTTTGTTTTTTTTCTAAATGGGAGGGGAAGTTGCAGAGATCAGACAATAAATTCATCAAGTACATATTTTATATGCAGGCGCACAGCAGCTACAAGATGCACCAAATTCATTAAGAGGCACACATCTCTTCAATATGCCCTTCTTGATGAATCTGGGCTAATTTGCCATTGGAAAGTGACCTATTTTTTCTCTTTTACATAGCGCCATTGTATTATTTTATATACATCATTATCACTGTCCCCATTGAGGCTCACAATCTACAGTCCCCATCAGTATGTCTTTGTAATGTGGGAGGAAAACGGAGAACCCGGAGGAAACCCACGCAAACGCGGGGAGAAGATACAAACTCCTTGCAGATGTTGTACTTGGTGGGATTTGAATCGAGGACCCCAGTGCTGCAAAGCAATAGTGCTAACCACTGAGCCACCATATAGTGCTGACCAGGGGTGAACCTAGCCTCTCTGCTGCCTGAGGCGAACTGCAAAACGGCGCCCCCCCCATTGTAAAATCAGTACAAATAAATCTGGTTTACTCTTACTAGCCTAACGTGACGCACATGTGAAATACATACACTTTTAGGGTATGTGCAGACGTTGCAGAATCTGCTGTGGAATTTTCCACGCAGATTTTGCTAAATCCGCAGGTAAAATGACCTGTGTTTTACCTGCGGATTTAGTGCGGATTAGCCGCGGTTTTTGTGCGGACTTCCCCTGCGTTTTGAGATCTGCGGATTCCTATTTAGAGCAGGTCTCAAAACGCTGCGGAACTGCACAAAAGAGTGACATGCTGCGGATTTAAATCCGCGCGGAAAAATCCGCAGCATATGCACTGCGTTTTTTTATTTCCATTGAATATAATGGTACTGTACATCACTTGCAGTTCTGCTGCGGATCTGCAGCGGCAAATCCGCTGCGGATACGCAGCAGATTCCGCAACGTGTGCACAGACCCTTAAATAGGAATATGTTTGAATATGTATGTACACACACGGCTCCGCTCCGTACACCTCGTACACACACGGCTCCGCTCCGTACACCTCGTACACACACGGCTCCGCTCCGTACACCTCGTACACACACGGCTCCGCTCCGTACACCTCGTACACACACGGCTCCGCTCCGTACACCTCGTACACACACTGCTCCGCTCCGTACACCTCGTACACACACGGCTCCGCTCCGTACACCTCGTACACACACGGCTCCGCTCCGTACACCTCGTACACACACGGCTCCGCTCCGTACACCTCGTACACACACGGCTCCGCTCCGTACACCTCGTACACACACGGCTCCGCTCTGTACACCTCGTACACACACGGCTCCGCTCCGTACATTTCGTACACACACGGCTCCGCTCCGTACATCTCGTACACACGGCTCCGCTCCGTACACTTCGTACAGACACGGCTCCGCTCCGTACACTTCGTACACACACGGCTCCGCTCCGTACATCTCGTACACACGGCTCCGCTCCGTACATCTCGTACACACGGCTCCGCTCCGTACACACACGGCTCCGCTACGTACACCTCGTACACACACGGCTCTGCTCCGTACACACACGGCTCTGCTCCGTACACCTCGTACACACACGGCTCTGCTCCGTACACCTCGTACACACACGGCTCCGCTCCGTACACCTCGTACACACACGGCTCCGCTACGTACACCTCGTACACACACGGCTCTGCTACATCCACACTGTAAACCCCTCCTGATCCCACACATAATCTTACCTTCATCCAGCACCATGACGACCAGAACAGCAGAGACCTGCACGCAGAGAGCCTGACCATGTGACCTCTGACTCCTCCCCCTACTGTGACCTCATCACAGGTCCTGCTCGCACATAACAGCACAGCAACGGGACTCCTGAATGCGAGAAGCTAAAGTGGAAAGGTGGGAGGGTGAGGAAGGGGTGCATGGGGGGCGTGGCTGCTTCTCACTGCTGGACACATAGCACAGTGCGCAGGAGTGTAAGACTCAGCAGGGATTAAGGAGACCTGACACCACACCACGTGTTCTGAGTTGTGCTCTGCCGCCCACTAGCTGCCGCCGCCTGAGACAGAAAGCTCAACTCACCTCATTATAGGTGCGCCACTGGTGCTGACCACTGAGCCACCGCGCTGCCCATTGTTTATATCAAGTCTTGATGTTAAAGGGTTTTTCTGAAATCAATAATAATTTGGCCAAAGATAGTAACTACTTTAAAAAAAACAAACATCACTTACTTGATAAGTTTCCTGTTGCACCACTGCCACCCCTCTGGTGCTCACCACCAGTCTCTAGTCCTCTGCCACAGTCACTTGCCAATCACTGGCCTCCACAGTCTTGTGCCACATCACAACTAGTCATCCCACAAAATGGGAATTATCAGATAAGTAATGGTTGTTTTTTTTATTTGATGGAATCTTATTGAATTTAACCAAATTTGTTAACTCCTTCAGACATCTTTGTACCGATTTTATTTATTTTTGATGATTATCCCTAACACAGGATCCAACATTCACAATAGGTGGTGGTAAGAGCTCCTCTCCTCTCCTCTCCCTGCACAGTAATAGGTCATAGAGCATGCCTAGAAGACTGACCTATAAAAGTCAATGAATATCTCAAGACTATTGCTGTCTATATGATACTGCTGAAAAGTCGATCTGCTGTTAATGCTGTTAACATCAGATCAGTTAAGATCACTGGAAAAATACAAAACTGAATAATATATTGTCTGAAAATTATTCAAGGTTTCTTACCTAAGCAATGTGCTCTAAGTCTGAGTGAGAGGACTTCATATTTGACAAAAGGAATTTTCATTTAAAGGCTGAACTTATAAAGAACTTTGTGTTGTGTTAAGGTCTATGTGTATGCATGCGTGCAGGGACTGTTCCACCTGGCTTCTGAACATAGAAGATAGGTGAATTACTAAAAATGGATGCACTGTAAATTTGTAACGGGCTTGATGGTGGTCCCACTGTGCCATGGACCAGAGAAAGCGTGGAGGGTCGTGACTAAGCGAACACCCGACTCTTCACTAGAGCCCCTAATGGTGGGGTTAGACTTGGCTCCGAATGGACGCTAGATGCTACTCCAGGATTAACTTCGGATGCACGGCAGCTGACCGCCAAAAGGGGCAGGAAGTTGTAGCAGCAGGTATTGGTGGATACAGGCAAGCAGGTACTGCTTGGCACAGATGATATGCAGGCATGACTGATGTACAGACAGGCAGGTGTTGGCAGACACAGCTGATATTCAGGCATGCAGGTGCTGGAGGACATGGCTGCAATACAAGAAAACACAGCAAGTACGGGCAGCCACGTACAGGATAGGTAAACTGACTGGCAGGTACTGGGGACCTGAGAACTAGCAAGCACGCAGACAACTGACTTCACACGTTGCTCAGACACCTCCCAACAGGTGGAGGTGCCTTAAATAATAAGTGTCTCCCATCCATTTGCTGAAAGACGCTTTAGGATGGTGCGTGTGCTGTCATTAAGAGATGTGGAAGCGTGCGCCCTAATCACGTGCCTGGGGATCTGCGAGTGTTGGGCAGCAGAAGAAGGAGGAGATGTGGGACGGATGTCGGTGCAGTGAGTGAGTGCATTCCTTCCGGAGGAGGGAGGAAGAGTGCAAGGCATCCGACAATATAAAATAGAAGGGTTTGTGTAGGCGTACTTTTCATCTAATCAGTCATGAAGCTTAAAAAGCTGCTGCAGATGTTTGCCACTTGCTATCCTCTGCTGTTTGTTGTGCAGTAGCGTCGCTCTATATCTGATGTAGAGAGAGCCTCTGCAATCAACTTTATAAAAGATAAGTTGTAGTTCACACAGGTGACCACTTTTGACTACAAATTCAATTTCTGCATTATGTTTACAGAAATGGGGAAATTTCCACTTGACTTCAGGTTTTCGATTTTTCCAGTTTGTTGGGAAACATAGAAAATAGCCATATACAGGTGCTTCTCACAAAATTAAAATATCATCAAAAAGTTAATTTATTTCAGTTCTTCAATACAAAAAGTGTTTATTTCTGTTAATGTTGATGATTATGGTTTACAGCCAATGAAAACCCAAACGTCATTATCTCGGTAAATTAGAATAATTAACAAAAACACCTGCAAAGGCTTCCTAAGCGTTTAAAAAGGTCCCTTACTCTGTTTCAGTAGGCTACACAATCATGGGGAAGACTGCTGACTTGACAGATGGCCAGAAGCCAGTCATTGACACACTCCACAAGGAGGGTAAGCCACAAAAGGTCATTGCTAAAGAAGCTGGCTGTTCAGAGCGCAGTATCCAAGCATATTAATGGAAAGTTGAGTGGCAGGAAAAAGTGTGGTAGAAAAAGGTGCACAAGCAACCGGAATAACCGCAGCCTTGAAAGGATTCAGAAAAGGCCATTCAAAAATTTTGGGGAGATTCACAAGGAGTGAACTGCTGCTGGAGTCATTGCTTCAAGAGCCACCACACACAGACTTATCCAGGACTTGGGCTACAAGTGTCGCATTCCTTGTGTCATGCCATTCATGACCAATAGACAACGCCAGAAACGTCTTACCTTGATCAAGGAGAGAAAGAACTGGACTGTTGCTCAGTGGTCCAAGGTATTGTTTTCAGATGAAAGTAAATTTTGCATTTTATTTGGAAATCATGGTCCCAGAGTCTGGAGGAACAGTGGAGAGACAGACAACCCAAGCTGCTTGAGGTCTAGTGTGAAGTTTCCACAATCAGTGATGGTGTCGGGAGCCATGTCATCTGCTGGTGTAGGTCCACTGTGTTTTATCAAGACCAAAGTCAGCGCAGCCGTCTACCAGGAAATTTTAGAGCACTTCATGCTTCCCTCTGCTGACATGCTTTTTGGAGATGGAAATGTCATTCTCCAGCAGGAATTGACACCTGTCCACACTGCCAAAAGTATGAATACCTGGTTTAAAAACAACACTATCTCTGTGCTTGATTGGCCAGCAAACTTGTCTGACCTTAACCCCACAGAGAATCTATGGGTTTTGTCAAGAGGAAGATGAGAGACACCAGACCCAGCAATGCAGACGAGCTGAAGGCTGCTATCAAAGCAACCTGGGTTTCCATAACACCTCAGCAGTGCCACGGGCTGATCGCCTTCATGCCACGCTGCATTGATGCAGTAATTGATGCAAAAGGAGCCCCAACCAAGTATTGAGTGCATTTACTGAACATACATTTCAGTAGGCCAACATTTCGAATTTTAATATCATTTTTCAAGCTGGTGTTATAAAGTATTCTAATTTACTGAGATAATGACTTTGGGTTTTCATTGGCTGTAAGCCATAATCATCAACATTAACAGAAATAAACACTTGAAATAGATCACACTGTTTGTAATGACTCTATAAAATAAAGGAGATTCACTTTTTGTATTGAAGAACTGAAATAAATTAACTTTTTGATGATATTCTAATTTTGTGAGAAGCACCTGTAGATTAAATTAAGGATGGCTGAACCTATGGATTTAAATGGGATTAGTTAACATTTGTTTGGGGAATGGGAAGGGTAGCCTGACAGTTTTCCTGGTATTTACCATAATCTGTATGGCCAGCTTAAAGGGAAGGTGCCAAAAATATGATCTTTTGTTTTATATCAGGTTTTCTGTTAAAAAAAAAAAAAAATTCTTAAATATTTTTCTGTTTTTGTCAAGTTTATTTTTTTCCCTTTTTAAATGGGTTTCTTAGGTTTTGATTACAGAAGGTTACTGAATCATTTGCATCACTGGAGTGATGACCAGCTCTGCAGCATGTAGTCTGGCTCAGCAGCACATTGGGGTTTTGTGTACCGTATATACGCCGAGTATTTCAGCACAATTTTTTGTGTCGCAAACCGTGCATGTTTTCAAGATTTCACTAGCACTAGGTGCTGGAATCATTATCTGTGCAGGTGATTAAATTATCACCTGTGCATTACAAGGAAATCCTGAAAACATGACCTGTTTGTGGCCCTTGAGGAATGCAGTTTGAGATCTCTGGTCTATTCAATAGGACTAGCAGCTGTGTATCCACCAGACTTCTGCACAACACAACTGATGGTCCCAACCCCATTTATAAGACCAGAAATCCCACTTATTAAACCTGACACGGCACACCGGTGAAGTGAAAACCATCCCGGTGACTACCTCTTGAAGCTCATCAAGAGAATGCCAAGAGTGTGCAAAGCAGTCATCAAAGCAAAAGATGGCTACTTTGAAGAACCTAGAATATAAGACATATTTTCAGTTGTTTCACACTTTTTGTTAAGTATATAATTCCACATATGTTAATTCATAGTTTTGATGCCTTCAGTGTGATTCTACAATTTTCATAGTCAAGAAAATACAGAAAAATCTTTGAATGAGAAGGTGTGTCCAAACTTTTGGTCTGTACTGTATTTTAATACAGGGATCGGGACTGGATTAACCCCCATAAACACCATAGCCGTGTGCTTCTTGGCTGGGGATAACCGTTGAATACACAAAGCATTATAGCATTTTGTGTAAATTATGGTTATTTATATGTAAATTGGGCACTGTAGTAATGAGAGGGCCAAAGTGAAGACTGCGTGGTGCATGATGTGAGAAGCCCACTTCAAATTTTCTTTTTTTATTTTACGCCATAAATAACATAGAAACTTAATAGGCAGAGCCTAAAGGTCCCCATATACGTAGGATAAGTTGGTTAAAACTACCGATTGTGGCTGTACTGGCCAATTATCTGATGTACAGTGCCTACAAGTAGTATTCAACCCCCTGCAGATTTAGCTGGTTGACACATGCAGAATTAACTTGGCATTGTGACATTTGTACTGTAGATCAGCCTGGAAGTGGGAAATGCACTGCTGCAAAAATTTTTGTTTTAATTTTTTTTTATTTTTTTTTTTTAAAACGTTAAAAGTTAATTCAGAGTGTCATTTATTATTCAACCCCTCAAACCACAAGAATTCTGTTTGGTCCCCCTAAAGTATTAAGAAGTAGTTCAGGCACCAAGAATAATGAGCTTCACATGTGTGGATTAATGATCTCTTTTGCCAGCCTTTTCTGACTATTTAAGACCCCCCCCCCAAACTTGTGAACAGCACTCATACATGGTCAACATGGGAAAGACAAAGGAGCATTCCAAGGCCATCAGAGACAAGATCGTGGAGGGTCACAAGGCTGGCAAGGGGTACAAAACCCTTTCCAAGGAGTTGGCCCTACCTGTCTCCACTGTTGGGAGCATCATCCGTAAGTGGAAGGCTTATGGAACTACTGTTAGCCTTCCACGGCCTGGACAGCCTTTGAAAGTTTCTTCCCGTGCCGAGGCCAGGCTTGTCCGAAGAGTCAAGGCTAACCCAAGGACAACAAGGAAGGAGCTCCGGGAAGATCTCATGGCAGTGGGGACATTGGTTTCAGTCAATACCATAAGTAACGTACTCCACCGCAATGGTCTCCGTTCCAGACGAGCCCGTAAGGTACCTTTACTTTTAAAGCGTCATGTCAAGGCTCGTCTACAGTTTGCTCATGATCACTTGGAGGACTCTGAGACAGACTGGTTCAAGGTTCTATGGTCTGATGAGACCAAGATCGAGATCTTTGGTGCCAACCACACACGTGACGTTTGGAGACTGAATGGCACTGCATACGACCCCAAGAATACCATCCCTACAGTCAAGCATGGTGGTGGCAGCATCATGCTGTGGGGCTGTTTCTCAGCCAAGGGGCCTGGCCATCTGGTCCGCATCCATGGGAGGATGGATAGCACGGCCTACCTGGAGATTTTGGCCAAGAACCTCCGCTTCTCCATCAAGGATCTTAAGATGGGTCGTAATTTCATCTTCCAACAAGACAACGACCCAAAGCACACAGCCAAGAAAACCAAGGCCTGTTTCAAGAGGGAAAAAGGCAAGGTGTTGGAGTGGCCTAGTCAGTCTCCTGACCTTAACCCAATTGAAAACTTGTGGAAGGAGCTCAAGATTAAAGTCCACATGAGACACCCAAAGAACCTAGATAACTTGGAGAAGATCTGCATGGAGGAGTAGGCCAAGATAACTCCACAGACCTGTGCCGGCCTGATCAGGTCTTATAAAAGACGATTATTAGCTGTAATTGCAAACAAGCGTTATTCCACGAAATATTAAACATAGGGGTTGTATAATAATTGACCCACACTTTTATGTTTAAAATTTATTAAAATTCAACTGAGCAACATAACTTTTTGTTTTGTAAGATTTATGCTTCTGTTAATAAATCCTACTCTCGTTTGCAGTTTGAAGGCTCTAACTTATTTGCATCTTATCAAACCAGCTAAATCTGCAGGGGGTTGAATACTACTTGTAGGCACTGTATATGGGGGACTTTTAACTCTCGCCCTATAGATGATGTCGGAAGAGAAGTATCGGACAGTTGTATATTCAAGGCTCGATCCTTTTGTCTTCAGAGTAGATAAGCCGCTGACAGAGGAGTATGACAGTCACTTTCTCCTCTTCCCATTTAAAATGCTTGACCAATTGGCTGATTACTCATGTGTATGGTGGAGTTGGAAAAGATGGCTGTTACCGAACGAACGTTCAAAAATAGTCAATAGTCACAGATTGAAGATCGGACATTTTACTTAGTAACTCTCCAAATTTCTCTTTGCAGGAAATATTGGAAACCTCTCGGTGGTCCATGGTACTTCAGATGGAGGGACATTTACAAACGACGCCATCTCAAGCATCGATCAAGGAAAAGTATTCCTAAGCTCTCTTCCTCCCAGCACAGTTGTCTACACAGTTCCGCATTCATTAAAACAAGATGGCCTGGAACAAAGTCTTGTCTTTTCTTCGTTAATGCCTGTCAATCAAAACACAGCACAAGTAAACATTAGCATGCCATCGGACGAGACCCTTCAGTCTGTAGCAGCTTCCTTAGTGAATGGAACGCAAGCTCAGAATTTTTCACTAGCTCCTACTTTAATAACGGCTCCCGGTAATCTCGCCTCCGTTACAGGGAACCAGTCAGTCTCTCTCAGTCAGTCTATTTCCACACATGCCGCCGCCACCACCACATCCAGTGTCACAGCCACGAGTAATGCAAACTTTCCACATCTACAGAACTGTCACTACATTGCTGCCCAAGACCTATTGTCCATGACCCCTTCACAGTCAGATCTTGGAGAACCTGTTGCTGCAAGCGGTAATAATGCCAGCCTTCCTGCCACACAGGCCCATCAGGATTTCAACAGTCATCACAACCTGGTTCTGCAACGTCTACCTGAAACCAAGGAGAATTACTTGCCCATGGAGCAGAACTCCGAGATCAGTGGGAGTGTCATGTTGTTGGATGCAAAATCCAAGTATGTCATTAGCGGTATGGTTAATATGGGCTGTGAAGAACTTGAAAATGATAAGAAGGAGTTGGCCAAGCTTCAGAACGTTCAAATGGAGGAAGACATGCAAGACATATAGACGGTACAGACCACATGTCCGAAAGCTGACTCTCTGTGACTTTGTTTGGTTGCATTCAATAAATTGTATGAACGAGAACGTTTAGTAAAATTCGCACTGCTTTCTTTTTTCTTTTTTTTTTTAATAATTTTTGATGTCCCAGTACCACATTATTTAACCTTTTCACAAAGGTGAGTAAGTAAAGGGAACACCATCTGAAGTACTTTTGTTCTATTGTATGAAATATTGAGTTTAAGGTTAAAGTGCATTATTGGTACTTTTATTAATATTATTTTTGGGAATATGCTGGAAAAAATGTTGATCACAATCTAGACAAAAATAATGGAATCCTGTTTGGGTTTGTATAGTTTTTGTGGGATTTTTGGTTTTGTTTTTGTTCTTTTCTATTACTAAAAAAGAAAAAACTATAATCTACTTGACATTTTAATGAACTAAAGTAGACCGGTGGGATTGTTAAGTGTAGACTTTTTTTGTAATTTTTCTCTTCTGCTAAATCACTAATGCTAATGCTAACATTTTCCACCTCAGTTGCAAAAATTGAGATCGGAATCCAGTGTAAAGTTCCTCTAGTGTTTTCTACACAATCCTATGTGGTCTTAGTAAATTCTCATTCTCAAAATATTCAAAAACAAAAAAATTTTTTTGAATTTCTCTAAAATTTAAAAAAAAATTCCTTTTAAGTTTTTGGAAATTGATTCCTATTCTCCACATTGTTCTGTTTTATGTTTTTATTTTTTTTTGTCAGAATAATATAGCAATTTTTAATTAACTTTCCTGGTGCCTTCTGGCCTACTGGCTATTCAATTGTAGCAAAGCACATTATTAAAAAAAAAAAAAAAAAAAAAGTAGATCAGCAAAATATATATATAAATATATATATATATATATATGGTATGTAATTATGTCTTCCTACAATGTTAATGTATACTACAATTTTACTGTTAATAATTCCCTTACCCTAAAATCCCCCCCCCCATATACAATAGAAGGCTGTCGGCTGAGCGATGGTTTGGCTTGTCGTTCGATCCCTTACTCCTCCATACATACTCTGCCGAGAGCGCCTGGGTTCTCTGCTTATGTCCCCGAGAAAAATTAAACAGCAGTTCGAAGTCCGACATGCCAGAATCTTATTGCCCCCTGACCTCATCTGTTAGGGGTCAGTCAGGGGGCCTCCATACATATTAAAATGACGAATGCTCCCGCAAATATCAGCGGGTTTGGCCGACTTGGTCTAGTGTTTTTTTTGTTTTTTTTTTAAACCTAAGCACATTGCAAATGCGACTCTAATTACAAAGGGAAAGACAATCAAATCTTAATCGAGCATTGCCCCGAAATCTGTTAAATACCCTGGAATTTAAACACTACATTTATATGAATAATTTTGCACTATTTTACAATTTTAACTAGAAACTTATTTAGGTGTTTTTTTTTTTTCACTATTGCATGGAACCTGCATTAACAAATATATATAACGACGTGCAAAATGCTATTTATTCTTAGGGTCTTTGCTTCCGACTAGTGAAAAATAAATGCAATTTTTTTGTCAAAAAATTAATTGACCTTAACAAATTTTTGTTAGTCTTCTGTTTACTTGACTTCTTCTGTTTTGCATGTTTTACTTGTTTCCTTTTTTTTTTTTTTTTTTTACCCAAAAAGGGTTTGTAAACATTAGAAAAAAACAACTAGAGCAAGCAAAAACTATACAGGATATAAGTGGGAAATGGTGACGTTTAGTTTTATTTTTTATCTATTTAACTTATATGCATGTAATATCCGGCCTTTTGTTCTATTTTTCAAACTGCTTTCTCGTGCATGTTATTTTTTTTTTATTTATATTTGTTTCTTTCGTGCCTTATGATGATTTATGAGAACAGAACACATCTGAAATGTATTAAGTAGTTTATATTTTTCATGATGCGTTTCTTGCTAATGGTACCAACCTCAAGTCAAAAACCATTTCTGTGCAGTTACCCAACCAAAGAGGTATCTTTATATATATTTTTTTGTTTTCATTGTACTGTAATAGGGATTTATTCTTCCCGAGTTTTATTGTATTCTGAAATGATGTGAACTTATTTTTCTAAACACTATACTGAATAAACTTTTATATTTATACGTTTGTTTCAGATCAGTTCAGGTCCTTTTTGATGGCCATAATATTGTGTAAATGAGGGCAACACTATAGACCGCTATTAGGATTAGTTTAAAAAGTAGACGTGTTAATAGTTTATATTTATCTTTTAACAAAATGCAGAGTGAATTAATACATGAGAGAAATGTCAATCAGATCAATATTTGGTGTGACCGCCCTTTACCTCCAGTATTATTTCTTACGGGTTTCTTATCCCTAGTTCCTATGTTTTCATGCATATATTGGTCGTTTTTCCTTGTTTACATGTAAAGGCTATGGCATTTGGCCACGATTCTTCCATGACTAGTACTTCTGACCAGACTTCTCTGAGCATTAGATGGCTGTTACTTAGTCTCACTGTGATGGCACTGCTTGACCGTTCTGAGCTGATGGCACTGCTTGACCGTTCTGAGCTGATGGCACTGCTTGACCGTTCTGAGCTGATGGCACTGCTTGACCGTTCTGAGCTGATGGCACTGCTGGACATCTTCCAATATTGAAAGGAAAGTGAGCATGATGTCTCTTTCATCTGCTGCACTAAGTTTTGTTGGCCGAACACTGCATCTACGGTCCACAACTTTTCCTTATACACCTGACCATAATCCTACAAAATCCCTTACTCTGTGCAAGTGTACTCAGAATTGATGCGGTTTTGAAGGGAAACTGCGTTCACACCAAATATTGATCTGATTTAGATTTATCCAGTTCCGTCAGGTTGGATGGTGAACGTTGGTGGACAGCCATTTTCAGGTCTCTCCAGAGATACTCAATTGGGTTTAGGTCAGGGCTCTGGCTGGGCCAGTCAAGAATGGTCACAGAGTTGTTCTGAAGCCACTCCTTTGTTATTTTAGCTTTGTGCTTAGGGTCATTGTCTTGTTGAAAGGTGAACCTTCGGCAAGTCTGAGGAAAGAAGAAAAAATCCAGCTTCACGTTCCCAGAAAATTCTTTATTCCACAAATTATGACAGTTCCAACTTCATATCAGCATCCAGTCACCACCGAGGTGGGATTGAACAGACGCGTTTCGAGCTATATGCTCTTATTCATTGCTCTACAAATAACATATTTTGCACTTGTTATATACTATTGGCTAATTAAACAGGTGAGCTATTAACTCCCACATTACCTTCATTAATTAACTCTAACCTGATGCGTGTTCGCAATTTCATAGCGTACACACAGATATTCAAAAACCAGTATATTCATTGCAAAACAAAAACAAAATCCCATAACACCGTAAAAATATATATGAATTATTTGTGTAAAAATAATACATCAAAAATAAGCATAAAATAATAAATATGAATAATAACGAATCAAATAAAAAACACAAAAAAGACTAAATAACAAAAAACAAACGACAAAAAACACACCAAGCTGTGATGTCCTTTCTTCTTCCCTTTTTTCATTTAAATATAATGATAGGATAAATCTTGTCTAATATTCATGCCTTTAGGGGATCTTGTTTTCAAATTATAAATCCACCAAGATTCCCTTTTCATTAATTTCCTGCGATGATCCCCTCCTCTCCACGGTTTAAATACTTTTTCTATCCCCATAATTGTAAAAGTGGACAAATTACCATCATGATATATAGAAAAGTGTCTAGAAGCTGCGGAACATTTAATTACTCTCTTATTAGCAGCATCTGATAAATGTCTCCTTGTTCTAACTTTCAATGCATTAGAAGTACAACCTACATATTGAATATCACAAGATGTACAAGTTATCAAATAAACTACATATGTAGTAACACAATTTATGTAGGAATTAATTGTATATTTCTTATTTGTGATGCTTGAACAAAAAGTTTTAGAAACTTGCATATAATGACAACAGGAACATATATTATGACCACACTTAAAATTACCTTTAAATTGTAGCCATGTTTTATTAACCATTTCAGTTCAATTAATATATAAACTGGGTGATAAATAATTACTCAAAGTAGGGGCTTTCTTTGCTGTAAATCTCAAATTACCCTGAATAATTTTTCTCAATCTCTCATCCTGATACAAAATTGGTATATACTGGAGGATGAGATTTTTAATTTTATTGAACTGTGGACTATACTGTGTCACAAAAGTAATACAATTTGAATTGCTTTCTTTCAAAGGATTTTCTATGTTCAACATCTCCTCTCTTTTTTTAGAATTTACTAATGAAATTTCTCTTAATCATCCATGGGATATCAATCTATTGCTAATTTTTTTAACCTCATTCCCATAGGTAATTTCATGATAAGTATTCCTTATCAAACGAAAAAATTCACCCACTGGAATATTTTTAACCCCTTCATCCCCAAGGGTGGTTTGCACGTTAATGACCGGGCCAATTTTTACAATTCTGACCACTGTCTCTTTATGAGGTTATAACTCTGGAACGCTTCAACGGATCTTCGCGATTCTGAGATTGTTTTCTCGTGACATATTGTACTTCATGTTAGTGGTAAAATTTCTTCGATATAACTTGCGTTATTTTTGAAAAAAACGCAAATATGGCGAAAATTTTTAAAATTTTGCAATTTTCAAACTTTGAATTTTTATTCCCTTAAAACAGAGAAATATATCACACAAAATAGTTAAGAAATAACATTTCCCACATGTCTACTTTACATCAGCACAATTTTGGAACCAAAATTTTTTTTTGTTAGGAAGTTATAAGGCTTAAAAGTTGACCAGCGATTTCTCATTTTTACAACAAAATTTACAAAACCATTTTTTTTAGGGACCACCTCATATTTGAAGTCACTTTGAGGGGTCTATATGGCAGAAAATACCCAAAAGTGACACCATTCTAAAAACTGCACCCCTCAAGGTACTCAAAACCACATTCAAGAAGTTTATTAACCCTTCAGGTGCTTCACAGTAACTAAAGCAACGTGGAAGGAAAAAATGAATATTTTACTTTTTAGCCACAAAAATTATCTTTTACAAACTTTTTTTTTATTTTCACAAGGGTAAAAGGAGAAAATGGACAGATAAGGTTGTTATGCAATTTCTCCTGAGTACGCCAATACCCCATATGTGGGGGAAAACCACTGTTTGGGCACACGGCAGAGCTCGTAAGGGAAGGAGCGACGTTTGACTTTTTCAAACTAAAATTGGCTGGAATTTAGATTGGATGCCATGTCGCGTTTGGAGAGCCCCTGATGCGCCTAAACAGTGGAAACCCCCCACAAGTGACACCATTTTGGAAACTAGACCCCCTAAGGTACTTATCTAGATCTGTTGTGAGCACTTTGAACCCTCAAGTGTTTCACAAAAGTTTATAAAGCCTGGGTGTGAAAAAAAAAAAAAATTTTTTTCCACAAAAATGATTTATTAGTCCCAAATTTTTGAATTTTCCCAAGGAAATTGGACCCCAAAAGTTGTTGTCCAATTTGTCCTGAGTATGCTGATACCCCATATGTGGGGGGGGGAAACTGTTTGGGCGCACGGCAGGGCTTGGAAAGGAAGTAGTAACGTTTTGGAATGCAGACATTAATGGGGGTCATGTTCCGTTTGCAGTGCCCCAGATGAGCCTAAACAGTGGAAACCCCCCACAAGTGACCCCATTTTGGAAACTAGACCCCCTAAGGAACTTATCTAGATCTTTGGTGAGCACTTTGAACCCACAAGTGCTTCACACAAGTTTATAATGCCCGGGCATGAAAATAAAAAATCCTATTTTTTTCCCACAAAAATTATCTTTTAGTCACTAATTTTTTATTTTCCCAAGGGTAACAGGAGAAATTGGACCACATAAGTTGTTGTACAATTTGTCCTGAGTACGCTGATACCCCATATGTGGGGGGGAACCACTGTTTGGGCGCACGGCAGAGCTCGGAATGGAAGGAGCACCATTTGACTTTTTCCAACCAAAATTGGCTGGAATTGAGTTTGGATGCCATGTTGCATTTGGAGAGCCCCTGATGTGCCTAAACAGTGGAAACCCCCCACAAATTACCCCATTTGGGAAACTAGACCCCCTAAGGAACTTATCTAGATTTTTGATGAGCAATTTGAACCCCCAAGTGCTTCACACAAGTTTATAACGTAGAGCCGTAAAATTTAAAAATCATATTTTTTCCACAAAAATGATCTTTTCACCCCAATTTTTATTTTTCCAAGGGTAACAAGACTCCAAAAGTTATTGTGCAATTTGTCCTGAGTGCGCTGATACCCCATATGTGGGGGTAAACCACTGTTTGGGTGCATGGCAGAGTTTGGAAGGGAAGGAGCGCCGTCTGACTTTTTCAACGCAGAATTGGCTGGACGCCATGTCGTGTTTGGAGAGCTCCTGATCTGCCTAAACAGTGGAAACCCCCATAAATGACACCATTTTGGAAACTAGACCCCTCAAGGAACTTATCTAGATGTGTGGTGAGAGCTTTGAACCCCCAGGTGTTTCACTAAAGTTTATAACGTACAGCCGTAAAATAAAAAATCTTTTTTTTTTTTTTACAAAAATGATTTTTTTTCGCCCCCAATATTTTATTTTCACAAGGGTAACAGAAGTAATTGGAACCCAAAAGTTGTTGTCCAATTTGTCCTGAGTACACTGATACCCAATATGTGGGCGAAAACTACTGTATGGGCACACGTCGAGGGTTCGGAAGGGAAGTAGTGACGTTTTGGATTGCAGACTTTGATGGAATGGTCTGGGGCGTCATGTCACATTTGGAGAGCCCCTGATGCACCTAAACAGTGGAAACCCCCCACAAGTGACCCCATTTTGGCAAATAGACCCCACAAGGAACTTATCTAGATGTGTGGTGAGCACTTTGAACCCCGAAGTGCTTCACAGAAGTTTATAACGCACAGCCGTAAAAATAAAAAATCCTTTTTTTTACAAAAATGATTTTTTCGCCCCCAATATTTTATTTTCACAAGGGTAACAGGAGAAATTGGACCCCAAAAGTTGTTGTCCAATTTGTCCTGAGTACGCTGATACCCAATATGTGGGAGAAAACTACTGTATGGCGCACGTCAGGGCTCGGAAGGGAAGTAGTGACGTTTTGGATTGCAGACTTTGATGGAATGGTCTGGGTGCGTCATGTCGCATTTGGAGAGCCCCTGATGCGCCTAAACAGTGGAAATCCCCCACAAGTGACCCCATTTTGGAAAATAGACCCCACAAGGAACTTATCTAGATGTGTGGTGAGCACTTTGAACCCCGAAGTGCTTCACAGAAGTTTAAAACGCACAGCCGTAAAAATAAAAAATCTTTTTTTTTTTTTTGCAAAAATGATTTTTTCGCCCCAATATTTTATTTTTCAAGGGTAACAGGAGAAATTGGACCCCAAAAGTTGTTGTCCAATTTGTCCTGAGTACGCTGATACCCAATATGTGGGAGAAAACTACTGTATGGGTACACGTTGGGGCTCGGAAGGGAAGTAGTGACGTTTTGGATTGCAGACTTTGATGGAATGGTCTGGGGGCGTCATGTCGCATTTGGAGAGCCCCTGATGCGCCTAAACAGTGGAAATCCCCAACAAGTGACCCCATTTTGGAAAATAGACCCCACAAGGAACTTATCTAGGTGTGTGGTGAGCGCTATGAAGCCCCGTAGTGCTTCACAGAAGTTTATAACGCACAGCCGTAAAAATAAAAAAATCTTTTTTTTTTTTTTGCAAAAATGATATTTTCGCCCCCAGTTTTTTATTTTCCCAAGGATAACAGGAGAAATTGGACCCCAAAAGTTGTTGCCCAATTTGTCCTGAGTACGCTGATACCCAATATGTGGGAGAAAACTACTGTATGGGTACACGTTGGGGCTCGGAAGGGAAGTAGTGACGTTTTGGATTGCAGACTTTGATGGAATGGTCTGGGGGCGTCATGTCGCATTTGGAGAGCCCCTGATGCGCCTAAACAGTGGAAATCCCCAACAAGTGACCCCATTTTGGAAAATAGACCCCACAAGGAACTTATCTAGGTGTGTGGTGAGCGCTATGAAGCCCCAAGTGCTTCACAGAAGTTTATAATGTACAGCCGTAAAAACAAAAAAATAATTTTTTTTGTACAAAAATGATATTTTCGCCCCCAGTTTTTTATTTTCCCAAGGGTAACAGAAGAAATAGGACAAATTGCACAATAACTCTTGGGGTCCAGAGTACGCTGATACTCCATATGTGGGGATAAACTACTGTTTGGACGCATGGCAGAGCTCAGAAGTGAAGGAGCACCATTTGACTTTTTCAACGCAGAATTGGCTGGAATTGAGATCAGACGCCATGTCACATTTGGAGAGCCCCTGATGTGCCTAAACATCGGAAACCCCCCAATTCTAACTCCAACCCTAACCCCAACACACCCTTAACCCTAGTTCCAACCCTAACCACAAACCTAACCCTAACACACCCCTAATCCCAACCCTAACCCTAATCCTAACTTTAGTGCCAACCCTAACCCTAACTTTAGCCGCAACCCTAACCCTAACCCTAATGGGAAAATGGAAATAAATACATTTTTTTAATTTTATTATTTTTCCCTAACTAAGGGGGTGATAAAAGGGGGTTTGATTTACTATTTATAGCGGGTTTTTATGATTGGCAGCTGTCACGCTAAAAGACGCTTTTTATTGCAAAAATAGTTTTTTGCATCGCCACATTTTGAGAGCTATAATTTTTGCATATTTTGGCCCACAGAGTCATGTGAGGTCTTATTTTTTGCGGTACGAGTTGACGTTTTTATTTGTACCATTTTTGAGCAGGTGACATTTTTTGATCGCGTTTTATTTCGATTTTTGGGAGGTTAGAATGAACAAAAATCAGCAATTCATGAATTTCTTTTGGGGGAGGCGTTTTTATTGTTCCGCGTGTGGTAAAATTGATAAAGCAGTTTTATTCTTCGGGTCAGTACGATTATGGCGATACATCATTTATATCATTTTTTTATGTTTTGGCGCTTTTATAGAATAAAAACAATTTTATATAAAAAATAATTATTTTTGCATCGCTTTATTCTGCAAGCTATAACTTTTTTATTTTTTCGCTGATGATGCTGTATGGCGGCTTGTTTTTTGCGGGACAAGATGACGTTTTCAGCGGTACCATATTTATTTATATCGGTCTTTTTGATCGCGCGATATTCCACTTTTTGTTCGGCGGTATGATGATAAAGCATTGATTTTTTGTTCGTTTTTTTTTTTTTTTTTTTTAAGGGGTTCACTAAAGGGGTTAACTAGTGGGACAGTTTTATAGGGGGGGTCGTTACGGACGCGGCGATACCAAATATGTGTACTTTTATTGTTTTGGTTTTTTTATTTACAGGAAGAAATGAATTTATTGGGGAATATATATATATATTTTTTTTATTTATTTTGGATTTTTTTTTATAACGTTTATTTTTATTTTTTTAACTTTTTTACTTTGTCCCAGGGTGGGACATCACTATATTTTATCAAATCGCTGGTGTGACAGTGTGCACAGCACACTGTCACACCAGCGATCGCTCAGGCAGTGCAGCAGGCTTCTCAGTGCCTGCTCTCGGCAGGCACTGAGGAAGTCGCCTCCCTCCAGGACCCCGGCGCCATCTTGGATCCGGGTCCTGGGAGGGAGGAAGCCCTCAGAACAGCGCGATCACATCGCGCTGGTCTGAGGGTCTCAGGGGGGCGCGCAGGGAGCCCACTCCCTGCGCGATGCTTCCCTGTGCCCCCAGTACACCGCGATCATGTTTGATCGCGGTGTGCTAGGGGTTAATTGCCGGGAGCGGTCCGTGACCGCTCCTGACACACAGTCATGGGTGTCAGCTGTGATAATCAGCTGACACCCGGCGGCGATTAGCTGCGCTCCCCTCAGGAGCGCAGCTGATCGCTATGACGTACTATCCCGTCCATGGGCAGAATGGCACGGGTTTTATGGACGGGATAGTACGTCTAATATCAGAGAGGGGTTAATGGTATTTCTAGCATGACAAGATGATGCATATAAAGTTGCATTCGTACGGTGGTGACTGTATGCTGATATGAAGTTGGAACTGTCATAATTTGTGGAATAAAGAATTTTCTGGTAACGTGAAGCTGGATTTTTTTCTTCTTTCCTTGAATATCTTTTTCCTGCTGCATTACAGGCATCCGTGCTTCAGTCTCTGGATACCAGGAGGGTGAGCTGACTTTGTCATTATATTCTCTTAATTTGGCAAGTCTGAGGTCCAGAGCACTCTGGAAGAGGTTTTTATTCAGGATATCTCTGTACTTGGCCGCATTCAGGTTTCCTTCAACCAAGTCGTCCTGTCCCTGCTGCTGAAAAACACCCCCATAGCATGATGCTGCCACCACCATGTTTCACTGTTGGGATTGTATTGGGTATGTAATGAGCAGTGCCTGGTTTTCTCCATACATACCGCTTAGAATTGTCACCAAAAAGATCTATCTTCTTCTCAACAGACCAGAGAATCTTATTTCTCATAGTCTCTGGGAGTCCTCCTTGTGTTTTTTTTTTTTTTAGCAAACGCTATGTGTGCTTTCATAGGTCTTGCAATGAGGAGAGACTTCCGTTGGGCCACTCTGCCATAAAGGCCCGCCTGGTGGAGGGCTGCAGTGATAGTTGACTTTGTGGAACTTTCTCCCATCTCCCTACTACATCTGTGGAGCTCAGCCACAGTGATCTTGGGGTTCTTCTTTACCTCTCTCACCAAGGCTCTTCTCCCACGATTGCTTAGTTTGGCTGGATCGCCAGGTCTAGGAAGACTTCTGGTGGTCCCAAACTTCTTCCATTTATGGATTATGGAGGCCACTGTGCTCTTAAGGAACCTTGAGTACGGCAAAAATTCTTTTGTAACCTTGGCCAGATATGTGCCTTGCCATAATTCTGTCTCTGAGCTTCTTGGCCAGTTTCTTTAACCTCATGATTCTCATTTGATCTGACATGCACTGTGAGCAGTGAGGTCTTATATAGACAGGTGTGTGCCTTTACAAATCAAGTCCTATCAGTTTAATTAAACACAGCTGGACTCCAATGAAGGCGTAGAACCGTCTCAAGGAGAATCACAAGGAAATGGACAGCATGTGACTTAAATAGGAGTGTCTGAGCAAAGGGTCTGAATACTTATGACCCTGTGATATTTCAGTTTTTCTTTTTTAATAAATCTGCAAAAATTTCTACATTTGTTTTTTTTTTCAGTCAAGATGGGGTGCAGAGTAGGTTAATGAGAAAAAAAATGAACTTTTTTGAATTTACCAAATGGCTGCAGTGAGAGAGTGAAAAATTTAAAGGGGTCTGAATACTTTCCATACCAACTGTATAATGTGTGTATGTATATATACAGTCATGGCCAAAATTGTTAGCACTATTGAAATTGTTCCAAAAAATGAAGTACCGGTATTTCTCCCAGAAAATTATTGCAATTAGACGTCTTCTTATACACATGTTTGTTTCCTTTGTGTGTATTGGAACGACATTTAAAAAAAAACAACAGGAAAAAAAAGGCAAATTGGTCAAAATTTAACCCAAAACTCTAAAAATGGGCTGGACAATATTGTTGGCACCTTCAACTAAAGGTACTGCCACACTAAACTATCCCGCTAGCGATCACGATAACGACGCATACTAATGCGATCGCTAGCGGGATTGTTTCTATATCGCTGATAGCGGCTTAACTTAGCGATGTCGTTAAGGACGCTATCGCGGTTAGCGATCTCCTTAACGACTTTAGCGGTACAAAAGTACCGCTAAATCGCTAAGAAAAGGTGCCACACTCAGCGATATATACTTACCAGCGGGGGCGCCGACGATAAAATAGGGTCCGGAACGATGTCAGCGACGAGCGAGATCACAGCAGGATCTCAGCAGGGGCCACGTCGCTGGTAGATGCCGCACACAACAACATCGCTAACGGGATCGCTAAATAGTGACGTTTTTTAGCGATCCCGTTAGCGATGTTGTTTAGTGTGGCATACCCTTTAATCTTTGGTTGCGTAGTCTTTGGAATAAATAACTGCAATCAATTGTTTCTTATAACCATCAACAAGCTTCTTATACCTCCCAGCTGGAATTTTGGACCACTCTTCTTTTGCAAACTGCTCCAGTTCTCTCATATTTGAACGCACCTTCTCCCAGCAGTAATTTTAAGAGCTTTCTACAGGTATTCAATGGGATTTAGATCCAGACTCATTGCTGGCCACCTCAGAACTATCCAGTGCTTTTCCATCCATTTCTGAGTGCTTCTTGAAATATGTTTGCGGTCATTGTCCTGCTGGAAGACCCATGATCTAGGATGCAAACACCGCTTTCTGACACTGGGCACTACATTGCGACCCAAAATCGTTTGGTAATCTTCAGATTTCATGATGCCCTGCACACAGTCAAGGCACCCAGTTCCAGAAGCAGCAAGACAACCCCAAAACATTTTTGAACCTTCACCATAGTTGACTGTAGGTACGGTGTTCTTTTCTTTTTAGGCCTCATTACATTTTCGGTAAACAGTAGAAAGATGTATTTAACAAAAAACTTTATCTTGGTCTCAACTGTCCACAAAACGCTTTCCCAGATGGATTTTAGGTTACTCGCATACATTTTGACATACTGCAGTCTAGCTTTTGTATGTCTCTGTGTCAGCAGTGGGGTCCTTTTGTGTTTCCTGCCATAGCTTTTCATTTAATTCAAATGTTGACGGATAGTTTGTGCTGACACTGATGCACCCTGAGCCTGCTGGACAGCTTGAATTTCTTTTGAACTTGATTGGGGCTGCTTATTCACCAGACTACCCTGCGTTGCAACTTTTCATCAATCTTTCTCTGCTGTTCACATCCATAGAGATTAGTTGCAGTGCCATGGGTTGTAAACGTAAATTTGATAATGTTGCGTATCGTGGACAAAGGAACATCAAGATCTTTGGAGATGGACTTGTAACTTTGAGATTGTTGATAAATTTCAACAATTTTGGTTCTCAAGTCCTCACAGGTTTCTTGTATTTGTTCTCCATGCTTAGTGTGGCACACAGATACACAATGCAAACATTGAGTCAACTGCTCCCCTTTTTAGCTGGTTTCAGATGTGATTTTCATATTGCCCACACCTATTACTTGCCAAAGGTGAGTTTGAATGAGCATCACATGATTGAAACAAAGTTGTTTTCCCACAATTTTCGAAAGGTGCTAAAAATTTTGTCCTGCTCATTTTTGATGTTTGTGTGACATGTCCATTTTTTTTTTGTCGTTCTAATACACACAAAGGAAATAAACGAGTAATTGCAATAATTTTCTGGGAGACTCCCTTCATTTTTTGGAGAAGGCCACAGGTAAAATAATGGAGTAGAGATATGTGTTACTGAGGAGAATGTTAGCCTCAGTAATCTAAACCTAGAATAATGCTCCAGCACACTATCTGCTGAGGGGTTAATCAGCCATATTAAGGGCTGGGTTTTTGTGAACAGCTGAAGAGTGGGTGGGAAGCTGTTCACCATATCTCCACCTCAGAGTGTGGTTACAGAAGGTAAGTGTGGAGCCTTTGGACTCATTCAGTATACGGTGTGTCTGGAGATGAGATCTCCAGAACTATGCGCGTATTAAAGAGAACTGAACCTTTTTTTTCCCCCTGAGTAGGGAAACTCCACAGCCATACAGACTGTACTGTATGCCATTTTGTTTTTCCTGTTATGCCAAAAGGGCCATGGTTTATCTAATTTTGCCCTGGTTTATGCAGCACATTTTTCTAATAAACCAATTGAAAACTTAAATGGAAAATGTTCTCTTTGAGCAGCTGAGCGAGCCGATCTACAATATATAAATATTTATTATATATGTCCTGTTTCATAACACATTTTCCCTACGATTACCATGTATGTGGGATAAGTTCACATACATGCTAACAATGTCCAGAGGTATTTATTGCCATATTTAGACAATAAGGTCGGAGTCACACTTGCAAGTTCAATGCGAGAAACGCGCACATCAATACCTGGAACTCGGGACCAGAGCGTGCGGCTGCATGTAGTTCTATGCAGCTAAACGCTCTGGTCCGAGTGCCGGCGGCAGTGCCGGGTATTAATGCGCGAGTTTCTCGCATTGCACTAGCAAGTGAGACCCCTGCCTAAGGTTGTCCTTTTGGGGTCTACAAAATTTTTTTTTTTTTTTTTAGGTTCCAAGATTTTTTTTTTTAATGATTTCGGGTACTTTGAGTGTGCTAAATTAAAAAATCCCATTACTTTTGCTGAATTGGTTCTAGGTTTTAAGATTCATCCATGTAAATAATGCATTCCCCCAATGTGACTTGTGTTTGATAACAAATGCAATAGCTTTTGGTCTTTTGACTCAATAAGTGTCTTAGGTAATGAAATATCCCACATACCGTAATTGTTTTGTATTTCAATTTGTAGGTTTATAATGCTCTAAAAGTGACTTTTTGAAGCCAGAATTCTACTGTAATTAACCCCTTAACGACCAAGCCATTTTGTAGGTTAAAGACCAGGCCAATTTTTACAATTCTGACCACTGTCACTTTATGAGGTTATAACTCTGGAACGCTTCAACGGATCTTGGCGATTCTGAGATTGTTTTCTCGTGAGATATTGTACTTCATGATAGTGGTAAAATTTCTTCAATATAACTTGCGTTTATTTATGAAAAAAACGGAAATATGGCAAAAATTTTGAAAATTTTGCAATTTTCAAACTTTTAATTTTTATGCCATTAAATCAGAGAGATATGTCACAAAAAATAGTTAATAAATAACATTTCCCATATGTCTACTTTACATCAGCACAATTTTGGAACCAAAATTTTTTTTTGTTAGGAAGTTATAAGTGTTAAAAGTTGACCAGCAATTTCTCATTTTTCCAACAAAATTTACAAAACCATTTTTTTTAGGGACCACCTCACATTTGAAGTGAATTTGAGGGTCAATATGATGGAAAATACCCAAAAGTGACACCATTCTAAAAACTGCACCCCTCAAGGTGTTCAAAGCCACATTCAAGAAGTTTATTAACCCTTTAGGTACTTCACAAGAATTGAAGCAATGTGGAAGGAAAAAATGAACATTTCATTTTTTTTCCCAAAATTTTTCTTTCGACACAATTTTTTAAAATTGTATCAAGGGTATCAGTAGAAAATGAACCACAATATTTGTTGTACAATTTCTCCTGAGTACACCGATACCCCATGTGTGGGGTAAACCACTATTTGGGCGCATGGCAGAGCTCGGAAGGGAAGCAGCGCCATTTGACTTTTTTGGCTGGAATTGAGATTGGACGCCATGTCGCATTTGGAGAGTCCCTGTGTGCCTAAACAGTGGAAACCCCCCATAAGTGACCCCATTTTGGAAACTAGACCCCCCAAGGAACTTATCTAAATGTGTTGTGAGAGCTTTGAACCCCCAAGGGCTTCACAGAAGGTTATAACGTAGAGCCGTAAAATTAAAAAATCATATTTTTTCCACAAAAATTATCTTTTCATCCCAATTTTTATTTTCCAAAGGATAAAAGGACCCATAAAGGTAATGGGGAATTTGTCCTGAGTACACTGATACCCCATATGTGAGGGTAAACCACTATTTGGGCTCATGGCAGAGCTCGGAAGGGAAGCAGCGCCATTTGACTTTTTTGGCTGGAATTGAGATTGGACGCCATGTCGCATTTGGAGAGTCCCTGTATGCCTAAACAGTGGAAACCCCCCACAAGTGACCCCATTTTGGAAACTAGACCCCCCAAGGAACTTATCTAGATGTGTGGTGAGAGCTTTGAACCCCCAAGGGCTTCACAGAAGGTTATAACGTAGAGCCGCAAAATTAAAAAATCATATCTTTTCCACAAAAATGATCTTTCCACCCCCAATTTTTATTTTCCAAAGGGTAACAGGACCCCAAAAGTTATTGTGCAATTTGTCCTGAGTACGCTGATACCCCATATGTGGGGGGGAACCACTATTTTGACGCATGGCAGAGCTCGGAAGGGAAGGAGCACCGTTTTTAAATGCAGACTTTGATGGAATGGTCTGCGGGTGTCATGTCACGTTTGGAGAGCCCCTGATGTGCCTAAACAGTAGAAACCCCCCACAAATGACCCCATTTTGCAAACTAGACCCCCCAAGGAACTTATCTAGATGTGTGGTCAGCACTTTGAACCCCCAAGGGCTTCACAGAAGTTTATAACGTAGAGCCGTGAAAATAAAAAAATCTTTTTTTTTTCCACAAAAATGACCTTTTTGCCCCCAAATTTTTATAAGGGTAACAGGAGAAATAGGACCCCAAAATTTGAAGTGCATTTTGTCCTGAGTACGCTGATACCCCATATGTGGGGGGAACCACTGTGATCGCCTTATTGCGATCTTTGGGAGGCAGAATGAACAAATCCACAAAAGGTGAAGAATTGTTTTTCTTTTTTACGCCGTTCCTCGTGCGATATTAGTGATTAGGCGACTTTATTCCTCGGATCGGTGCGATTACGGCGATACCAGATTTACACCCTTTTTTCATGTTTAGCTTCTGTCATACTCTAAAAGACGCTTTTTTTAAAAAAAATTTTTTGTAAGAAATTTTTGCATCGCCGTATTTTGAGAGCTATAATTTTTCCATATTTCGGCCGACAGAGTTATCTGTGGGCTTATTTTTTGCGGGACGAGTTGACATTTTTATTGGTACCATATTCGGGCACATAACGTTTTTTGATCGCTTCCTATTCCGATTTTTGTGGAAGCAGAATGAACAAAACCAGCAATTCAGGAATTGTTTTTTTTTTTTCCTCCGTTCCGCGTGTGGTAAAATTGATAAAGCAGCTTTATTCTTCGGGTCACTACGATTACAGCGATACCTCATTTATATATTTTTTATGTTTTGGCGTTTTTTACACAATAAAAAGTTTTATAGAAAAAATAATTATTTTTGCATCAGTTTATTCCGCGAGCTATAACTTTTTTTTTTTTCGCTGATGATGCTGTATAGCGGCTTGTTTTTTCTTGTGCGGGACAAGATGACGTTTTCAGCGGTACCATGGTTATTTATATCCCACTTTTTGATCGCGTGTTATTGCACTTTTTCCAAGCAGTGTGATGATACCGCTTGGAAAAAGTATAATTTACTACTTTTTTGTGTTTTTTTTTACGGCTTTCACTGAAGGGTTAACTAGGGATACGCTTTTATTGATAGGATTTTTACGGACGTGGCGATACCAAACATGTGTGTTTTTTTTGTTTTTTGTTTTTTTTTTATTACATAAAAATGTGTATTTTTTAGGGGATTTTTTTTTAATTATTTTTTAATATTTTTTTTACAATTTTTTTTAAAAAATGCTTTTTTTTACTTGTCCCTTTATGGGACTTTCACTTTTTTACTTTTTATTGCAGTTACAATGCATTGCAATGCTCCAGCATTGCAATGCATTGTACCTATAGTGAAAGCTGCTGTGACCATGATCACAGCAGCTTTCCGTAGCTAGATGACCCGGAGGTTGTCATGACAGCCCCCGGGTCATCAAGGCAGAGATCGGGCCCTGCAAATACATTGCAGGGTGCCGATCTGAGGCAGAGGGGGCTCCTGACCCTCTGCCTCCCCCCTGAGCGCTGCGATCGCGCTCGATCGCAGCAGTCAGGGGGTTAACAGCCAGGGGCGGCGGGGGCGCCGCTCCTGACTGTCAGTGCAGGAAGCTCGGCCACTGCAGCGCCGGCTCCTGCATTGATCGCGCTGGAGATGCTGAAATTTCAGCATCTCCTGCGCAATCGCTGCTGTGTTTGGTCAGTCACATTGACTGACCAATCACAGCGCTGTAGGTGCGGGGACCGACGGCAAAGGTCCCCGCACCGCTTGCCGTGCCTGTCAGCTGTCTGTGACAGCTGTCGGCACTGATCTACCACTGCGTGTTTACACGCAGTGGTAGATCAAAGGGATGACGTGCACAGTCCGTCCTGGTGCCGGAACTGACACCCGGCCATGACGGACTGTGCACGTCATTGGACATTAAGGGGTTAATTATTATTTCAGAAACTAGAGCCTATCTGGCAAAACCAAAGTCATATTCTTAATATCCGCACCATAAACTTACCGTATTTTCCGGCGTATAAGACGAACCCCCAACTTTTCCAGTCAAAATATGAAATCTTCTTAAAAGTGGGGGGGTCTTCTTATACGCCGGGTGTCATCTTATACGCCGGGAGTGGTCTCGATGACGAAGCGAGCGGGCGTCTCAGAGGGAAGGTGTTGTTACCTCATCGTATGTGCGCTGCTTTCTGCGGGTCTAGGCGCTGGGGGGCGGCGTCGGTGGCTCCTCTTTCAGCAGCCTGGGGGGCTCTGTGCTGGGGGATGGCGGCGGTGGCTCTTTGCACAGAGTCGGGGCTCTGCAGGCATTTCCTCAATCCCTGGAGGCCTTGGCAGCTCCATTGCTGAGCATGCAGCGGTCATTTTCCCAGAGGCCAATGGAGCTGCTGGGGCCTCCGGGATTGAGGAAATGCCTGCAGAGCCCCGACTCTGCACTAAGAGCCCCGACTCTGCACTAAGAGCCCCGACTCTGCACTAAGAGCCCCGACTCTGCACTAAGAGCCCCCGACTCTGCACTAAGAGCCCCGACTCCGCACTAAGAGCCCCGACTCCGCACTAAGAGCCCCGACTCCGCACTAAGAGCCCCGACTCCGCACTAAGAGCCCCGACTCTGCACTAAGAGCCACCGCTGCCGTCCCCCAGCACAGAGCCCCCCCCAGGCTGCTGAAAGAGGAGCCGCCGACGCCGCCCCCCAGCGCCTAGACCCGCAGAAAGCAGCGCACATACGATGAGGTAACAACACCTTCCCTCTGAGACGCCCCCTCCCTTCGCCATCGGGACCATTCCCCCCACTCCCCCGTCCGTACCCGGCGTATGACGACCCCCTACTTTTAAGAAGGTTTTCAGGGGTTAAAAAGTCGTCTTATACGCTGGAAAATATGGTAATACGAAACCAGTCAGACATTGTTGGCACCAAAATCACTGCAGACCAGTGTTATTATATTTTTTAAAAAATGGGTATAGAATTTTAGTAGGCTATGCTATTCAATCCCACAAAGTGCAAGTGAAAAAAAAAAAGGATTTTTTAACCTACTTAATGCCTCATTTTGAGCCCCCTGGGCTTGAACTCTCTTGGCAGCTACCCCAGCCAATATATAACTAGAGGGGGCATGGGCCTTTCCTTGCAATATGTATGTGTCCAACACCTTGCCATCACCTTCATCTGTATAAAGAAGGCTGCAAACGCTTGCATCAGGATTATTTCGCACGTAGCAGATTTACCTTCATTTACCATAAAAATAAAAGTTATGCTTTCAGAGCAAGCTGCAAAACACATACAGTACATTTAACTACTAAGCCCATGTTCACACCAGCTAAATCACAATGTACAGAATGGACGTCTACTGGCAGTCTTTCTATAAAGCTATCTAGTGGATCGTCCTGATGAAGAATGAGTTTTCCAGAAACAGATTTTGCTGACTCTGAAGTAAAGGCATGACCCTGATTGCTGTAGGCAACAGCTCCAATTTTCAACCAATTTAATGTTTTTTTGTTTTTTTTTGTTAGTTTTGCACCCCAAATGTACAGCTCCTTGATTTTAAAATGCTAGTTAACACACAGCAGCTGCTACAAGAAATAAAAATAACCTCTGTACTGAAATCCTTAAAGGTGACTGCTTAGAGATTGTGCAAGAAGGTCAACTGAAGTTTCTGTGCTCCCAGCAAGAAGATCCATATAAAGATAAAGTGCAACAAACCCAGTTGTGAACTGACAGGTTTTGACGTTTGGCAGAAGGTAAGTCACTTCAGTAATTCCTGATTATCATTTTTTTTTATTTGTTGCTTTGGCTTTTGTGGTAGTATCCTTCAGGAAATCACAGCTCTGAAAATGAGAATTATTACATTCCGCTTATCAGTCTATTCATTCCCTATAGCCCCATCATCATAACGTCTTCCTTCTGGTTATGGCGGTACAGATTGCCTAGAAGTTTTGTGGTATGAATATATATAATTTTTCCCCCTCTCCCATGACAGCACCACCTGAGAGAGGTTATCCGCCCACCAGGACAGGAAACCTACTGAATAAAAGGGCGGTACCTCTCCTTCGCATCAGGTAGGTTTCCTGTCCTCGTGGAAGCCTACAACAGGTGCGGTACGCTTACCCAGGATAGTGTCCAGGAGATCGGAGATGCCGTCCGGGGATGAAGAGAAGTGGCCCTCGGGCCGACGCAGCTGCGGCAGGGGACCTCTTTGCAAAATGTCCCTGCCTGCAGGAGTCCTGGGACTGCGCGCACGGGGGAGAAGAGCCCAGCGTTGTGCGCCAGGACCACCTCCCACAAGCAGGGAGCCAGGGGTCCTGGGCTGCGCGGGCGGGCCCCCTCCGATGATGTGCGCCGGGGACACGCTCCGGGGCTGCGCACGTGGACCTGAGCGCGCTGGTGAGGGGACCACCCAGCATTGTGGCAGGAGCTGGGTGGACTCACCCGGGACTGCGCATGGGGGCCGAGCGCGCCGGTAAGCGGCGCCTGAAGTCTGCGCATGTGCGGGAGGCCGAACTTCCGGCGCACCCGACATTTCGCGCCAGGCACGTCATTTCCTGCGCACGCGCAGGATGCCGAGCATGATAGGCGGTCCTGCGGCGTGGGTAGGCCGGTGACGTAGGAGGGGGCGTATGCAGGGCATGGGATCTCTGTATACGGCGTTTCAAAAAAAAAAGGAAAGAGGGTCACGACGGAGACAGGAGGAGAAGCCACCCAGTATTTAAAGGGGTGGCTCCAAAGTAATGGTGGAAAATGCTGTTAAGTACTTCCATCATGGAGCCACAACAGCAGCAGCCTCCACAGCAGCAACGCCAGCTTTCACAGCAGCAGCGCCAGCAGCCGACATCACAGCATAAGCACAAATCTGGCCACTCAAGTAATGGAAGTCTAAATCAAGCCAGAAATCCTCCACCAGGGACAAGCGTTCCTCAGAACCTTCTCAGCCTGCGTCTCCGGTACCATAGATTGATCCACAGGTGGTGAGTGATCTACGTGAATGTGACTGGTATTAAAAGGACCCCTCTTTTTCTCTCTTCCCTCCATAGGAAAGGGCCCGGAAGCACACCTCCAAACAAAAGAATAGGGAGTGTGCTATATGTAAACAGGCTCTTCCCAAATCTAGTAACAAGCCACTCTGCAGTCAGTGCATACAGCAAACCATAGCGGAGGAAACACTGGGGTTTGCTATGGACCTCAGGACCATTATTAGGTCTGAGGTACAGGAGTCCTTTAAAGGGTCTGATGACCGATAAATCGATGGTCAGACCGGAATCTTTATATTCGGAACCGGAAGAATCGGTTCAGCAGGAAAATAGTTTAGATTCGGGGTCACTATCTTCTTCTTCCTCTGATAATGAGATGGGCGGGAAACCCTGTTTCCCTATGGAAGAGACGGACAAGCTAGTTAAGTCCATTAAATCCGTCATGGGCAAATCAGAACCAAAACAGACTAGATCCCTCCAGGACATTATGTTCGGAGGCCTGAGTCAGAAGAGGTGTTGTTTTCCGGTTAATGAGAATATCCAGCTACTCATTGATAGAGAATGGAGGAAACCAGAGAAAAAGGGGCCACTACCATCCTCCTCAAAGAGGAGATACCCCTTTGAGGAAGAGAACACCTTAATATGGGACAAGGCCCCGAAGATTGATGTGGCGGTAGCCAAGGCGGTAAAGAACTCTACGCTACCGTTTGATGATTTTGGTGCCCTCAAAGATCCGCTAGACAGGAAGGCCGAAACATTCCTGAAGCAGGCATGGGAGTTCCCAGTGGGATCGAGAAAACCAGCCATTGCAGCCACCTGCACTGCGAGGTCGCTGATGATATGGTTACAGCAGCTCAGTGATCATCTTAGAGATAACATCCCCAGAGAAGAGATTCTAGCGGATCTACTGTTATTACAGGGGGTAGCTTCTTATTTATCAGACGCCTCAGCGGACTCAGTAAGGCTAGCGGCTAGGTCAGCGAATCTGTCTAATGCAGCCCGTAGAGCCCTATGGCTTAAGAGCATGCCAGGAGACGCACAGTGCAAGACCAGACTGTGTTCCATTCCCTGTGAGGGCAAATTCCTCTTTGGGCAGACCTTGGATGACATTCTGGACAAAGCGGCGGACAAGAAGAAGGGTTTTCCAACAGTGTCGCGACCGCAGTTCAGAAGCTCCTTTCGGAGAAGACGTTATAGCAGGAGCAGGCCATCCAAGGATACGCAAGGCTGGAGAACAAGAAGACCCTTTAATAAAGGCTTCATGTTTGGAGAGCCGTCTTCTAAGAGCAGGAAGAACTCCAAGTGATGGGCCGCCCCAGGTGGGAGGAAGGCTGCCCTACTTCCAAACCGCCTGGGAGAAGATCTCGGTCAACAACTGGGTCCTCGGCATTATAAGAACAGGGCCCAGATTGGAGTTTGCATCCGTACCCAGACAGATTCAAAATCTCATCCCCCAGGTCCAAGGGAGAACAGCAAGCTCTGGAGGCCGAGGTCCTATCATTGCTTCAAAAGAGAGTACTGATAGAGGTGCCTGTTCAGCAGGAGGGGAGAGGATTTTACCTCCCTCTGTTTCTGATAAGGAAGCCAGACCATTCTTAAGGTACTGCCACACTAAGCGATCTCCCTAGCGATCACGATAACGACGCAAGCTAACGAGATCGTTGGTGTGATCGCTTTTAGGTCGCTAGTAGCTGCCAAACAGGAGATCTCATAAACGACACATCAGCAGTCAGCGATCTCTTTAACGACTTTGGCGGTCGTTAGGATCTGTCATTAGCATGTACTGAGCGCAACCTTTTCCACGCCCCTCAGCACAGATATATGTTATATATGTGCAATAGTTTATGTTTTGATTGCGTCATGAAAGACGGCGTATAGTGCTCCCTTTCATTGTTCTCGAGCGCTTCTGATTCATAGGAATTTCCAGCATCGCTCCTGCTCTCTGTGTCCTGCTAGCCTGCTTTGCAGCTACTGCGATCCTCTCTGTGACGCAAAAGAAAACCTAGTCCTACCTGCCTGCTTCTACAGATATTGCGATCCACTCTGTGACGCTAAAAAACCTAGTCCCGCCTGCGCCGCTGTCATATGCGTCACAAACGAGGTCGCTCGTCGTTCGCAAAAGGTGCCAAACACAGCGATATACTGTAGGCTCACCAGCGGGATGCCAACGATCAAAAAATGGTCCAGAACGTTAGTGAACGATCAGCAACATCACAGCAGGGGCCACATCGCTGCTACATGCCACACACAACGACGTCGCTAACGAGATCGCTAAATAGTGATGTAGTAGCGATGTCGTTAGCGATCTCGCTTAGTGTGGCATACCCTTTACAGGACAATAGTCAACCTGAAAGGCCTCAACAGATTCTTGGCCTACAGGCCATTCAAGATGGAATCCATAAAGACGGCAATTAAAATGTTGTTTCCAGGGTGTTTCATGAGCATTTTAGACCTCAAAGATGCCTATTATCATGTCCCTATCCATCAGGAACACCAGCAGTACTTAAGAGTAGCAATATGTCTGGGAGATCAGCTAAGACATTTCCAATACAGGGTACTGCCCTTTGGCCTATCTATGGCCCCGAGAATTTTTACCAAGCTAATTCTGGAAGTGACAGCATGCCTGAGGGAAAAGGATATATTGGTAATAATATGCTTGGACGATTTCCTAGTAATCGGCAGATCGGAGCAGGAATGCAGAACCAACCTAAGGTTCATTCACGACACTATGTCCAGTCTAGGCTGGATAATAAATATAGAAAAATCAAGACTCCAACCCAAGAGGGTTCAATCCTTCTTGGGTCTTACTATAGACTCAGAGAAACAACTTTGCCTCCTTCCAGAGGACAAGAAAAGGAAGATGATAACATTGATATCCGCAGCATTATCCAAACCGACTATGTCCCTCAGGAAAGCCAAGTCCCTTCTAGGTTCTATGACTTCATGCATTCCGGCGGTGCAATGGGCCCAGTACCATTCCAGAGCTCTGCAGCAGCATGTCCTAGAGGGGGAGAAAAGACTATCGGGTCATCTGGAAGGAAAGATGGTGTTATCCCAAGAAACCTTGAGTACCATAGCCTGGTGGCTAGAGCCAGAAAATCTGTCACGTGGTGTTCCATGGTCTCTCCCGGTATCGGATGTAATAGTAACGGATGCGAGTGCGGAAGGATGGGGAGCACATCTAAGGGACGATGTAATACAAGGAATCTGGTCCGAAGCGCAGGCTGCAAGCTCCTCAAATTTCAGGGAACTACTCGCCATAAAGGAAGCAATATTAAGTTTCCTTCTCAGATTACGGGGCAATCACGTCCGTATCCTGTCGGACAACAGAACTTCAGTAGCCTACATAAATCATCAAGGGGGCACAAGGTCCAAACCCTTAATGTCATTAGCCCAGCAGATTCTGCAGATGATGGAGAGACACCAGCTGCAAGTTTCAGCCCTACACATAAGGGGGAAGGACAACGAGGAGGCAGATTTCCTCAGCAGAACAACCCTGATACAAGGAGAGTGGGAACTAAATCAATCAGTGTTCCAGCAGATTGTGAATCTCTGGGGACAGCCAGAGATAGATCTTTTTGCAAACAGGAAGAACAGGAAAACCAACAGATTCTGTTCCCTAGACCCGAAGGAAAGACCTTATGCTGTAGATGCGCTACAGATCCCTTGGGACTTTCACCTAGCATATGCCTTCCCCCCAATGATGTTGATCCCGACAGTACTCAGGAAGACTCGGGAGGAGAAGGCGAGGATCATACTCATAGCTCCCTTCTGGCCGAAGAGGCCTTGGTTCTCATGGCTGAGGAAGATGTCCTTAACAAACCCCTGGGTTCTCCCGATATTCCACGTCTCCTCAGGCAGGGCCCAGTAGTTCACCCTCAGAGACCAGGCCTTCATTTGAAGGCCTGGAATTTGAGAGGCCATTATTGATCCAGAGGGGGTTTTCACCAGGATTGATCAATACGCTAATGAAGAGCCAGAAACCCATAACCACTAAAATTTATGGCAGGATATGGGCAAGATTTCTAAGCTTTTCAGGACACCAGTTGGGAGGTCCAGTCCCGATTAAGCTCATTCTGGAATTCCTCCAGAGAGGGATGGAAATGGGGTTGGCCACTAGCACCCTTAAGGTGCAGGTATCAGCATTGTTGCCCTTTTTAACCACAATTCGGCGGCAGACAGATGGGTGGTCAGGTTTATTAAAGCCTGTCAGAGATCCAGACCAGCGCCAGGCCCAAAGGTTCCCCCTTGGGATCTAAATTTAGTCTTGGAAGGATTGACAAAATCTCCCTTTGAACCCTTACAGGAAGCTTCTATCAAAAACCTGACTCTCAAAACGGTGATCCTGATAGCTTTGACATCAGCACGCATGATTTAGTGATCTGCAGGCCCTGTCAATAGATCCTCCATTCATGAAGATATTAGAAGATAGGGTCATACTGAGACCAGATCCAGCCTATCTCCCAAAGGTGGCCTCCAAATTTCATAGTGAGCCAACATCGGAGGAAGAATGTAGACTCCACACATTAGATGTAAGGAGAACCCTGGTACACTATCTAGACAGGAGCAGTCAAGATAGGAAGGGCAAGTCCTTATTTGTGTCTTTCCAAAGCAGAAGGAAAGGGAGTAGTGTCACAAAGGGATCATTAGCTAGATGGATTAGGGACGCCATTAGCTTAGCCTACACATCTAGTAAGACATCAGTACCACAGGATCTGAGAGCCCATTCCACCAGGGCCATGGCGACCTCCTGGGCCGAGAGGACGGAGGTTTCCATCGAGGAGATATGTAAGGCGGCCACATGGTCTACCCCTACTACTTTTTATAAGCATCGTCTTGATCTGTCCTCCTCTCCTAGCCTGTCTTTCGGTAGGAAGGTGCTGGAAGCGGCTATCCCTCCTTAGGGTACTTCAGTCTATATAAATCTCTCAGGTGGTGCTGTCATGGGAGAGGGGGAAAAATCTAAGTTACTTACCGTTAACGGGATTTTACAGAGCCCATGACAGCACCCTTGTATTCCCTCCCTCGCTTCTATCACTTATGGTGTGCACTAATTAGGGGTGTTAAGTAAAATGTATTTGGTGGAGGTTATGCTAACTAATTGTCTGGAGGTCCTCTCGTGCTCTGAAACCGAACTGATGCGAAGGAGAGGTACCGCCCTTTTATTCAGTAGGTTTCCTGTCCTGGTGGGTGGATACCCTCTCTCAGGTGGTGCTGTCATGGGCTCTGTAAAATCCCATTAACTGTAAGTAACTTAGATTGCAGAGGGTCCAATCACTGTTTGGGACTTCCACCAATCCCGAAAATATCTCTGGATCCAAGGAACTGGGCTCTGCAGAGTTTGGAATGGAGCAGAGGTGCGCACGTCTCATGTTTGACCTCCGCTCAAAGACGGAACGTCTCACATATGCATTAGTCTTGCAAGGAGCCGATGGTGGCGTCACTTATGCAAATAATGTCAATCACGTCCCGAGAGGGATGTGCTTTCATGATGGGAGCGACGTGTACTCCAGGTATAATCAGAGCCCCGCTGGACGAGTCCTCAGATTTGTATAGCCCGAGGATGGATAGAAGCTTGAGCTTGCAATTATAAAGGTATAGGAGGAGCTAGATATAATGTAGAAAGAGGATACAATAGAAACCTAGTGGCTGTTTAGGCGGGAACTAAGACCAGGGACCCGCAGCTATAAAGGGATTTTAAAGGGATTGTGTCTAATGAGACAACCTTTTTAAAGTGTCTCCCAAAACCTAAAGAATGATTATAAAACGGGATGTGCGTAGAATAATCACTTTTTTCTAAACACATTCATTAGCAAATTATTCTAAATAATAGCAATATGGACCTGTGGTGATACATACTGCGGGCTGTCGGGATCTACGCTCAGGGAGACTGTCCTGTCCTGCCACCTAGACTCCTCATATCCCTTAGAGCCAGTGCTGTAGAATAACATTACATCCTACAATTCTCGTTCCCATTAGGGGTACTAGGAGACGGAGCGGGACCCATAGGTTTATACACCACTCTCGATCACAAGCCCACTGGACGAAGAGGCAGCAAATTTCATAAAGATGGACATGCTGCGATGTGTTATGCCCCCTCTGCAAGACCCCCACCTGTCATCAAAACGCCTATCTCCTAGTGCACAGGATATGGATAAGTCTGAGCTGTTATAGAGAAGCAGAATCTGCAAGGAAATGCATTTAGAAAAATAATTATTGTGTTCTCCTGCATTATTATGATCATTTTCTATATATTTAGATTTTAATTTAATTTTTTTTTTTTTAGAAAAACCTTGCTTTCACCTTTAAGCAGATTAGAACAAACTGACTCATGGTTAAAATGCCCCCAAGCCAAACAAGTGCAGGTAATAACATGACCATTGTTTTCAAGAGTGATAGATGGGATGCATACCATAGCTTGCATTATTGTATATGTGCCTGCCCTAACTAGAATTTCCACATATTTCTCCTTCTAGCTTTGTCCAATGTGTAGTTTTCACCATTTACAAAACATTGGTCCTTTTTTTCTTGATGTGATACAAATGTTGCTGTCGGAGTTTGGAGACTACTTCTGCTCTGGCATGACTTGCTTTTCCTATGCATTGACTACTGTGAGAAAGATCAAAAGCAGTGATGACCAAATAGCAACCGTCGTTTTAATTTTTTTTTTTTGGAAAATCAAAAGTATGCATGAAAATAAGAAACTTTGTAGTATATCTTATTAAAGAAACCCACCTCTTTCACCTCCAGGACTTATCATTCATTCTTAAAATTCTCAATTCATGGGTAAAATCTATCTTCAGTGAATACAGATTTTCTCATTACTGAGGAAGGAGATGGCAGTTGGTGCTCAAAGTCTTACGGTAACTGCCATTTCATGAAAACTTGCAATAAAATGTGTATCTGCTTTAGCTCCTCCCCTCTTCATAGAATTTTAAAAGCACCAACTGCCATCTCCCATCTTAATAGTGGGAAAATCTGTCTTCACTAACCACAGATTTTACCCAGAATTGAGAGTGGAAGATTAATCCAGAAGGTGAAAGAAGCAGATTTCTCTGATTAAATACATTACAAAGTTTATTATTTTCATTGCACGATTGATTTATGAAATAAAGATTAAAATGACTGTTAACCTCTTTAACACCTTCACTTCCTTTAACATATAGGAACGTCATAGGTCCTGTCCCTGCCTTTGATTTGTGCTTCGGCGCTGAGCCTGCATCTTTCCCCGCACATGACAGCTGATCTGATACACTGTCATGTGCCTCTAACAGCCATGGGTGGATCCAAGCTCCACCTGCTGCTGTCAATCACTGGCAGCGGCATTTAACATGCATCGGGCTGAAGTGCATCATGAGTCTCGCCCATGCTCGTGGCGGCATTTATAGATTGTGATTTTTGCTATATGTAGCAGAACTGAAGCCCAGCTAATGTGTTGCACAGGTGATCGGATGATCGCAGCTTCAGCTCACTTAAGGAGACTATTGAAGCAAGTAAAAAAAAAAATACACGTTTAAACTACCCCCTTTTTGCCTCATTGAAAATAAAACAATAAAAGAGTACACATTTGGTATCGCTGCGTTCAGAAGTGTCCAGTCTATCAAAATATAAAGTAAATTAATCCAATCGGTAAACGGCGTTACAAGAAAAAAAAAATAGAAATGCCAAAATTAATATTTTTTTGTCCACCGCAACATTGCAAAAAAGTGCTATAACAGGCGATCAAAATATTGTATCTACCTCAAAATGGTATCAATAAAAACGTCAGCACAGGGAACAAATAATAAGTAATCACCCAGTCCCAGATAATGAAAAATGGAGACGCTGCAGGTCTTGGAAAATGGCGACATAAGCAAATTTTTTCCTTACAAATTTTGTATATTTTTTTCACCACTTAAATAAAAAAGAACCTCATCATGTTTGGTATCTGCGTACTTGTACTGACCTGGAGAATAATAAAGGCAGGTCAGTTTTAGCATTTAGTGACCATTGTAAATAAAATAAATAAATTGTGGAATTGCACTTTTTTTCTGCAATTTCACCGACCGCACTTGGATTTTTTTCCCGTTTTCCAGAATGTTATATGGTAAAATGAATGGTGTCGTTCAAAAGTACAACCCGTCTTGCAAAAAAAAACAAGCCCCATATTGACGAAAAAATTAAAAAACTATGGCTCTGGGAAGAAGGAGAGCAAAAAACAAAAGCGCAAAAAATGAAAAATCACAAGGTCATGAAGGGGTTAAAGTGACTGTCAGCTCAGAATGACTGTTAAAAACAAGCCACATACATACATCATTGAGTGTCCAAACTTTTAAGTGCACCTTCCCACCTTATTGTTTCCCCTCCATCCCTGCCTTTCTCTGGCCCCAGCAAACCAGAGCTGTCAATCGAGGAAGAGGAGGGGAGGAGATAAAGGGAAAACAAGTAGGTGGGAAGGTGTATACAAATATTTGGCTGCGCCATGATGCACTGAACGCCTGGACTGGTTTCAGCGGTCATTCTGTGCTGAGAGTCCCTTTACGTAATCTCCTGCTAACGTGCGCTCTGTCATGCATCATTTTCGGACGTATATCCCTACCAGAGGCGGACACTCAGCTGTACTAGACTGCGTCTCGGGGTCCGTTTCCAGTAGAGGTGCACGCCCAAATATTATGCACTGCAGAGAGCACATTAACTCTGTCAGCACCATTATAGTCTATGGCCCCGTCCGTGCATACATTCGAATTCCGTTTTATGGTGAGTTTGGACGTAAGCCCCGACAGGGCCACTGAATGACTGCCTTAATACAATGTGAAAGCACCCTAAGACTGCTGATCCCCATCTAATTGGAGCAGAGGCTGATGACATTCTCCAGGGCGTCCTTCATTATCTATCTGATTGTCGGATATAGCTGAATACTACGCTCTTTCTCCGGCAGCCTATTTGGGGCTCTGTTCTAGTAGGGTCCTATTTTTGTGTCAAAACATAGGTGATCTGCAGGATCGTCCAGTACTTCAATGAACCGTGGGCCCTGGACAGAAAACATTCATTCACACTATGCCCAGTGGGACTCACCATCCTTACATCATACAGTTGTATAAGATGGAGGGAATATGTTGTCAGAAGATTGCCTATTGTTTAAATCAGGTTTTTATTTTAATTTATAATGTTTTTTGTTTTTTTGTTTTTTTTAACTAGCTATGTAAAAAAAATATAGAAATCTTGTCATTTTCACACTGGCCATAAGATGTTACATGTTCTGTTCTGTATAGAAGACTATGACTAATTCCACCTCTATATACAGTAAATAACACCGGATCCACCATTCACAGTCTGAGGTCACAGCTCACCTCCTCCTCCTCCTGTGCCAGGACTGGTAACTCCTCTATATAGAGCTCATAACACAGGATCCACCATTCACAATAGGCAATATCACAGCTCACCTCCTCCCCTCCTATACAATGATTGATAACACCTCTATATAGAGCAGATAATACAGGATCCACCATGCACAATAAGTGATGTAACAGCTCACCTCCTCCTCCTGCACCAGTACTGAGAACACCTATATACAGTAGATAACACAGGATTCACAATAGGCAATGTCACAGCTCACCTCCTTACCTCTGTACAATGATTGATAATACATCTATATAGTACTGATAACACAGGATCCACCATTCACAATAGGTGATATCACAGCTCACATCCTCCTCCTGTACAATTACTGATAATACATCTATATACAGTAATAACACATGATCCATCATGCACAATAAGTGATGTAACAGCTCGCCTCCTCCTCCTGTACCAGGACTGATAACGCCTCCATATACAGTAGATAACACAGGATTCACCATTCACAATAGTGATGTCACAGCTCACCTCTTCCTGTACAATGACTGATTACATCTCTATATACAGCAGATAACACAGGATTCACCATTCACAATAGATGATATCACAGTTCACCTCCTCCTGTACAATGACTGATAACACCTCTATATACAGTAGATAACACAGGATTCACCATTCACAATAGATGATGTCACATCTCACCTTCTCCTGCAGAATGGCTGATAATACCTCTATATACAGTAGATAACACAGGATCCACCATTCACAATAGGTGATGTCACAGCTCACCTTCTCCTGTACAATGACTGATAACACCTCTATATACAGTAGATAACACAGGATTCACCGTTCACAATAGGTGATGTCACAGCTCACCTTCTCCTGTACAATGACTGATAACACCTCTATATACAGTAGATAACACAGGATCCACCATTCACAATAGATGATATCACAGCTCACCTTCTCCTGTACAATGACTGATAACATCTCTATATACAGTAGATAACACAGGATCAACCATTCACAATAGGTGATGTCACAGCTCACCTCCTCCTCCTGTACAATGACTGATTACATCTCTATATACAATAGATAACACAGGGTCCACCATTCACAATAGGTGATGTCACAGCTCACCTTCTCCTGTACAATGACTGATAACACCTCTATATACAGTAGATAACACAGGATTCACCGTTCACAATAGGTGATGTCACAGCTCACCTTCTCCTGTACAATGACTGATAACACCTCTATATACAGTAGATAACACAGGATCCACCATTCACAATAGATGATATCACAGCTCACCTTCTCCTGTACAATGACTGATAACATCTCTATATACAGTAGATAACACAGGATCAACCATTCACAATAGATGATATCACAGTTCACCTCCTCCTGTACAATGACTGATAACATCTCTATATACAGTAATAACACAGGATCAACCATTCACAATAGGTGATGTCA
Source organism: Oophaga sylvatica (assembly GCA_033576555.1). Taxonomy (NCBI): domain Eukaryota; kingdom Metazoa; phylum Chordata; class Amphibia; order Anura; family Dendrobatidae; genus Oophaga; species Oophaga sylvatica. Next base: position 411,010,134 of record JARQOD010000001.1, read on the forward strand.
CAGCTCACCTCCTCCTCCTGTACAATGACTGATTACATCTCTATATACAATAGATAACACAGGGTCCACCATTCACAATAGGTGATGTCACAGCTCACCTCCTCCTGTACAATGACTGATAACACCTCTATATACAGTAGATAACACAGGATTCACCATTCACAATAGATGATGTCACAGTTCACCTCCTCCTCCTGTACAATGACTGATTACATCTCTATATACAGTAGATAACCAGGATCCACCATTCACAATAATGAT